>WTXC01000138.1:0-66007 GCA_022496195.1 Lactifluus subvellereus | reverse complement strand
TTTCTGGCAAGCTAATCTCGTGGAGGGGTCCTAAACGCGGTCGTCGAGTAGACTCCAGGGCTCTAGTGATAGCTGTAAGATGGTGAGGGCTGCTTCAAACACTGTGAAGTCTTCCAGCCACTTATTTTCGATGAATCGAAAGTTTTCTACTTCGATTGTAAGGGCGTGATGTTGCTCTGATGGTCCTTCGGCACAGGACAGGAAGCAAGCAGCGTTATGACGATATACTGCGTCGTCAAGGAGGATTCTCCACTGGGTGATGTGTGCGCGTCTTCTGTTAAGATCGCTGAGGCGTTCCCAATAGTCTGTGTTATCCAGGGCAGGGCGTTCCTGGTGGTTAAGGGAAGCTTGACTTATGTTACGGCTCGACGGGCCGTGAGCATGACTTGTGCAACTTGGGCATGGGCAAGAGTGAACATGTGCGAGGGCAACGAGCATGTGGTCCTGAGCGTGACACTTCCAGTGGTCACGTCGACGTGAGAGTGAAGCTAAGTTCTTCGGAGTAGGGCGAGCACGTGACTTGGTGCGAAGACCCAAAGCTAAGTCGTTACAGCCGACTTAGAGAGGCGTGAGAGCGAAGCAGTGCCTTGCTGAGCGACAAGGCCTTAAGGCGACTTGAAGCGGCGAGTTCAAGAGGGGCGATGACTTAGAGCGGCGAGCTCAAGTGAAGAGGCAAGACGAATCGATTTAGAAACAAAGTCAAGCTTAGGGCTTGACTCTACGCAAACTAAGGCCCTTATATAGGCCTGGTACAAGGGAGTCACATGCTACTACTACCGAGTCATAACGAAGGTAGTGGAGTAGTCCGCTAAGTATAGTACTGACTCCACAGTCCACTGCGGAGCGGGATGAGTCGCGGTTGAGTCAGGGCTAAATATAGTATGCGCTCCACGGTCAGTGGAGCGCAGCGAGTTGTAGCTATCCGGTCTAGAACGTGGGATGAGACGCAGGCTAGGTATCGTAGCGTAAGGAGAAAGAGACGGTCCACTCAGTCCTTAAGGGAGATCGTAACATTCTTCCTCGCTAACCTAGGACGAGATAGAACGATCCTAGGATTCCCCTGGTTCCACGCCTTCAACCCCGAGATTGACTGGAGCACCAAAACCGTCAAAGGAGGACCGATCTTCCTCACACTAACCAGTAGAAGGGCACCCAAACAACCTCGGAGCCTGTTATGATATGCCCAACTGCTTGGACATGCCCTCCAAGCTACCTCCTTGGAAGAAGGAGATGACCTAATCCTCCAGATCAACAGAACGAATATTGCCCAAGAATGGGCAATCAAAGAACACCAGGGGCGAATCGCCCCCACGGCAGCTGATGTACCCTCAGAATACTCCCGACACTGGAGGGTCTTCTCAGAGAAAGAAGCACAGCGATTCCCGCCCAGCAGAGAAGATGACCATGCCATCAGATTAAAGCCCGACGCCCCCGCCATGCTAGACTGCAAAGTCTATCCACTCAACCCCAAAGAAATGGTTGCCGCCGACGCCTGGCTCAAGGAACAGCTCGACAAAGGATATATCGAGCTGTCAAGCTCCCCCTACGCTGCCCCCTTCTTCTTCATTAAAAAGAAGGATGGATCCCTTTGCCCGGTCCAGGACTACCGCACACTAAATAGCTGGACGATACGAGACGTCTACCCCCTCCCTGACATTAGCATCCTGACCAGAGACCTTGAAGGACGCGCCCTCTTCACGAAATTCGATATCCGATGGGGATATCACAACGTCAGAATAAAGGACGGCGACCAATGGAAGGCAGCCTTCAAAATGCCACAAGGACTGTTCCAGCCACGTGTCATGTTATTCAGACAGTGCAATGCGCCTAGCACCTTCCAACGAGTCATGGATCGACTCCTGCGGCCACTGAAACTCAAATATCCGAGGATGATCTTCGTATACATGGACAACATCCTTGTTGCCACACCCCTAGACCATGCGCTGCATCGACGCGTGGTCCATGAGCTGCTAGACATCCTGGAAGCAGCATCGTTCTTCCTGAAGCCCCAGAAATGCCAATTCGAACAAAAGCAAGTCGAATACCTAGGATTAGTCATTGATGGAGACTTGCTGTGCATCGAGTCCAGCAAACTGAGAGGTATTAAGGAGTGGCCACGAGTACTCACCAGTGTCAAGCAGCTGCGATCGACACTTGGCGTCTTAGGGTACCAACGCCCCTTCATACCAGGGTTCGCTGAAATCGCCCACCCCCTGACCAACCTCCTCAAGAAAGGAGTCCCTTTCATCTGGACAGACGAGTGCACCGCAGCAGTCGATCAGCTCATCGAGATTGTCACAAGCGACCCGGTCCTCTGGCAACCAAGCCCAGCATGCCCGTACGAATTAGAAGTTGACGCCTCCCAGAACGCCACAGGTGCCATCCTGTACCAGCATGACGCTCAAGGGCGTTGACGACCAGTGGGATACGATTCAAAGACGTTCACAGCCACTGAATGAAACTACCCCATCTGGGACAGGGAGTTCCTCGCCATCGTCAGAGGACTAGAACACTGGCGTCACTTGCTTATGGGCGCCCAGCACCAGGTCACGGTTATCACGGACCACAAGAACCTCCAATACTACCGGTCACCCCAGAAAATTAACCGACACATTGCCCGATACATCCTCACGCTTGGGGATTACCACATCACCCTGATACACCGCCCAGGGGCTACGAATAAAGCTGACGCCCTTTCCTGCTGCCCAGATTTCGACCACGCTGGCCAGGACAACACCAAAGTCCTCGCCCTGCCACCCGCCCTGTTCACCAATGCCGCCACAAGTGTCGACCTTGAGGACCGCACTCTCACCCTCCAGAATAACCATAAAGACACCCTTGCTACCTGGGCCTCCACCTACCCCATCGAACGTCGCCCCGGGGAGGCTGGTGGCACGCTAACCGCCTAGTTGTCATGGCAGACAATGACCTTAGGAGGGGAGTGATCTCGCTATACCATGACTCGCCAACTGCCGGGCACCCCGGAATTTTAAAAACTTGCCTACTCATCGCCAAAGACTACTGGTGGCCCAACATGAAGCAGACCGTCCTCGCCTATGTCAAAGGCTGCGCCACCTGCCAAGCCACCAAAGTAAACACCACCAAGCCCACACCGCCGTTTATGCCTATCACAACCAACCCCAATGCCCTGCCATTCAAAACCATTGCCCTCGACTTAATCGTCAAGCTGCCCCCATCAGAAGGATACGACTCTATCCTCACAATCACAGACCATGATTGCTCAAAAGCCCCATATTCATCCCCTGCAATGAAGCCATGACCGCGCCAGAACTCGTCTCATTATATGCCAAGCACGTGTTCCCCCACTACGGTATTCCCCGAAAGATTATCAGCGACAGAGGAACACACTTCGCCTCGCATTTCCCACGAGAGCTGTGCAAAATGCTGGGAATTGAACAGAACATCAGCACTGCATACCACCCCCAGACAGATGGACAGTCTGAGCGAACCAACCAGTGGCTCAAGCAGTATCTCCGCATCTACGTGAACCACCAGCAGAACAACTGGTCTGCCCTCCTGCCCATTGCCCAATACGTCCACAACGCCTGGCCCAGTAGCACCACCAAGCAAGCGCCGTTCCAACTCCTCATGGGGCATATCCCACGTGCCCACCAGCCACAGAGATCCGAGAAAATGCCATCGCTCCAAGAATGCCTAGACCTTGTCCATCAAGGACGGATATCAGCGCAGACCACCATTACCAATGCCCAGACCCTTGTTAGCGCCAGAAGGGGAGTGCAATTTAAGCCATTCGCAAAAGGACAGAAGGTCTGGCTCGACGGAAGGAACATCCACATCACCCAGCCAAGCGCAAAACTCGCTCAAAGGCCTATGGCCCCTTCCAGATCACTGACGTCATTTCCCCAGTAGTATACTGAGTCGCAATTCCCCCTCAGTGGAAACTACGTCGTGTCCATGACGTGTTCCATGCCAGTCTCCTCACCCCGTATGTAGAAACTAAAGAGCATGGCCCCAACTTCACAGAACCGCCTCCTGACGTCATCGATGGAGAAGCAGAGTACGAAGTTGAGGCCATTCTAGAATACCGCACATTTGGAAGAACAAAGCAACCACAGTACCGAGTCAGATGGAAAGGGTACTCCGCAGCAGAAGACACATGGGAACCTTGGAAGAACCTGAAAAATTCACTAAACCTAGTCCGCCAATTCCACCGAGATAATCCCACAGCGATAAGAAAAGCCTATATAAGACATGCCTTGACCGCCCTCAAGTCATCATCCCCCTCTCTCATCTCCACCACGCCCAGCACATCCCCACCTGCTTACTCGTCCCTTATGTCCTCGATGGCTCGCAGAAAAACCAACTCGCTGACAAAGGGAAAGGAAGGGAAGCCTCCGTCACCCCGAGCTCACCCACGCCCTCCATCCCAAAGAATGACGACGCGCAACGCCCCACACAGGTCCATGTCACCACCAGGATATTCACCGTGTGAGGCGACGACAGCAGCGACAGGACGACAGTGATGCCAGCAGCAACACTGAGTGGACCGCCAACGATAGAAGAACAGGCAGACCAGTTCCTGAGTGAGCTTCTCCACTCCCTGACCTCCACAGCTGCGTGAAGTTCGACCACCCCCTCTCTGCCGACAATTTCTGTGGAGTCTGCGACACCCCCATTAAGATGGACGACGGCCACGCCACCTGGAGTGCCTCCCCCATCTCGAGCAGCAACACAGCGACCGCCAACTCCCGTACCCCCACTTCGCCGACCGGGGTCGATGCCCCCGCTATTTCCACATCCATTAGACGAGGTACGGACAATGACCTTGCCAGCGCCTTCCAGCTTCTGCAGCCGCCAAACGTTGCTGCCACCAGAATGCCCACCGCGCTTCCGACGCAGCTCCCAGCCCCTCCTATCCTCCGTAGCTATGCAGACGTCGCTGCCACCCACACCAATCAAGGAAGAGAGCCCCGCACCACAACTCCACGCACCCACAGTGCCCGAGGGAATCCAGGCCATGGTCAGCCGGACGACACGCTCGGCTACAATGGTTATTTCTTGCAATGGAATCGACTTGTTGACAATCCAAGTGAATGGAACATTGTCCTTGTCCCCGATCACAACAATCGACTAATCCCTGCCACGTTCTACACCCACCTGCCCTTCCTTGACGAGCCTCTCATTCTGGGACATCTGACGCCAACGTCCCATATCTTCACTGAGCCCCTCCATGCTAAACTGTGCCCCGACGCTCACCTCCCAGCCGTAGATGACTGGGACCTCTTCGCCCTGGAGGGCAGCCACCAGTTTCGCTGCCATGTTGACAGGCTTGTCGACGGGCTCGATGACCAGGGAGTAGCCGCTGAAATCCACAGGTATCGCACTGTGGTGCGCAAACTCCACTTCCAGATCGAGCAGGAGTACCATCACCTGCTGACCACCCTGGAGCGCCGTGTTGAGTACACCGCCCTCCAGTTGCAGAGGGACGCTGACCTAGTCTGATGCCGGCACAAGCTCAGAGACGAGCTGCGAGGGATTGAGGTACACCTCTACGAGGCCACGGTTATGTCGCGCATTGGCCCGAAGCTGGACCAAATCCTAGAGCGCCCCATCCTCCCCTCCATGTCTTATTTTATGCGAGGGCGCCCTGCTACTCACCAGACAGACATCGTCTCCACCCTCCCCGTCCACATGCCGCTGCACGTTCACTTCATGAACGCGCGCCCCCTACCCGTCTGCGAACGCACCGCCATCCACACCCTGCGACGCAAACGCGCCTGCCCGGAGTCCTCTCCCGACGCCAACGATGCCGGACGAGCCCTATCCGGTGAGCCGGCCACCTCTGACTAACAGCATGGCAGCTGTTCCTTAGGGGAGGGCGTACTGTTACGATCTCACCTACGGACTGAGCGGACTGCCTTATTTTCTCTTACGATACTATGCTCACATTCTGGACTCTGACCCAATCGGTATGACTCGCCGCGCTCCACTGTGCTGTGGAGCGCGTACTATACTTAGCCCTGACTCGACCATGACTCACTCCGCTCCACAGTGGCCTGTGGAGCTGATACTATACTTAGTGGACTGCTCCACTACCCTTGTTATGACTCAGTAGCATAGTAGCACGTGACTCTCCTGTACGGGCCTATATAAGGGCTGCACTTTGCGTACAGTCAAGCCTTAAGCTTGACTTCGTTTCTCAATTCGATTTGTCTTGCCTCCTCACTTGAGCTTGCCGCTCTAAGCCATTCCCCTTACTTGAACTTGCCGCTTCAAGTCACCTTTCGCGTTCATCGCTCAGCAAGGCCCTGCTTCGCTCTCACGCCTCTCTAAGTCGGCTGTAACGACTTAGCTTTGGGTCTCCGCACCAATCACATGCTCACCCTACTCTGAAGAACTTAGCTTCACTCTCGCGTCGACGTGACCACCGGAAGTGCCACACTCAGGACCACGTGCTCGTTGCCTTGCACGTGTTCACTCTTGCCTACGCCCAAGTCGCACAAGTTGTGCTCACGGCCTGTCGAGCCATAACACCAAAGCACCAATGTGTACTGGACCAGAAGTCACATGGAAGCACTAGAACATGCAGAACGCTGTGGACAACGCATCCTCGATTTGTCCACTTTAACGATCATCCACCATGCTGCATGTCCACAGACTTGTCGTCTGGAGTTCAATCCAGAACACCTTATCTTGATGTACTTGTGGGACTTCAAAACCTGGGCGACACACCTCTATCATGACATCGACGACGACCCTGTTCTCCTGAGAGGAGACAATCTGTTCCATTCACGCCTTCGCTGATACCAGTACAATACATTCCTGTTCCTGATTGGACTGATTTGATTCTCTGACCTTGTACTATAAGAACTGCTGACAACATTACCCTCAGTCGCAAAAATGTCTTCCTTGGACTCCCACTCACCCTTCATCACCTCTCCACTATCCTCATCCCCTGAACTGACGCCATGCATACCCATCCATCGATCACCCTGACGCTTCCAGGCACCATGTTACCCACGACAACGACGCTCGTGAACCATGAATGATAGAAATGAGTTAGAGCATCGCGTGCAAGAATTTACCCAAAGGGTGCATGAAGCTGGACAATGAGCGATACAAGCTCGCAAACGATTTGAGGCGCGGTTCAATATAGGGACTCACTATTCATTCATCTACACACCAGAGAAGGACACGACCATGACTGATGTCTGGTGAAGCTGGGACGTCTTCAGACCTGACAGAGGGGCAGTGTTACGATTTCTTTCCCTTGTCCTCTACTTCCTACATCAACCCATGACCCGCATCGAACCCGCGACTCGACTACAATACTCAGACTCATGTGACCTGATACAGAAGGGCCTTCTCACCCTGTGACCCCTATATAAGATAGCCTAGACTGTAGCTTCATCTCTAGGCTTGTTCTCTTCGTGCCAATACTGAGCTACGCTCTGGCCCTTGGTGGCTATCGTATTACCCTCTTATCTTGTGAACCCTCAGATCCTCAGGCCGTTTGCCTGACTCCTGACTCCCCTGTATTGAACCTCTGACTTGGGGTCATACACCTAAGGGGACCGCCACTGCGTCTTGTCTTAAACCTGAAGACTCGCAGTGCCCAGGCTGATCACATGACCTGGCGAACCTCAACCGATACGCTCAGAGCTCGAGCGTAACAGATCAACTCACCAGAGTGAATGGACAACCATCTGCACTTTTCACAAAGCTCAACATCCGTTGGGGATACAATAACATCAGGATTCGTGATGGAGACCAATGGAAGGCGGCATTCAAGACTAACCGAGGGCTTTTTGAGCCCATGGTTATGTTCTTTGGACTGACAAATGCACCAGCCACCTTCCAGTCCATGATGAACTGCCTGTTCCATGAACTCATCAATGAAGGATACGTCACCGTGTACATGGATGACATCCTAATTCACACCCCACGGAACCTCGCCCTCCACCATTGTGTAGTTGACGACATCCTCTCCATTCTCGCCTGAAACAACCTCTTCCTGAAACCCCAGAAGTGCCAATTTGAGACCGACTCTGTCGAATACTTAGGGGTCATCATATCCGAAAACGCCATTGGTATGGACCCCGTGAAAGTCACAGGCATCAAGGCCTGGAAAGTCCCTACGACCCTGAAGGAGGTGCGAGCCCTGCTCGGCTTCCTGAATTTCTATCGCATGTATGTTACGACCACGACCACCACGTGCACTGACTTGCGCACGACCCAGTCTGTGCGGGAGCTCCTGAAGCTCACAGCTGGCTAACTGACAAGACAAGGATGGAATTGGGACTCCTAGGGAGTGCCCCTGAACCGCTACGCACTCATTTGACACTATGGACACTGAACTGATACTATACAGACTGATTAGGAAGGAGGCTGCTAGCCTCATGTACGCTCGCATGGTTGCGGCACTCGCATGGCACACGCATGTGCATGCATCACGCATATCACATCGGCACATCACAGAACGCTAAAGGCGTGTTCCCCTGGGTCCAGGGTGTAGTGCAGACGTGTTGCAGCGTGTTGGCAGGCCGCGCGTTCACCGGACATTGAGTACTTTTGCTATTGGGTCGATCACTATGACCCTTGATCTCATACCTCATGCGCGCCCTTGATTTCTTACTGATACACTTGCGCGTCCTTATGACGCAGAGTCTGGAACCTACTAGATGCATGGGCCCTATGCCCTGACGATTACGCGGCCCTCTAGACAGGGGCCTTCACGAAACTATAAGTAGCACACTCCTTTGTGCAGTAGACTACAGACTCGACCTCTTCAGAATACAGCCTACTTGAACAATCCAGCCTATTGAACCTAGGAATCCCTTGCAGTGGGAAGCACCCCTAGGATACTCCGAACCAGACCAGACCTTCCAAGGCCACCAGTACACTCTCCTCTCCTCTCTACCCCTCCTTCTCCCCCTTGTCATAAGGGAACTCTTTTGGCTTGGAACACCTTTGCATAGAAGTCACTTAGAGGTCACTGCGCTATCAGTGCACCTTTGACACTTGTGCACGACAGTTGGCTTACATCTTGAGCCATAGTAATCAAGAGGAGAACCATTGATCAAACGTCCACAGTGCACGTCGCACTACCCTGAAGCAGGACTTGGGCTGAACCAAGTCAACGATAAGCAAGTCGCTTAGAACGCCCAAGGCTGAGCGTAACAATGTACATCAAAGGATTCAGTACCCTAGCCGCCCCACTCAACACACTTGTTGCCCACTGCGCAAAAGGTGGCAAGTTCTACTGGAATGAAGAACACCAGGAGGCTTTTGAATCCCTTATCGATGCAGTCTCCACCGCCCCTATCCTCAGACAACCCCAGTTCGACAAACCCTTTGTTGTTGACACTGACACTTCGGTGTATGCTATTGGAGCAGTGCTGCAGCAATGCGATGACAAGAACAAGTTACATCCCATTGTGTTCCTGTCGGCAACCCTCGATGCCACGCAGCGCAACTGGGATATCTACGATAAGGAATTGTACACTGTAGTGCGTGCACTCAAATACTGGCGACCATACCTTGCTGGCTCGCACCACCAAACCCTTGTCCATACCAATCACCACAATCTCCAATACTATCGAAAACCGCAGAACCTTAACCGACAACAAGTGAGATGGCACCAGGAACTCACAGATTATGATTTTAAACTGGTGCATGTCCCTGGAAAGTGACACATCCCCGCTGACTTCTTGTCGTGTCCCTTTGGTGTAAACCAAGGGGATGACGATAATAAAGGAGTCATACTCCTCCCCAATTCCCGATTTGCCAAACCTACATTCCCTGATGAACTTGAAGAATGGCGTGAAGTCATGCGCCTTCACCATGATCACCCACTCGCCGGTCATCCCGGCATCGCTAATACCCTTCACCTCCTTGAACAACAATATGAAGGTGACAGCATGAAGGAATTTGCCACAGAATACATCTGCAGCTGTGCCTCATGCCAAGAAAACAAACCATGGACCCACCATTGACATGCCCCACTCCAGACGATACCAGTAGATGCCACGCAGGGTCCCTTTCAGACCATTGCCATGGATTTGATCATGGACCTGCTGGAATCGCACGGTTTTAATGCTGTCCTCACAGTGGTTGATCAAGGCTGCTCCAAGGCAGCAAAGTTCCTCCCCTGCACTACAAACATCATGGGCGAAGGTGTCGCTGCCCTATACCTTCGACACTTAGTCCCCTGGTTTGGGATCCCCCAAAAAGTCATCAGTGATCACGACCCTCGATTCGTGTCACAGTTCACCACAGAGCTTTGCCAGCTTCTTCATATCCAACAAAATGTATCCACCGCATTCCACCCACAAACTGATGGCGCAAGTGAACGCGCCAATCAATGGCTGGAGCAGTATCTCCGCCTTTGGACCTCAAATGATCAGACAGCGTGGGCCCCCTATCTCCCCCTTGCAGAGTTTGTCCACAACTTGTGGCCTCACAATTGCTCTGGACAAACACCCCACCAACTCCTCTTTGGCACGAAACCATACATCCCGATGTCCACTGAGGAAGCTTGGGTGCCAGAAGTCACCGAGCAGCTTCAGAAGATCCAGGAAGCGAGGGAAGCAGTGGTGAAAGCATTCCAGAACGCAACAGACTGTGCAATCCCGGTAGAATTCAAAGAAGGCGAGCAAGTCTGGCTCAAAGGGCGCAACCTGCGACTCCACTACCCCACCATGAAACTAGCACCGCGACAATACAGCCCATTCCCCATCATGCAGAAGCTATCTCCAGTGACGTATCAATTACGCCTCCCAGCATCGATGCATATCCATCCCACCTTCCACGTTGACCTCCTCACATGCTATGTCGAAACGGCTGCTCATGGACACAATTATGCCTGGCCAGATCCTGAAGTAATCGAAGGCGAGCCCAAATGGGAGGTTGAATCGATCCGCAAGGCAGACCATTACAGCAGACGATGGGAACTCCGCTTCCTTATTCATTGGAAGGGATTCCCAGCCTCTGAAGACTCCTGGGTCTCGGCCCATGATCTTCATGCACCTGACCTGATCAAGGACTTCTATTGACACAACCCTGACGCCCCACGAACAGTCCCACAAGCGCCAGGACGCCGCTTCCCTAGAGAGGGGGGTAATTTCCCTGAACCCCCACAGACAACTCCCACGACACCATCGATAACACCAGAAGTCCCTCGATCACTAGCCCCTCAACCCAACACAAGGCCAACATCAACGACTACAAGAACCGGCAGAATGACATGACTCCCAGCAAGATACGCCTTCCTCAAGTTATTCCCCTCACAGTTTCAATACAATCTCGCTCATCGAAAGATGATCCCTTGGAGCATGACCTGAATGAAATACACCTCCATATTTCCCCTTAAAGAAGCATACCCTCAACCCCCAAACATCCACACATTCCACATTCTTGCTTCCCCATACGCTACTACCTTCATTCCTAATTCCCCTTATCATGAAACACAACAAGAGCAGCATGGACGGCTGCACAGTTACTTCTGCTGAACAGACAACTGCCCCTTCCACTGATAAATGACTACTTGGTGGCACCACAACGCTCCACTTGATGAACTAGTTAGATGACGAAATGATCTCGACAGCCAATTTTCCATACTTTTCCTTTGTAGCCAGATTCACGGACTCTCTTGTCCAAGGCTCTGCACCCAATCCCAATCCACTTATCGACCCAACCACAAACACCAGCGACTAGCAGACGATTGGGCACTGTGGCAGCAAGACTCAGACAGATTCATACAAGACGTACTTCAAGTCATACGCCGATGAGTTTTCAGCCCATGATGCCCTACAAAGGAAGGTTGCTGCCACCCCCTACACACACTCAGTTCATTAACCATACTCCTGAGACGCCCTCTGTTCAGCGCAACGTCCTAGGGTTACGACCCGAGGATGCGCAACTCCCCCTCTTCACAAACACACCACGACCTATCCCCATTATCGACCTCGAATGATCCCTGACACCGCTGTTCACAAATGATGAGGTGATGGCACAAGCCCACAAAGCGCACCAGGCATACCTTCGGAAACGAAGGGAGCGATACATGCAACAAAAGGCAGCAGAACGATGACGAAAAGAACCGCCCCCATCATTCCCAGTCATCCAACCATACTTAGGACGACCCCTCCAAAGCACTGATGTGTATTGGACCAGAAGTCATGTGGAAGCACTATAACATGTGGAACGCTGCGGACAATGCATACTCGATCTATCCACCATAACCATTATACACCATGCAGCGTGTCCACAGACTTGTCACCCAGAATTCAATTCAGAACATCTGATCCTGATGTACCTCTGGGACTTCGAAACTTGGGCGACACACTCTATCATGACATCGACGACGACCCTGTCCTCCTGAGAGGAGACAACCTGTTCCATTCATGCCTTCGCTGATACCAGTACGATACGTTCCTGTCCCTGATTGGACTGATTTGATTCTCTGACCTTGTACTATAAGAACCGCTGACAACATTGCCCTTAGTCACAAAAATGTCTTCCCTGGACTCCCACTCACCCTTGGTCCTCTCCTCATTATCCTCATCCCCTGAACCTACACCACACATACCCACTCATTGATCATCTTGACGCTTCCATGTACCACAACACTCATGATGATGACGCTCATGAAACACGAACGACAGAGACGAATTAGAGCGTCGTGTGCAAGAATTCACCCAAGCGGTACATGAAGTGGGACAACGAGCAGTACTTGCTCATGAACAATTCGAGGTGTGGTTCAACATGGGGACCCATTACTCACTCACTTACACACTGGAAGAGGACACGACCATGACCGATGTCTGGTGAAGCCAGGACGTCTTCAGACCTGACAGGGGGGCAGTGTTACAATTTCTTCCCTTTTCCTTTACTTCTTACATCAACCCATGACCCACATTGAACCCGAGACCCGACTACGATACTCAGACTCATGTGACCAGATACGGAAGGGCCTTCTCGCCCTGCAATCCCTATATAAGGTAGCCTAGACTGTAGCTTCGTCTCTAGGCTTGTTCTCTTCGTACCAATATCGAGCTACGCTCTGGCCCTTGGTGGCTATCGTATTCCCCATTCTATCTTGTGAATCCCCTGATCCTCAGGCCAATTGCCTGACTTCTGATTCCCCTGTACTGAACCCTTGACTTAGGGTAGTATGCTTAAGGGGGCTGCCACTGCATCTAGTCTTAGACACAAAGACTCGCAGTGTCCAGGTCGATCACGTGACCTGGCGAACTTCGACCAATATGCTCAGAGCTCGAGTGTAACACTCCTTGTGACTGCAATGCGATGCGACTTGGTACGTGACTCAGAGTGACTCCCTATGAGTCGCTCGCTAGTGACTGATACTGACTGATACACGACTCATAGTAGTGACTCTTATTGAGTACTACTGACTCTTACTTACGACTTGTAGTGACTAGGGAGTAGCACTATAAGAACTGTAGGAAGTTGAGCTGGAATCCCCAGTCTCAACTTTGTCTCTAATACAAGTTGATTACCCAATCAGACCTTGGTGGCAACAACCTTCTCTTTTTGTCTCTACCACCGCTCCGGCTTAGTAAGCCACATTGAAGCTTGTCATCATGTGCTATAACACGTGGAACGTTGCCAAACAGGTGCTTTAAGGCGCACCTACTGGAACCAAGTACTTGGGCATCTTGGCCCACCTCGATACCCTCATGACCACAGCATGCCATGAGCGTCACGTTACCACAGCGAGTCCATGACCCCGATCCCCGTGACCATAGCGAGCCACAGCAAGAACACGTGATACATCCACACAATCACGTGACCCTGAACGACACACTCACTTAGAGCCACGGTCCCTTGTAACCATGACATAAGTTGAGACTCCCCATCTTGACAAGAACTTGTCTGCAGACAAATATAAAAGTGTATTCATGATGGCATCTCTGCAATTGAAATTCCCTGAAGACAGGAGGGCCTTCTTGGTAACGCCTCAGAGACAAACAGATGATCTTCCAGCAGGAGTTAAAGGAACTGCACAGTGGAAGGAATTTAGTGCGCGTATGCACAACGCATACTTTGTGGAATACAGACAAGCAGAATTTGCTGTGGAACTTATCAACAACGAGTGGTACAACATCTACTGGTTGCAACCAAGTGGAGGATATTCTACCAGACACGATTGGAAAATCGGTGAAGAAGAACGCAGACTATACGGACTAGGACTCCCCCTGTTGACACTCCTCAGGGAAACTAGCTTTTCACGTGCCAGGATCTCCCCAGTTGAGGAGAGGCTTACCACTGATCCAGCAACCAATGAAGAACAAACGCCTACCACAGAATCTCCTGAAAGCAGCTGAGGCTCAGGACGTGTTGGCATTGACTTTGATTTCAGCACAGTCAATCTTGCAGCAAATATTCAGACAGAACTATCGCTCGAGCCGAGCACCTCTAACATTTGAGAGGACTTAGGACCAGAACAAGAAGTGCCAGACTTCCTTGTTAAAGCAAACGAACCACAGTTGTTCCGATCTAGCAGCATGACTAGCATCCAAACCACTATGACTACTCCCCTTGCACACCCCCTCACTACACCTCTCCACATTGGTAGTGCCACAATTTCTTCCACCCTCACTCAACCTGCGACACAGTTGACCTCAGTCCAACAGGCCGGCAGAAGTGGTGGAGGTGGTGGTGGACCACCAGCATACCCTGGAGGAGGACAACCAGCTGGAGGAGGTGGTGGAGGCGGAGGACCACCCAGTGGAGGAGCACCAGGAGGAGGTCCTCCTGGAGCCCCTGCACCTGCACCTGCACCTGCAGCAGCCACTGCTGCAGCACCGGCACCACAAAACAATGGAAAGGGGCTGCATGGAAGCCCACCAAATATGTTCGATGGGTCACAAAGCAAAAGCGACGTCTTTATACAGGAATTCTCCCTGTACAACATGATCAACAGAAACCACGAAGTCATGAGGGTGCCTTACAATAGGGTCCTCATGTGCCTGTCCTATATGAAAGGACCCAGGGTCAATGACTGGGTAACTGCGTGTGCGCAGGAACTCCATAACCAAATAACTGCCAGTGCTGATCTGGACAATGAAGACATCTGGGAGAACTTCAAGAGGATGTTCCTCAGTGCCTATACTGACACGACAAAGAGAGAAGACGCAGTATCGCAGCTACTCAACCTGAAGATGGTTGGGGACGATCTTGACAGCTACATAGCTGGATTTGAACACCTTATACTCTCTGCCGGCTGGGAACGCGACTCCCAGGGCACTATCTACATATTCAAGAAAGGCCTGAGACTGGGCCTTGGGCGTGCCATCATAGAACGAACATTCCCCCATCCAGTGACTTTCAATGACTGGATTTGTGCAGCGCATAGGCAGCATGCCGCATTTGTGGAAATGCATGCAACCTATGGTGCCAACTATGGTGCACCCTACAATAACCCCATCTGTTACGATTTCTTCCCCTTTTCCTTTGTTTCCTACATCGACCCATGACCCGCATCAAACCTGCGACTCAACTACGATACTAAGACTCACGTGACCAGATATGGAAGGGCCTTCTTGCCCTGTGACCCCTATATAAGGTAGCCTAGACTGTAGCTTCATCTCTAGGCTTGTTCTCTTCGTACCAATACTGAGCTACGCTCTGGCCCTTGGTGGCTATCGTATTACCCTCTCATCTTGTGAACCATCAGATCCTCAGGCCATTTGCCTGACTCCTGATTCCCCTGTATTGAACCTCTGACTTGGGGTCACATACCTAAGGGGACCGCCACTGCATCCTGTCTTAAGCCCGAAGACTCGCAGTGTCCAGGTTGATCACGTGACCTGGCGAACCTTGACCAATACGCTCAGAGCTCAAGCATAACACCGTCAGGGACTTCAAACAGCGATTCAGACAGGCACTAGGAAGTCAGAACCGAAACCAGCAATGCCGCTGCAATCCAAATGCAATGGATGTGGACATGGCACAGATGACATCACTGAATGATGAAGAGTGCAAGAAACTGCGCGCTGAGGGGCGATGCTTCTTCTGCAAAGCCCAAGGCCACATGTCTAACAACTGTCCTAAGAAGAGGAACAGGCCACGAACTAACAACCCAGGACCAAGTGTCCAATGCAGCCAGACAATGGCATGCGTAACCAAAGTGGACAAAGAAGAAGACGGTGCTATCAAAACCATTTTTCAGACCCTCACCAACATGTCAAAAGAAGACAAATCTTAGCTCTTGGACTGCATGATTGTCGACGACCAGGATTTTTAGAAGGCTTGAATCACACAGCCATGATTAGAGCCTTAGCAATACGAGTGGACTCTGTGTATATCAGTATGAAGAATGCCTTGAATATACCAATCACATTTCAAAGCACCCCACTCCAAATGGCTGAAGCACATGCACTGATCGACAGTGGTGCAACTGAAAACTTTATCAACTATCGAACCACAGTCCGATGGTGGCTTCCCACAAAGAAGCTGAAGGTCCCACGACAAGTCATCAATGTTGATGGCACGGACAACAAAAGAGGAATGATCGACGAAGCCTGCATTCTGAGGATCAGGCAGAACAAGAAACAGAAACTGCAAAAGTTCTATGTGACAAACTTAGGCAACGACAGGATCCTTCTTGGCTACCCCTGGCTTCGCACATTTAACCCAGACATCAACTGGGAAGCAGGAACAGTAGAAGGACAAGTCAAATTCAAAACAGTGCCATTCATGTGGAAACTCTGGCGTGACTGAGAAAGAGGCACAGAAGCTGCAACAATTGTCACGGTTACAAGGGACTGTGGCTCTAAGTGAGCGCGTCGTTCAGGGTCACGTGATTGTGTGGATGTATCACGTGTTCTTGCTGTGGCTCGCTATGGTCACGGGGATTGGGATCACGGACTCGCTGTGGTAACGTGATGCTTGTGGCACGCTGTGGTCACGAGGGTATCGAGGTGGGCCGAGATGCCCGAGTACTTGGTTCCGGTAGGTGCACCTTAAAGCACCTGTTTGGCAACGTTCCACGTGTTATAGCACACGATGACAAGCTTCGATGTGGCTTACTAAGCCAGAGCAGTGGTAGAGACGAAAAGAGAAGGTTGTTGCCACCAAGGTCTGATTGGGTAATCAACTTGTATTGGAGACGAAGTTGAGACTGGGGATTCCAGCTCAACTTCCTACAGTTCTTATAGTACTACTCCCTAGTCACTATGAGTCATAAGTAAGAGTCAGTAGTACTCAATAAGAGTCACTACTATGAGTTGCGTATCAGTCAGTATCAGTCACTAGCAAGCGACTCATAGGGAGTCGCTCTGAGTCGCGTACCAAGTTGCGTCGCGTCGCAGTCACAAGGAGTCAGGTATCACATGACATATGGTCATGTGATAGGTAAGGAAGTCAGCGTGTCACATGACATATGGTCATGTGACAGTACAGGTCACGTGTCAGCTTGCGAAGCGAAAGATAGAGACCTGAAAGCAAGGGCCAGAAACCGTAACACAATGACAGGCTGTATGATGTAAGCAATATCCGTTGCTGCCGCTGCTGCCGCCACTGCTGCCGCCAATGCCACCACTGCTGTGCGTGCCGCTGCTGGCCACATGCACTTTCACCTCTGCCGCTTGTTGCAGCCTGGGGGTGTCTGCTGCTGCTGCTGTGCGTGCCACTGCTGGGCCACGTGCTCGCAATCTCATGCGCGCATGATGTGCACACATCCTCCACCACTCGCCATGCAGCACCTGCCGTCACTATTGCTGCGTGTGCCGTCACAGGGCCATGCATGCACTCTAGATAGAATTTGTTCTATGTAGGGAAACCTAGCTAATACAAGTATAATAATGATAAAATGCATGTACCACGCCCACGCAATCTCGCCCGTGCACCATGTACACTCTTGCTCCTCCAGTCGTCGTGCAGCACCTGCAAAGGCTGCTGCTGCTGCTGTGCGTACCACCTGCCAGGCCATGTGCCCATGGTCTCACACACACAGACCAGTGCGGTGTGTGCTCTCATCTCCTGTTGTTGTATGCGTGCCGCTGCCGGGCCACGGGCGTGCCGTGTGCATCTTGCTTCTGCTGGTCGTCGCGCAGCGCCGGTGAAGGCGGCTGCTGCTGTGCATGCCGCCCGCTGGGCCATGTGCCTGCGATGTCGTGCGTGCCATGTGCGCTCTTGCCTCCGTCACTTGGTCATGCAGCGCCTGCTTCTGCTGCTGCCACTGTTGCTGTGCATACTGTTGCCAGGCCATGCGCCTTGCCTCTGCTGGTCGTCGCGCAACACCTGCTGCTGCTGCTGTGTGTGAGGCAGTGTAAGGGAGATGCGAGCGCACCATATATCTGTATCCGCAGCCGTTGCTGTGGATCTCAGCCCATTGTGCATCGCCGCGGTGGCACAAGGAGGTGGCCATGCCCCTCTGGAGTGGTCGAGCCATCGCCGCTGCTGCCGCTTCATTCGCATGGGCCTGGGCCCAAGATTGTTGATTACCTGAAACACATAGTCAGCATATAACACTAACTATATATACTTACTTTGTGCTTGTACTGTATTTTCCTAAGACAAGTAAAACCTAAGACAAGTGAATACTGTTAGTGACATGGAGGAAAAGAGAGTGGTGTGGTACATAATCACATAACTGAAGCCACGAAACGGACTTGACAAATTTTTTTCGTGAGTAACAACAAACAGACACAAACACAAAAAAAATAATCGAACATGAACAAGTCAACTGCCCATCATACCACACCAACACACAAATGTAAAGTGAGTACTGCAACAACCCTTTGTAGCTAATGATTCTTTATTCTACAGGTACTGTTGTGCCCACAGCCCTGGGGTAGGCCCCGCCGCATCACCGTCTAGCCCCTGCGTGCACATCCACATCGTTTGCCACAATCGTGGCCCCCATTCCCTGGGATGAACAGGTGCCGGGGGTGAACAACAAACAACAAACAGAATGAGGGCAAGGTGAGTATGAATATCACCACCACCATATACTGGCCACGTCACCATCTCTACCCCCACCATCAGGTCCCTCCTCGTCACCACCACCCTTGTACCAACCACATCGCCGCCGCCACCTCTTCGTCATCGTCACCACCTCATCGTTGTCACCACCACCACCTCATACCGGCCACACCACACCGGCATTTTGCCTCCTGAGCAAAGACAGGGGCAACATGAGCTCAGGAAGCATTGTCTCCCAAGCTCACAGGTATGTCCCCTTTCCCTGCCAAGTCTTTTATGTATTTAGCCACTTAATCTACAGGAATTGATGACAACGGCAGCAGCACCAACGGCAATGGGGGCATGACCAACGACGATGATGGCAACACCGCGACCACCACGACCACGACCACGACCACTGCGACACCACGACGATGACCACGATAACCACAACACTGCGACCGCCACATGACCACGATCACGACCACTGCAACCCTGTGACCACCACTGCGACTACGACTACGACCACCATGGCCACCACCACGACACCACGACAATGACAACCACCGCGACCACCATGACACCATGACGACCGCGACGACCGCAACACCACGACAATGACAACCACCGCAACACCACAACAACAACAACAACACCACAACAACAACACCACAACAACAACACCATGACAACGACACCACAACCATGACTGTGATGGCGCCACTGCTGTCACACTATCCACAGCCGCTGCTGTGCCAGCATCGTCGCTGCGGGCCAATGACTACCATATTTTTATTAGGTTAATTAATTATTATACATTCTCCTGTAAAATAAAGTAGTAAACAATACATGATGAATTTTGAGCCTCTTAAATGTGTGTAAATGTTTATTAAAGCAGGCTTAAAATTGTCTTAGCCATTACTTAAAAAGCTTAAGTTCACACAGCCATGAAAATTTAAGGCATCACAAGGTTGCTAAGTGGTAAATTAAGAGAATGATGTCTTAATTAAGAGGTGACCTTGCTTAATCAGTCTTAGGAAAAATTGGTCTTAAATTGGTCTTAGAAAAAATTTAAGGCCAATTAAGATCCATTAAGCACTTTTTGGTTTACCTGATGGCCATTGCAGGAAATAACCATTGTAGCTGACCATGTTGTCCTGCTGACCATGGCCTGGATTTCCACAGGGACCGTTGGCACGTGGAGTTGTGGCATGGGGCTCTCTTCTTTGACTGGCGGGTGTTACGCTCAGCCTTGGGCGTTCTAAACGACTTGCTTATTGTTGACTTGGTTCAGCCCAAGTCCTGCTTCAGGGTAGTGCTGCGTGCACTGTGGACATTTGAACAATAGTTCTCCTCTTGATTGCAATGGCTCAAGACGTAGGCCAACTGTCGGGCACAAGTGACAAAGGTGCACTGATAGCGCAGTGACTCTTAAGTGACTTTAATGCAAAGGTGTTCCAAGCCAAAAGAGTTCCCTTATGACAAGGGGGAGAAAGAGGGGTAGAGAGGAGGGGAGAGTGTACTGGTGGCCTTGGAAGGTTTGGTCTGGTTCGGAGTATCCTAGGGGTGCTTCCCACTGCAGGGATTCCTAGGTTCAAGTAGGCTGTATTCTGAAGAGGTCGAGTCTGTAGTCTACTGTACAAAGGAGTGTGCTACTTATAGTTTTGTGAAGGCCCCTGTCTAGAGGGCCGTGTAATCGTCAGGGCATAGGGCCCAAGCATCTAGTAGGTTCCAGACTCTGCGTCATAAGGACGCGCAAGTGTATCAGTAAGAAATCAAGGGCGCGCATGAGGTATGAGATCAAGGGTCATAGTGATCGACCCAATAGCAAAAGTACTCAATGTCTGGTGAACGCGCGGCCTGCCAACACGCTGCAACACGTCTGCACTACACCCTGGACCCAGGGAAACACGCCTTTAGCGTTCTGTGATGTGCCGATGTGATATGTGTGATGCATGCACATGTGTGTGCCATGTGAGTGCTGCAACCATGCGAGCGTACATGAGGCTAGCAGCCTCCTTCCTAATTAGTCTGTATAGTATCAGTTCAGTATCCATAGTGTCAAAAGAGTGTGTAGCGGTTCAAAAGAGTGCATAGCGGTTCAGGGGCACTCCCTAGGAGTCCCAATTCCATCCTTGTCTTGTTAGTTAGCCAGCTGTGAGCTCCAGGAGCTCCTGCACAGACTGGGTCGTGTGCAAGTCAGTGCGCGTGGTGGTCATGGTCGTAACAGCGGGGTGGCAGCAACGTCTGCGTAGCTACGGAGGATAGTAGGGGCTGGGAGCCACGTCAAAAGCGCGGCAGGCGTTCTGGTGGCAGCAATGCTTGGTGGCTGCAAAAGCTTGAAGGTGCTGGCAAGGTCATGGTTCATACCTTGTCCAGTGGGTGTGGGAACAGTGGGGGCATCGACCCTGGTCGGCGGAGTGGTGGCATGGGCATTGGCTGGCATTTTGTTGAGGCTCGAGATGGGTGAGGCGCTCCAGGTGGCGTGGCCATCATCCATCTTAATGGGGGCATTGCAGACTCCACAGAAATTATCGGCGGAGAGGGGGTGGTCAAACTTGCAGCTGTGGAGGTCAGGGAGTGAAGGAGTTCATCCAGGAACTGGTCCACCTGTTCGGCGATTGTTGGTGGTCCACTCGGTGTTGCTGCTGGCATCGCTGCTGTCATCGCTGCTGCTGTCGTTGCCTTGCATGGTGAATACCTTGGTGGTGATGCGGACTTGCGTGGGGCACTGCGGGTCGTCATTCTTTGCAATGGGGGGCATGGGCAATGGCGTGGCGATGGGGGCTTCCTTTCCTTTTCCTTTGCCGATGAGTTGGTTTTTCTGCAAGCCATTGGAGGACATGAGAGAGGAATAAGCTGGTGGGGGTGTACTGGGCATGGTAGAGGTGAGAGAGGGGGATGAAGGCTTGAGGGCGGTCAGGGCGTGTCTTATATAGGCCTTCCTTATCGCTGTGGGATTATCTCAGTGAAATTGGCGGATTAGGTTCAGCACATTTTTCAGGTTCTTCTGAGGTTCCCACATATCTTCTGCTGCGGAGTACCCTTTCCATCTGACTTGGTACTGCGGCTGCTTTGTTCTTCTGAATGTGCGGTATTCTAGAATGGCCTCGACTTTGTACTCTGCTTCTCCATCGATGACGTCAGGAGGCAGTTCTGTGAAGTTGGGGCCATGCTCCTTAGTTTCTATATATGGGGTGAGGAGGCTGGCATGGAACACATCATGGACACAACATAATTTCCATTGAGGGGGAATTGTGACTTGATATACTACTGGGGAGATGACATCCATGATCTGGAAGGGGCCATAGCGTCTTTGAGCAAGTTTCATGCTTGGTTGGGTGATGTGGATGTTTCTTCCATCGAGCCAGACCTTCTGTCCTTTTACGAACGGCTTAAATCACGCTCCCTTTCTGGTGCTAACAAGGGTCTGAGCATTAGTGATAGCAGTTTGCGCTGCTATTCATCCTTGATGGACAAGGTCTAGGCATTCTTGGAGCGACAGCATTTTCTCGGATCTTCATGGCTGATGGGCGCGTGGGATATGTCCCATGAGGAGTTGGAAGGGTGCTTGCTTGGTGGTGCTGCTGGGCCAGGCATTGTGGACGTATTGGGCAATGGGTAGGAGTGTGGACCAATTGTTCTGTCGGTGGTTGACATAAATGCAAAGGTACTGCTCAAGCCACTGGTTGGTTCGTTTGGACTGTCCATCTGTCTGGGGGTGATATGCAGTGCTGATGTTCTGTTCAATCCCCAGCATTTTGCATAATTCTTGTGGGAAGTGCAAGGCAAAGTGTGTCCCTCTGTCGCTGATGATTGTTTGGGGAATGCCGTAGTGGGGGAACATGTGCTTGGCATATAATGTGACGAGTTCTGGCGTGGTCATAGCTTCATTGCAGGGGATGAATATAGCGGCTTTTGAGCAGTCGTGGTCGGTGATTGTGAGGATAGAGTCGAATCCTTCTGACAGGGGCAACTTGACAATTAGATCAAGGGCGATGGTCTCAAATGGTAAGGCATTTGGGATGGTTGTTATGGGCATAAGAGGTGGTGCCGGCTTGGTGGTGTTTGCTTTGGTGGCTTGGCAGGTGGCGCAGCCCTTGACATAGGCAAGGACAGTTTGCTTCATGTTGGGCCACCAGTAATCTTTGGCGATGAGTAGGCAGGTTTTTCAGATTCTGGGGTGCCTGGTGGTTGGCAAGTCATGGTATAGAGAGATCACTCCCCTCCTAAGGTCGTTGTCTGCCACGACAACAAGGCGGTTGGCATGCCACCAACCTCCTCCAGGGCGGCACTCGATGGGGTAGGTGGAGGCCCAGGTGGCAAGAGTGTCTTTATGGTTGTTTTGGAGGGTGAGGGCGTGGTCCTCGAGGTCAATGCTTGTTGCGGCGTTTGTGAACAGGGCAGGAGGTAGGGCCAGGACTTCGGCGTTGTCCTGGCCGGCATGATCGAAGTCTGGGCGGCAGGAGAGGGCGTCAGCTTTGTTCATGGCTCCTGGGCAGTGTATGAGGGTGAAGTGGTAATCTCCCAACGTGAGGATATATCTGGTGATGCAGCGGTTGATTTTCTGGGGTGACCAGTAGTACTGGAGGTTCTTATGGTCAGTGATGACCATTACCTGGTGTTGGGCGCCCATAAGCAGATGGCACCAGTGCTCTAGACCTCTGACAATGGCGAGGAATTCCCTGTCCCAGATGGGGTAGTTGCGTTCGGTAGCTGTGAACGTCTTTGAGTTGTATCCCACTGGTCATTGGCATCCTTGAGCATCGTACTGGTACAGGATAGCTCCTGTGGCATTCTGGGAGGCATCTACTTCCAGTTTGTAAGGCTGTGCTGGACTTGGCTGCCAAAGGACCGGATCGCTTGTGACGATCTCAATGAGTTGGTCAACTGCTGCGGTGCACTCGTCAGTCCAGATAAAGGGGACTCCTTTCCCTAGGAGTCTGGTTAGGGGGCAGGCAATTTCAGCAAATCCTGGTATGAAGGGGCATTGGTAACCTAGGACACCTAGCGTGGATCGCAGCTGTTTGACGCTAGTGAGTACCCGCGGCCATTCCTTGATGCCTTTCAGTTTGCTGGACTCAATGCACAGGGAGTCCCCATCAATAACTAATCCCAGATATTCAACTCTTCGCTGTTCAAATTGACACTTCTGGGGTTTCAGGAAGAATGATGCTGCTTCTAGGATTTCTAGCAGCTTGTGAACCACACGTCGGTGTAGTGCGTGGTCTAGGGGTGTGGCAACAAGAATGTCATCCATGTAGACGAAGATCATTCTTGGGTATTTAAGCTCTAGTGGGTGCAGGAGGTGGTCCATTATGCATTGGAAGGTGCTGGGTGCATTACACTGTCCAAAAAGCATGATGCGAGGTTGGAACAATCCTTGTGGCATTTTGAACGCTGCTTTCCACTGGTCACTGTCCTTGATTCTGACGTTGTGATATCCCCATCTAATGTCGAACTTGGTGAACAGGGCTCATCCTTTGAGGTCTCTAGTGAGGATACTGATATCCGGGAGGGGATAGACATCCCATATCGTCCATTTGTTCAGCATGCGATAGTCCTGGACTGGGCGAAGGGATCCATCCTTCTTCTTAATGAAGAAGAAGGGGGTGGCATAGGGGGAACTTGACAGCTTGATGTATCCTTTGTCAAGTTGCTCCTGGAGCCATGTATCTGCGGCAATCATCTCCTTGGGATTCAACGGGTAGACCTTGCAGTCTAGCGTTGCAGGGGCGTCTGGTTTTAGTTGAATGGTGTGGTCATCTTCTTGGCTGGGCAGGAAGCACTGTGCTTCTTTTTCCGAGAAGACTCTCCAGTGTTGTGAGTATTCTGGAGGTACATCTGCTGCTGTAGGGGTGGGTCATCCTTGATTTTCTTTGATTGCCCATTCTTGGGCAATGTTCGTCCTGTTGATTTGGAGGACCAAGGCATCCCCTTCCTCTAGCGTGGTCGCTTGAAGGGTGTGTCCCAGGAGTTGGGTGTACCTTAGCAGACTTTGGGGCTGTTCTGGAACCTTTCTGCTCGTTATTGCGAGGGAAAATGGTCCTCCTTTGATGGTTCTGGTACTCCAGTTAATATCGGGGTTGAAAGTGTGGAACCAGGGGAATCCCAGGATCATGCAATCTCGTCCTAGGTTGGCAAGGAAGAAGCATTGCATGCTTTCTTTCTTTCCTTGTTTGATTACCAGGTCGCAATAGGTAGTGATTTGGCCACTGCGATTTTTGGATCCGTTGATGTTGTAGAGGAGGCGTGGTTGGGGGAGTCGTCTGGGTACGAGATGCAATCTTTGGGCAGTTTTCTGGTTGATGAAGTTGTCAGTGGCGCCTGTTACGACCACGACCACCACGCGCACTGACTTGCACACGACCCAGTCTGTGCGGGAGCTCCTGGAGCTCACAGCTGGCCTACTGACAAGACAAGGATGGAATTGGGACTCCTAGGGAGTGCCCCTGAACCGCTACGCACTCATTTGACACTATGGACACTGAACTGATACTATATGGACTGATTAGGAAGGAGGCTGCTAGCCTCATGTACGCTCACATGGTTGCGGCACTCGCATGGCACACGCATGTGCATGCATCACGCATATCACATCGGCACATCACAGAACGCTAAAGGCGTGTTCCCCTGGGT
Organism: Lactifluus subvellereus; assembly: GCA_022496195.1. Lineage (NCBI taxonomy): Eukaryota > Fungi > Basidiomycota > Agaricomycetes > Russulales > Russulaceae > Lactifluus > Lactifluus subvellereus. Next base: position 40,456 of record WTXC01000138.1, on the reverse strand, counting down.
CCAGGGTGTAGTGCAGACGTGTTGCAGCGTGTTGGCAGGCCGCGCGTTCACCAGACATTGAGTACTTTTGCTATTGGGTTGATCACTATGACCCTTGATCTCATACCTCATGCACGCCCTTGATTTCTTACTGATACACTTGCGCGTCCCTATGACGCAGAGTCTGGAACCTACTAGATGCATGGGCCCTATGCCCTGACGATTACGCGGCCCTCTAGACAGGGGCCTTCACGAAACTATAAGTAGCACACTCCTTTGTGCAGTAGACTACAGACTCGACCTCTTCAGAATACAGCCTACTTGAACCTAGGAATCCCTGCAGAGGGAAGCACCCCTAGGATACTCCGAACCAGACCAGACCTTCCAAGGCCACCAGTACACTCTCCCCTCCTCTCTACCCCTCTTTCTCCCCCTTGTCATAAGGGAACCCTTTTTGCTTGGAACACCTTTGCATTGAAGTCACTTAGAGGTCACTGCGCTATCAGTGCACCTTTGACACTTGTGCACGACAATTGGCTTACGTCTTGAGCCATAGTAATCAAGAGGAGAACCATCGTTCAAACGTCCACAGTGCACGTCGCACTACCCTGAAGCAGGACTTGGGCTGAACCAAGTCAACAATAAGCAAGTCACTTAGAACGCCCAAGGCTGAGCGTAACAGCGCCACTGTCTATGAGTGCACTTTCTTCAGCCCTTCCATGTATGGTGGAAAAAGTAAAATTGACATTGATACTATTTTGGTTCAAGACATACATGGTACAGATACGCGAGGCTTGATTCCAGGCTGTTAGATCAAGCCACTTTAAAAATCCAAGTCTTCTTGGATGATGTGATCAAAGGCTGCTGATTGCTCTGTTGCACTCATGGCGCAAAGTTGGGACATAACATCCGTTGGTGCTTGGCTGGCGCTATCATTGGGGACGATGGTCAGGCTTTCTTGACTTGTCATTCTTACAAGTGTGGCGCGTGGGGAGGGGGCCTGCTGCCCTTGTCATCCCTTCTTCTTGAAGCATTGGGCGGCACGGTGTCCCTTCTCTTTGCAGTAGAAGCACCGTTGCTCGTCCATGAGCTTCTTCTTTTCAGCATCTGTTAGTGGCCCCCCCATTCAGGCGGCATCTACGTCCATGGGAACTGGGGCATTGTTTCTTGGGCATTGGGCAGGGGCTGGCGCTCTGGGGATAAATCGTGGTTTAAGGGTGAAACGTTGCTGATTGGGGGTGGGTCCTAAGTCAGCGAGTATTTGAGCACTCCTGATGACTTCTTTTCACACTGCTTCCTGCCAATCTTCTAGCATTGTGGGTATGTTCTCTTTATTGAGTATCTTCAGCGCTATTCCTCAGCGGAGCCCCTTCTTGAAGAGGTCTAGTGTTCCCAGGTCGGTGGGGGATCGCCCTGCTGCTAGGACAAGGTGGTTGAAGGTGGTGATGAATCCATCGACGTCATTTTCCTGCATCCTTAGATTGACCAGTTTATTGAAGGCATTCTGTTCTTTAGCCGTGTCTGTGAAGGCGTTGGTGAAATCTTGGATGAAGCTAGCCCATAGTACTTCATCGTTTTTCTGGATGTGGTTGGCTGCTTGGGTGGTTCTCTCCTCTAAAAGCGCAGTTTGTGCATCAGTCCAGTCGTCTACCTTTGGGCCTCTGATGTACCCAATGGCCAGTGCTACTCGGTTGTAGGGGATGGTGACATTGTCCAATTTCCCATTGAGGATTCGGTATAGCTTAAATTCCTTCAGGAATTTGGCACTTTTGCTTTGGTCTCCATCGAAGATTGCCAGTGTGTTTCCTTTCATGGAATCGTTTCCGTTCCCTTGTGGTGTCGAGATGGTGGCCATGCTAGTCTGTGGTGGTGGTGGCGGGGGCAGTATAGGTTGTTGGAGGATAGGTGGCGGCAGCGTAGGCTGGGTGGCTTGCTGTGCTAGTCGGAGCAACTGTGGGGTGGCTGTAGTTTCTTTGGTAAGCGGGTGGCTACCTTGGAGCATAGCAACGTCTTGGAGTCCGGTGCTTAGGAACTCTTTGAGTGGTTGTACTTCCTTTTGCTTTCCCTTTGCTACAGAGGGGGCAAGTGGTGGCAAAGGTGGGTCTACGTCAATGCTTTCTGGGGCTTTACCCGAATGTCCTAAACCTGTGGTGTTGTTGTGGGGGATGTAGTTGTCAGGCTTAGTCCAGTAGCGATTTTCCTCCCACTCAAGGATGTACCAATGGTCATTGATGTATTTGATAGGGAAGTGTTTAGTATTTCCATCAGGGGCTTGGATCGTGTGGTGGTAGCACCACTTTCTGGGATTTCGGTCAGTGTCTTTCCAGTAGGCACTTCCACAGATGTAGTCTGGTAAGTCTGCGTTTTTCCGTGGTGTGACTGGGGTGTCCCTGGTTTCCGAGATCTGTATCCGGAGGGTCACCATGTTTACTGTCCTTCTTCCTGTAGGAGAAGTTCCACTTGGTTGACGAAAATGGTACAGAAAAAGTCGACTTCAGCGACAATTTCTGCCAGTTCTTGTGCGACCTGGTCGAGGTTTTGGTGGTGTCTGTTTGGCCTGTTGGCGCAGGTCCTTGGGCAATCGTACTGGTGACGTATGACGTTGCCTTCAAGTTGGTCTGTGGCTTCACGTGTCCAGAGGACAGCTTTGAGGATTTCTGGCAAGCTGATCTCGTGGAGGGGTCCTAGACGCAGTCGTCGAGTAGATTCCAGGGTGACTGTGATAGCTGTAGTATGGTGAGGGCTGCTTCAAACACTGTGAAGTCTTCCAGCCACTTCTGTTCGATGAATCGAAAGTTTTCTACCTCAATTGAGAGGGCATGATGTTGCTCTGATGGTCCTTTGGCACAGGACAGGAAGCAGGTGGCGTTGTGACAATAGATTACGTCGTCAAGGAGGATTCTCCACTGAGTAATGTGTGCGTGTCTTTTGTTAAGATCGCTGAGGCATTCCCAATAGCCTTCGTTGTCCAGGGTGGGGCATTCCTGGTGGTAAAAATGGGAAGCTTGACTTATGTTATGGCTCGACGGGCCGTGAGCACGACTTGTGCAACTTGGGCGTAGGCTTAGAGTGAACACGTGCAAGGGCAACGAGCATGTGGTCCTGAGTGTGACACTTCCGGTGGTCACATCGACACGAGAGTGAAGCTAAGTTCTTCAGAGTAGAGTGAGCATGTGATTAGTGCGAAGGCTCAGAGCTAAGTCGTTACAGCCGACTTAGAGGGGCATGGGAGTGGAGCAGTGCCTTGCTGAGCGATAAACGTGAAAGGCGACTTGAAGCAGTGAGTTCAAGTAGGAGAAGCGACTTAGAGTGGCAAGCTCAAAGGAAGAGGCAAGACAATTGAATTGAGAAACAAAGTCAAGCTTAGGGCTTGACTCTACACAAACTAAGGCCCTTATATAGGCCTGGTACAGGGGAAATCACATGCTACTACTACCGAGTCATAACAAGGGCAGTGGAGTAGTCCACTAAGTATAGTACCGGCTCCACAGGCCACTGCGGAGCGGGGTGAGTCAGAGCCGAGTCAGTGCTAAGTATAGTACACGCTCTATGTCACAGTGGAGCACGGCGAGTCACAGCTATCAAGTCAGAGTCCAGAATGTAAGGCTAGACATGGGCTAGGTATCATACAGAAAGAAAGGCAGTCCGCTCAGTCCATAAGGGTGATCGTAACAGCTCTCCCACCCTCACCTTCGCTCTCCCCCCCTCGCTCGCTCTCAATCTCGCCCCTCTCACCCTCATCTGCTCCCTCTTGCTCACCCACCCTTGCCTTTGCTCTCCCCCCCTCACTTGCTCTCAATCTCACCCCTCTCACCCTCATCTGCTCCCTCTCGCTCGCCCACCCTCGCCTTTGCTCTCCCCCCCTCACTTGCTCTCGATCTTGCCCCTCTCACCCTCATCTGCTCCCCCTTGCTCGCCCACCCTCACCTTCACTCTCCCCCCCTCGCTCGCTCTCGTTCTTGCCCCTCTTGCCCTCGCCTGCTCCCCCTCGCTCCCTCTCACCCTCGCCTGCTCCCCCTCACTCCCCCTTGCCCTTGCCTTCACCCCTCGCCCTCACTCCCCCCTCCTTGCTCACGTTCACCCCTTTTGTTCTTGCTTCCCCCCCTCACTTGCCCTTGCCCTTGCCCCTCTCACTCTTGCTCTCCCTCTCACCCCCTCTCACTTGCTCTTGGTGAGTATGTTGCTTACCCAAGTCTGGGTCTGGGTTCGATTCAGGTTCCGATTCAAGGTGAGATAAAGCAACCAAATACTAGTACAACTATTCAAGGTGAGCACAGTTCAGAACAAAGGCCTCACTCCTCTTCTACATCTTGTTCCTGCAAACCACGAAGGAAGGATCTCAAGTCCTCAACTGGCCTTGCTGCTTCTATATCCTCTAGCTCCACAACTTCATCACCCTGGCTCAGGCCTGCAGTGAAGCTAAGTGTTTGATGTTTTGCCAGATACTTGAGAAGCTGGATTGCCTCTATGGTGTTTGGCTTGAGGCAATTCCTTCTGTCTGTTGTTGTCTCCTTGCTAGCTGAGAAAACCTGCTCACAGGGCACAGATGTTGCTTGAATTGGGAGAAGGTCCATGGCAAGCCTATATAGATTAGGCCATCTCTGTGCATGTTCCTTCATGCATGTTGTGATTAGCACATCTCTAAAACACTGTAAACCTACTTACCTGCCAAAATGTAAAAATACTGGCAACCTTAGGGGACACATGAAGATAATCATCTACTTCATCCTCAAGGCTCTGAGAATGGGATTGACTAGAGCTGCCTAATTGCTGGGGGGCAATGCCTAGAAGTTGTAGAGCCTTTTCATATTTTGTCTGCTGTTGCACTGGCTGGGCCCTAGGTGGCTGAGTAGGAGCTGCATCAGGCTGGGAAGGCTGGAGGGCCTCAAGCTAGATAAAAGTTTAATTGTGAAGTGCTTCAAGGGAAGACTAAGGGCACTTACAGCCTCAAGAAGCTTTATTTTAACTGACTCTGCAAATGACCTTAATATATTGTACTTGAACCAATCAAGTTTTGTGATAGGATTGAGGACTAGGATTAATTTGATTTAGAGGCACCTAAGATTTATAGGGAAATTACTTACCAATTGCAAGCAGATATGCTGGGTTGTTGAAGACTTGAGCATAATAGTTAGACAATTTGTCACGTCCTGCTTGAATGATGAACATGGCATCAACTTTCTCAGCCTTTAACTTCTCTAAAGACCCTTGCAGCCCCTCAAATGCAGGAACTGTGCCACATAGTGTTGATGTCTTCTCAAAGCACAGTACCTCCTGATAAGTGTGGGGAATCTAGGCTAGGAGTTAATAAATAGACATAACTTAAGAAATTCAAGCATACTTGGAGAATTTGCCTCATGGAGCCAAGAGTCTCCCAATCCTCATTAGTGAGTTCCTCTTCCTCCCCCTGTTCTTCCAGAAACCTGGTGATTGCCTAACTTGATTTAAGCATAAGTAAATATGATTTTAATCTAAAATATACCTCTCTTAAGATGATTGCACAATCTATCATTAGATAGACAGATGACCACCTTGTCTCCACATCTCGAATTAATTGTAGAGGCTTCATCCCCAAGTCCCTTAGGATATTGGAGAACTGATCACACCTGAGTGATGATGAACGTATCTATAAATAGTGTAGATTAGATATAAATTGAGTAAAAAAAAAATAACACATACATTAGAGATCACACCCTTTAGCCTTTTAACTGGCCTAAGATCAGGGTCATTCCCTGCTACCTCTTCAAGCATTGCTTTGCATATAAGATTTACAATATGTGCAAAGCACCTAAAGGACATTAGAGAGGAAAATATAAATAGCTGAGGGCTCACTTAATGTGGCAGAGCTGTGAAGAGAAATCACTCTGTGGGTTTTGCCTCTCCAATAGAACCTCAAGTCTAGCCATAAAAGATGTGTTGTTTGATGCATTGTCTGTTGTCACCCAACCAATCTTTAAAAAAATTACTGGTGAGTTAAAATTATAATTAAATGGATATAAACAATACCTTGTTTGCAAGTCCCATCCTATTGAGAATAAAAAGAAAGACCTCAGCTAGACGATCCCCAGTGTGACTCCCAGGGACATGAACAAATCCAATGAGATCAGCCCTGAGATTTACTTGCTGCTGATCACCAGAAGAGTGGGATTGCTCCATCCAGTGAGCAGTGACAGCCATATATGGCTTCAGATCTCCATCACTCCACATGTCAGTAGTGAGGGAGACCTTTCCAACACTAGTTTTCTAACCAAATATTAGCTAATTAGCAAAAATAAAAATAAAATAACATTACCTTGATATGCTGGGATAAATCAAAAAGGGCATTGGCACAGTTCCTTAGAATATGGCCATGCATACTTAGGGATCAGCACAGGTTTGGTGACCCGGGACGGGTCATAGGGCGGGTAGTGGCGGGTATGGGTGCGGGTCACAAGTGAGCAACCCGGGACCCAGCAGCCAACCCGCCACCAACTAGCTATCACCAGCTGCCACTGGTGCACTGCTACGCGGTCTCACTCCGCTTCACTCACATCAATTCTGCTAGTGGTACCTGATCTCTAAATATGTACTAACCCTGCAAAAGCACAAATAAAGCTACGGAAACTCAACAGGAACAAAAAAAAACCCCCCCCAACTGTCTAGCAACTCGCCACAGTCCAAACCATGCCAGCATCACAAAAGGGATCCACAGGAACACTAAAGCGCAAAGCGTCAAAGGTCAAGGCCCCCTTGAAGAAAAGACGAGAACTTACTGATGACACTGGTTCCTTGGCATCTGAGACACCCACTCAAGAGTCGACAGCCCTTGACATTGAGAGTGAGGATACTGGAAATGGCAAAGCAATCACGGAGGGTCCTGACGCTGAAGCAGTAGTTGAGAGTCCTGAGGCTGAGCTGGGTACGTCATTGTTCATACCTGTCACACAAAAAGATCTGATCATATGAATTTTGTCAGAGCATTTGAAAAGGGATTGGAACGCACCTGTCTATGCCTTCTTCCAGCCCACCCCGAAGATTGGGCATGATGACAATGGGCGGCGGTTCCATGAATTCTTCTGTGGCGCAAAAGGCTGCAAAAAATCAATCCGGCGCTACTTGGACAAGGGGGACTTCAACTCAACAAGCAATTTACGAAAGCACGCAAAGCTATGCTGGGGAGAAGAGGCTATTGCGGCTGCGGACCTAACAAAAAATTTGTCAGACGCTCATACCTCTGTGGCCAACCTAGCATCAAGGAATGGGTCAATTACAGTGGTGTTTGAGAGACTTGGAAAATCAAAGGTTACTTACTCACACCGCCAACACAATAAAAACGAAGCAAGGTTTGTTCCCCTTGCATGACAAGTAATGAATTACCCACTAATACACTGCTTGCAGAGCCGAGTTTGTCCGTTGGGTTTCTGAAAATGCCCGGCCATTTGAGATTGTCAATGACCGTGGCTTTCGTTCATTGATGAAAACTGGGCGGCCAGGCTATATCATACCTTCTCCGTCGACGGTGTCACGTGATGTTCGAATGGTGTTTGCACGTACACGCCAGAGGATTGCTAGGGTGCTACAGGTAAGTGAATGTTTTCAGTAGACTGAGCTTAAAAGGGGGCTTACTGGAGTTAAGGAATATCATGGTGAACTGAGCTTTGCGACGGACGCGTGGACCTCCCCCAATCACAGGGCATTTGTCGCCGTCACAGTTCACCTTGAACAGGATGGAAAGCCACTGTGCATGGTCCTAGATATTGTCAAAGTTGCAAAGGTATTTACGCACCTAAAATTTAAAACACTTGATGGGTAATGACTGCCGTGGTACATGTAGTCACACTCCGGACTTAACTTGGCGATGACATTTGCAAAGGTCCTAGAGGAATTCGGAATTGCAGACAAAGTGAGTGTAAAGATGATTCCCAGAGCAAAACACTCACTTGGGAACAGATTCTAAGTATCACTTGTGATAACGCATCATGTAACAACGTCATGATCGCTGAACTTGCAAAAATCATGCCGAAGTTCTCTGAGGTCGGCCACACGCGATGCTTTTTACATATCGTCAATCTCGTTGCAAAGTCTGTGATAAGGCAATTTGACGTACAGAAAAAGCGAGATGATGAACATCTCAATGAGGCAGAACACGATTTACGCGAACTAGCGGACAATGTCAATGCCAAAGACCAAGAAGCTGAAGAAGAAATGGATCAGTGTGATATGGATGGTGAAATGGACGTGGGGGATGAAAGCGATGATGACATCGAAGGGTGGATCGATGAGATGATGTTGCTGTCACCAAGCGAACCGAGCGTGTTGAGGATGACATTCGACCAGTGAAGCTCGTTCTAATGAAGGTAAGATAACAGACATATATAGGGAATTGCATACTTACATGCTTGCAGCTTCGAAAACTTTCTTTTAAGATGATAAACTCTTCGACGCTCATCCTGCCATCATGGCGACGGCTGCTGGACGAGCTCAAGATGACAAATCGGATTATGCCTCGTGATGTGACAACACGTTGGAATTCAACCTATGACATGTTGAATTTCGCACTCGAGTATCGCAAGGCAGTTGATATCTTGACAGCAGACAGGAAGAATGAGCTCAGGGAGTATGAATTGAGTGAGAGGGAATGGACAATCGCCGGACAATTGTGCGATATCCTCAAGGTGAGTGACGTCAGATCAGATCAATCCCGCGGAATGCTGAGTCATGTCATGCTGCGACCCATGCACAGGTCTTGAAGGATGCGACGTTGTTCTTCTCCGGGCAACGCCCAACCTTGCTACTGTTATCCCTGCCATGGACTTCATCAATGACAAGCTCACTGCCCATGCTCGTGATCGGACTCTTTCCCCAGCCATCAAAGCATCTCTTGAACTTGGGAAGAAGACGCTGAACCGCTACTACTCACTTACAGATTCATCGGAGGTGTACCGCATCGCTATGGGTATGTGGCCATGTTCTATTCACAAGCCCTTCTCATCCCTTTATCAACTAGTTTTGCACCCACGTCACAAGCTTGCATACTTCAAAATAGCCGGCTGGGAACAGGCGTGGATCGATACAGCAAGAGAACTGGTACGTGACACATTTGAGCGATCTTACAAACGAGAAGATACCCGGGGCCAAGACGAACCCACTCCAGCCATCAATGGAACAAAGGTACGAACTTACTGCCTTAAGTGATTCCCTGCATAACCGGCTGTTTTCAGTCATCGGCACCACAAAACGTGTTCGACACGCTCCCTTCGCTCAATGCCCCCAAGCCACACGAATTAGGCGACGAGCTTGACAGGTACCTCAGCATAGATCCTGAAGCAGTGGAGGATGTATTGATGTGGTGGCATGGGCGCCGTGCGATGTACCGTGTCTCTCACACATGGCACTGGATTATCTGACGATTCCAGGTGCGTTTCCCTTCCAATGCCTCTCTGTCAGCTCAAACAACCCCTTCCCACCAGCAACATCTGTTGACGTTGAGCGCACATTCAGCCGTGGCCGCCTCGTCCTGTCTCATGTCCGTGGTCGGCTGTCAGCGCAGTCGACTCGGGCTCTGCTGTGTTTGGGGTCTTGGAGCTTGCTGGGTTTGGTGAAAGATACAGATGTTTTGGCTGTAACAGCTCTTGACGACGTTAATGGGAATGAGGGATAGTTACAGGCATAATATATGAAACTTTGACTGTGATACCCTTATTTTGTCGACCGACCGATTCAGAGCTGTCAATGCCCTTGGTATAATCCTGCGCTGGACCAGTTTCACAGGTGCCGACCGTGAGGTTACGTGCCATATCTATCCCTGTCTTGCAATCACTGTAATGTAGAATAAGGATTCTCTCATTTGTTGCCATTGCTGTGTGATATTAGCGGTGGCATAATCCTGCCGCTGGAAAAGTTTCGCAGGCGCCATCCCGGCCCATCTGTGAGGTTAGTGCCAGTGCCATATCTATCCCTGTCTTGCAATCACTGTAATGTAGAATATGCATTCTCTTATTTGTTGCCATTGTCGTGTGATATTAGCGGTGGAACAGCATGGATGCCCCTCATACAGAATGAATTCAGAACGAGCCTACTGAGTACGTATACTAATACGCGAGATAACAACATCAGAGCCCCACCGAAAGCCCCATCTACATCACTTAATACGCCATACCGCCACCTCCGCCGCTGCCAGCACAGTCATCGCGGTCGCGCGAGCACATACTTTCATACTCTTGTCGTGAGTTGTCCTTCGCTTGTGGTGAACCAAATAGTGAGTGATTACCATATTCTCCACACAATTAGATGACGAACAGCTGGCGAACGCTAGCCCGAATGGCACGCAACCTCATCGTGCCGCACAGATCCACGATCCAGAAGACCTCCCCTCATCCTGAATGTATGCATGCATCCTCCCCATTCCATCCAAACTAATACCCTCTCTAATCATCACAGCTCTAGTCCACGTCCCCTTCCTCGTCCATTTCCGCCTCTTCAACCAGGCCTCAGCCGAGGCGACCACCTGTTCAGCGCCGTCACCTCCATCACGCCGCCCACGCCGCCCATGCACCACCCCGAGCAAGGCCATCGTGGCCGCGCCACGCCATGCCACCACCTCCGCCGCTGCCGGCACCGTCATCGCTGTCGCGCGAGCTCAATTAGTAAGACTAAGTTATTGTATCTTATTCTAATGTTCTCTTCTAGGTAGATGAATTGTAGCACATCGCCCAGACATTTCTGGGGTATCCACAGCACTGTCGTCGCCATCGCCGTCACGCCATATCTTGTCGCCACCTCCGCCTCTGCCGGCACGGTCATCGCCATCGGCGTCGCGCCACGCCATGTCGCTACCTCCGCCGCCGCCAGCACCGTCACCGCCGTCGTGCGAGCACTGCCTCACCATCGCCGTCACGTCTTGCAGCCACCCCACCCCCCCCGCCGCCGGCATGGTCATCGCCGTCGCGCGGGCACTTGCAGCTACCTCCGCCACCGCCAGCACGGTCGTCGCCGTCGCGCGAGCACCGCCTCATCATCGCCATCGCGCCACGCCTTGCAGTCACCCCCCCCCCGCTGCTGGCACGGTCATCGCCGTCGCGCGAGCATATGCCGCTACCTCCACCGCCACTGCCTCACCATCGTTGCGCCACGCCTTGTAGCCAACCCCCCGCTGCCGGCACGGTCATTGCCGTCGCGCGACTACATGTCGCTACCTCTGCCGCCGCCAGCACGGTCGTCGCCGCCGCGTGAGCACCGTCATTGCCATCGCCGTTGTGCGAGCACCGCCGTCGTGCAAGCAGCATCGTCACTGTGTCACGTTTGCCATCCTCGCAGCACGAGCACGTTTGGGGACCTTCATCCTCGCTGCACGAGCATCATCACCGCGGCGGCAGCCACACTGACACTGCCATCGCGGTGGCGGTCCCACGATCCCACCAGTGCCACGCCAGCACCGCCGCCGCCGCCGCTGCGATCCTACCGCCGCTGCCATCTTGCCATGCCAGTACCGTCGCCGCCGCGGCAATCCCACCAGTGCCGCGCGCCACGCCAGCACCGTCGCCGCCGCCATCTTGCCACCCCAGCGTCAATGTTGTCAAGAGCTGTGACAGCCGCTGCTGCCATCTTGCCAGCACCGCGCAAGCACCGCCGCCGCCGCCACACTCTTGCCAGCACCGTCGTGGCCATCTTGCCAGCGCCATCGCTGCTGCGGTAGCCACACCGGCACCGCACCAGCACCGTCGCCGTGGCCATCCTGCCAGCACCGCGCCCGCACCGTCGCCGCCGCCGCCGCCGCCATCCTACCAGCACCGTCACCGCCACAATCTTGCCAGCACCGTCGTCGCTGCGGCCATCTTGCCACCACCGCGCTAGCGCCATCGCCGCTGCGGTAGCCACACCAGTGCCGCACCAGCACTGTTGCCGCGGCCATCCTGCCACCACCGCGCCACCACCGTTGCCACCCCGGCAAGCACCGCCGTCGCCGTCGCCACAATCTTGCCAGCACCATCGTCACCGCGGCCATCTTGCCAGCACTGCGCCAGCACCATCGCCGCTGCGGTAGCCACACCAGCGCCGCACCAGCACTGTCGCCGCCGCCATCCTGCCAGCACCATCGCCACTGCAGTAGCCACACCAGCGCCGCATCAGCACCGTCGTCGCCGCCGCCACCGCGATCCCACTAGTGGCGCGCCATCACCATCACCGCCGCCGCCACCGCCATCCCGCCGCTGCCGCCGCCATCCCGCCGTTGCCATCCCGCTGCGGCGATCCTACCAGCGCCGCATTAGCACCGTCGCCGCCGCCGCCGCGATCCCACTAGTGGCGCGCCACCACCATCGCCGCCGCCGCTGCGATCCTGCCGCCGCTGCGATCCCGCCGCCGCCATCCCACCAGCACCGTCGCCGCCCCGGCCGCAATCCTCGCCAGCACCTCACCAGCACCATCGCCGCTGCGGCCGCGGCGCCAGCACCATCATCGCCGCGACGTCAGGCGATCCATCTCTCGCAACTGCAAACTTTTATTATATCAACTATGCTAGTATACTGTACAATCTACACTACTTTTAGGATAATAAAACATGTGTGAATTGTGTGGATGTGAATGTAAACTTGTGAGTTGTACCCATCATGACCTGTGACTGGTAACCCGCTGGGTTGTAGGTGCGGGTGGGTGCGGGTGCGGGTGCAGGTGAACCCAAAAGTACCCGTGGTTTACCCGTGCTGATCCCTATGCATACTTGTGCAATGAGGAATATCCCTCTCATGTAGATCTGGTCGCAGCAAAAAGCAGAGGTTTCGAAATTGTTTGGTGTCAACAATTCTTATAGGCTATAAAAATTAATTAGATGCTATATCCCTAGAAAAGATAAAATAAAAATAAAATACCTGATTGGTAACAACAATGAAGTCAACTAGGACATCAAGGAAATTATCCTTGGAGAAAGGCATGTGAGCCTCAGTCTGCTGCTGAACAGGAAGCCCTTTATACTTTGATATAGCCTCCTGTGCTTGTTTAACAGTAATTGTGATACCAAGTTTATCACATTCATTAATCCACTCTCCAAGGTGAGTGGTCATGAGGTGATACTTCAGAGGCCCAGATGCAGTTTTGGTACTGTATAAATATACACTGGCTGGGTTGTTATCATTCTGTGCCCTAAAAAAATATTTTAAAAATATTAAAAAACAAAAACAAAAGAAATACCTACAAGCAGAATTTGCACCTCTTCCTGTTATCCTCATAGAACTTGAAGAATGGGTAGGTGTCACCAGGAGTCTGAGCTTTCCCTGCACCTGCATTTTTCTTCATTACCCACCTTTGATGGCAACTAGAAGTTGCAGGAGGTGGGCTAAGTGCCATAGGGATAACAGCACCAGGTGCATTCTCCTGAGATGAGTCTGAGAGATTTCTGAGCTCATGCTCATAATTCTCAGACACCAAGGGGCTTGCTGGGGCATAAATAGGAGCATTAACCTATATATAATCATTAAATTATTCACAAATGAGTAGAAAACATGTTGAACCGGAAACACACAAGCCGGCATAGCCGTGCATCCGGTTAGGGGCTCTATACCACGCCCTAGTTGAGTAGAGCAATCCCCTTATGGGATTTACAAGGACACTCCTTTACGGTTATTAGTTTACTGTCACATAGTGACCAGTCACTCCTGTCCTTCGTGTATATAAGCTCCTTGGTAGTATGCACTAATCAGTAGTACTCTGACTTCTACTTGTCGCTGTATAAGTGAGTCTCTTACTCCCTGGTTGTATGCGCACTATGTGCTGCTCAACAAAACATGCTTACTTGAGTAGAAGAGCCAGGGACAACAAAGGGGTCCTGCTCCTCTGTGCCAATACCTTGTTGAAGCACAGGAGCCTGAGAACCAGTTGGAGCAGCACCAGAGTTGCTGTGAAGATGAAAGTATACATGGGGTGCAACAGGTGTTTGAGGAGCAGCAGATGTGATAGCTTGGCCTCATGTAAGTCAAAAGCAGTGGATTATAAGCAGGACTACACACCTGTAACTTGAAATGTTGTTTGAAGGGCTCCTCCAGGCAAGGTTACATCAGAAGCCAGCTTAGACTGCTGTGTTCTAGGTTTTTTGGGGGTTTTCTTAGGAGTCCTAGCAGCTCTCTTCCTTGTTTGAGGCATGATAGACTGGGGACTGACATGGATGACACCGTGACTTATCCATATCCAGTCTGCAGATAATGCCAAATTTGGGTTGGATATGGGTCTATCCGTACGGATGTCGCTCTATCTGGGCCATTTCACTAGTATGGCATATGGCAAGGTTTGTCCCAACTCTCATCCTACCTTAACGATGACCGTGACTGGTACTGCTCCCACCCTCCCATCAAGACCAAATGGCAATGTGCGTGGCCACAAGTATGCCACATTACATGTGAAATCAGTTGATACCATCAACTCTGTCTGCGAGGACTCAGGGCTCATTTAACTAACTCATACTTTTTCAGTTACTAACAAGCTATTTTATCTTAGGTTCCTGTTTCTATCTACAACAACTCACTGGCCACCAGACCCCTCCTCCCCATCCACATGGGATGTGAGGGATGTGAGTAGTTCGTTTGGGGCTGGGCAGACCCCAAGGAGGCGTTGGAAGGCCCGCAGGGCATCTGCGAGGTGAGCTGTAAATCCGCCATGTCAACGCTGGCTATGACTCTTTGTATGCTAACCATTTTCTCCAGATAACCAACAACAATGGGCCTGGGCACACATGAGTGAGGGCGGTGTGTGTGTGTGTGCATGTGCAACACAACAGCACGAACTGTGATGGCAGCAGCTGCAATGGCAGCAGTGACAATGATGGCGGCACCAGCTGTGACAACGTCGGTGGTGGTGGCTGCTGCTGCAACAGTGGTGGTGGCAGTGGCACCAGCTGCGACAACGTCGGCAGCAGCGACAGCAGCACCAGCTGCAACAATGGCAGCAACACTGCGGCGGCAGCTGCGACAATGACACCAACAGCAGCAACACTAGCTGCGATAATGGTGGTGGCACCAGCTGCAACAATGGCGGCAGCGGCAGTTGCGGGCCTGCGACAATGACACCAATGGCAGCAGTGACGGCGGCACCAGCTGCGACATCAGTGGCAGCACCAGCTGCGACATCCATCAGGTAAACTCAAAAATGCTTAATTGCGCTTTGAGTCACTTATTGTCCTTAAAACCAAAAACAAGACAGATAAGACAAATAAGACAAAATTTTGGCTTATTTTGTGCTTAGTTTATATTACATAAATTGGGCATAAAGCAAAACGAAGGAAATCTTATTTGTTAAGACAAAGTCAGACAAATTAAG
The DNA here is from genome assembly GCA_022496195.1 of Lactifluus subvellereus. Taxonomy (NCBI): domain Eukaryota; kingdom Fungi; phylum Basidiomycota; class Agaricomycetes; order Russulales; family Russulaceae; genus Lactifluus; species Lactifluus subvellereus. The sequence goes on along the minus strand of WTXC01000138.1, from coordinate 25,195 downwards.
AAGAGTTCAGACACCAGGAATATTTATTAAGAGGAATTCAGACACTACAAAATACATTAAGACAACTAAGAAGAATCCTAAAACTAAGAAACATAACAAGAAGCATAAGAAATAATCGGGAGTTAAGAAACATATTAAGAACAATACTTCATAGGTTATTACCACTACATCATCCAAGTGAGCACAGACACTCACACGCTGGAGGGTGGAGGACGCAGGGTCAGCAAGGGTGAAACCGAGTGAGTGCAGGCACTCACATGCTGGAGGGCGGAGGCTGCAGGGTGTCAGCAGGGGTGAAACTGAGCGAGTGAGCGCAGGCACTCATGCACTGGAGGGCGGCGAGGTGTCCGCGGAGGTGAGACTGGGTGAGTGGGCACGGGCACTCGCATGCTGGAGGGCAGAGGACACGGGGTGTCCACGGGGGTGGGACCGGGCGAGTGAGCGCAGGCACTCACACACCAGAGGGCAGAGGACACAGGGTGTCAGCAGGGGTGAAACCGAATGAGTGAGCGCAGGCACTCACGGACTAGAAGGTGGAGGACGTGGGGTGTCAGCAGAGTGAGCACAGGCACATATGCGCTGGAGGCGGAGGACATGGGGTGTCCGCAGGGGTGAAACCGAGCGAGTGAGCACCGGCACTCATAGACTGGAAGGTGGAGGACGCAGGGTGTCAGCAGCAGGGGTGAAACAGAGCGAGTGTGCGCAGGCACTCACAAACTGGAGGGCAGAGGACGCGGGGTGTCAGCAGGGTGAAACAGAGCAAGTGAGCGCAGGCACTCACACACTGAAGGGCGGAGGACACAGGCGTCAGCAGGGGTGAAACTGAGCAGGCAAGCACAGGCACTCACCAACTGGAGGATGCACAGCATCTGCAGTCAGTAGGCATGGATCACAACTGACATTACATCAACACTCACCTACAAATATGGGGCCGGTGCTGGTATTGCCGGTCGCTGCTGCCGCCACCACCGTTGGCCGCTGCTGTGGGTGGTGCTGCCGCTGCTGGTGGTGCTGCCACCGCTGCCACCGCTGCTGCTGTCCTAAGGGGGGGAAGGATTATGGAGTTAGTATACAAGTTGCTTGATAAAAGGCGGCAGGAGGGGGCGACCACGCTCGCCTGCCCTCACATGTGCCGCTGCCACTGCCGCATCCACTGCTCCAACTGCTGCTGGTGACGCCGTTGCTGCTGTTGTTGTTGCCGCCGCCGCCGCCATGGCCGTCGTGCCTGCTGCTGGTGCTGTTGCCATAGCTGCCAACGCCGTTGCTGCTGCGCCCGCTGCGCTGCCACCGCTGCTGTGGTTGCTGCGCCTGTTGTTGCTGCTGCCACTGACGTGGCACCTGACGCCATTGCTGCTGCGCCCGCTGCGCTGCTGCCTCCACTGGTGCCCCCGCCACTGGTGCTAGTGCCACTGGTGCCGCCACTGCGCCGCCGGTGCTGGTGCTGGTGCTGCCTCCGTGGTGCTAGTGTTGCCACCGGGGCCACTGCGCCCGCTGTTGCTGTGCTGATGTGGCCCCTGCGACGTTGCTGCTGCACTGCCGCCGATGTGGGCTTTTGTTGGGAAAGTGAGAAGATATAGGCTGAAGAGAATATGAACCCTCACCTTTCATGAAAGTTCCATCGTCGTCATCTTTGTCATGTGGTTCAATGATCTCCGGGGGTGCGTCAATGTTGGTGGGGGCCCAGCGTTGCCCATCCTGGCAAGGTGCGGCACCACCAGCATGAAGGGCGGGAGCGCGTTATTGTTAGCAGTGCGGAGGAAAGTGGGCATGCGTTGCCCCCGGAGTTCCCATTACTCGGTCAGCAGAGGGACAGAAAACAAAAAAAAACATACACTGAAGTCCATGTGACGTTGGGAGGGGCGGAACTCACGACTACGACTCACAACTTAGTTGTAGTTGTGCGAGTGTCGAATTGGCAATATTCGAATTGGCAATATTTGCTAATCATTTGTAAGCTCGCTACTCGCCACTCGCGCACAAGTCAACTCAACTCAACATCAACTAGCCCACTTGGCATGCTCTTCCTTGGGGGTTTTTTTTTTTAAATTTTCTTTGGTATCTAAGTTAACCCAGGTACTGTACACTGGCACGTCGCCAGCACCCCCCTTGCTCGCCACTGTGAGCCTGGGGTGGTTCACTCTCTATGACGACATCTCGCTGCCGCCACATCACCGCCACCAACCTCCTCTCACTCGCAAATGTGAGCTGGGGGTGGTTTCGACGACACCCCACCGCCACCTCGCCTCCAACTCACTGCCTCTCGCTTGCAAATGCAAACTCGGGGTAGTTTCGACGATGCCCCACCGCCATGTCGCTGCCAAGTCGCCGCCAACACCCCCCCTTCCTGCTTGTAAATGCGGGCAGGGGGTGGATTCTCTCCCGCCGGACCGCCGCCATGTCGCCGCCACGTCGCCGCCACACCACCACCACCACCACCACCTCCCTCTCGCTCACAAGTGCGAGCTGGGGGCATTTTTTTTCTTTTTCATTCGTATCATTCCTATCAATCATGGCAACTCTATTTACTCATGCCAAGCTTTACCGCCTCCACCTTCAGTCCGACCCTGTCACATCCATTGCGGCTGTGCCAGCACCGTCACCACTGTTGTGGTCACGCCGGCCCCGTCACCACGGCTGCAGCTGCAGCTGCAGCCGTCTCAGCACCATCACTGTCGCCACCGCCGCACCGTCACCACCCCTGCCACACCGCCATCACCATTGCGGCTGCGCCAACAACGTCACTGCGGGCGTACCCACAGCTGCATTGCCATCGCGGTTGTGCCTGCACCATCCCCGCCACCGCCATCGCGGTTGCACCTGCACCGTCCCCGCCGCCACCATCGCGGTTGCACCTGCGCCGTCCCCGCCACCGCCGCCACGGTTGCACCTGTGCTGTCCCCGCCGCTGCGGTTGCACCTGCACCGTCCCCGCTGCCGTCGCGGTTGCACCTTGTTACAAATTCCCTCGCTGTCCTAGTCGCCAGCGCATTGCCACATGTGATCCACCTTGCCCCGCCACAGCACTCAGCTGCCTTGAGCCATAGTTCGTATCCGGCCCGGTTCCCTGCCCAAGATGTCACGTGATGTGCCACCACATGACCACCAAAGAACAAGACATGTGACCCATGACGTAGAGCATTCCGTCATAAGGATCTAGGCCTTGCCGGAGATCTCCGATGACTCAGCATGACTCAGACTGACTGAGAATGACTCACAGTCTAGACCGCCCCACCACTCCACAGTATGCCAGGGATTCCCCTAGGGATTCCCCCTCACTCCACTTCTATTCTTATGCTTACACCACTTATGCCCTCTGCCCTTATGCCCGTTCACTCCATACGGTAGCCTGACTCATAGGTGACGTCAGTAGGGACTAGATCACGACTCCAACGGTGGAGCGTGCTGGTTATATACATTAGAGCTCAGCCTTCCCACACAGTAGCACACTTGTATATAAAGCGTCAAGTCAAGCGATGACAGCCTCATCCTTGACTTCGTTAACTATCCACACAGTAAACGAATAAAAGCCCATAAAGACTCTGCCCTCTTTGTGTGCCGTCGCCGCCTCCTTCGCCCTGCCCCTCATCGCCTCCGCCTCTGAGTGTCAGTCTCAGTCGGCTCCCCCTCTCTCACCCTTCGAGCTTGCCACCTCGAAGCGCACCGCCTGTCGTCCCCTCTGAGTCCACGCTAAAGCGACTCAGCTTGATCACGTGCACCTCGCCACGGTCACGTGCCTCTTGCCCCTCCCATGATCATGTGCCTTGCCACACATGCAAAATCACAAGACACACGAGTGACTTATCGGCCGACGCCAAACTACTCTCGTATAAAGAAGCCTTCTGCCCACTGTTGCCCCAATTGGATTCACCGGTTGTAATCGCTGTTAACACCAGAACGACCTGTGGTGTTGTAACACACCTGTGCCGTTGCCGCCGCCGCTGTCGCGGTTGCGCCTGCACCGCCGCCTGCACTGCCGCCCCACTGTCATCACCATCGAGGTTGTGCACTGTTACCGCTGCCTCCGCCACACCGTCACTGCCCCTCCCGCACCATCATTGCCATCGCGGCGGCGGTGTCAATCTGATACTGCTATATATCTGATACTTATATCATTATGTCTATTCTACTGAACATAGTAAATAATTGAATTGTGTGCATGTGAATTATCTGTGTGTGTAAGTGTGTGTGTGTGGCCAGTAACCTGTGAGTCCCTAGAATTACAGTAAGTGGAATCAAGCATTTATTCATACCTATTTAAGCCATTTATTAAGGACATTGTACTTATTTAAGCAGTTCATTAAGGATATTGGGCTTATTTAAGCCTTTATTAAGAAAATTGTGCTTATTTAAAAGAATGGATCTCCTGAATTAAGCAACGTTCGGCTTAGTGAAATTTGTCTTAAAGTGTCTTATTTTTCACTTTAAGACACTTTAAGACACTTTAAGAAAAATCAACTTTACCTGATGTCAGTGGTGCCACCAGCTGCTGCAAGTCTGCGACAACGACAGCAACAGTGGCGGCGACCACGACACTGGTGGTGGCAGTGGCAGTGGGCACAGCAGCGGCAGAGAGGAAGAGGGAATTCAAGCAGATACCTCAATGTATCAATTCTAGCTAGATTTTCAGTAAATACATATGGGTTCTATAGTACACTGCGGTGTTCATAGCACATCCTGGGTTTTGTAGGACACTGTGAAAATCATGGTGCGGTGGCCCCAACTCTCAGCTCGAATGTCACTCCTGAGTCCCTGCTTGCCATATTCCCCTCAACAATCTTTGTGACTTCTGTAAACCCAGGGTAAAGTGGCGTCTTCACACATGACCCAACAGCCACCTGTGCCTTAAATGTCTGTGAATTCATGTTATGTTGCAGGTGATTGACTTTGAGCTGTCCCATCGAAAATGCCCATTCTGCATCAACTGAAGATGCTTCAACAAAAGGAATTTATTAGTGTTCTGAACACACAAGAAGCTGCAGCATACTCACCTGGTGCAGAGCAGAAATCAGATCCCATCTTACCAAGGCAAGGGCGGTGTAGGGACGCCTGGTGCCAATACATCATATACCCACCAGCATCCTTGATTATGTCAGAATGCAATACAGGATCTGCAAGATATGTTGTGATGTGATCTATTGTTCGACCGGACGCAACTGCTGGGCTTTTAACCCATTTTGTTACGCTCAGCCTTGGGTGTTCTAAGCGACTTGCTTATTGTTGACTTGGTTCAGCCCAAGTCCTGCTTCTGGGTAGTGCGACGTGCACTGTGGACGTTTGAACAATGGTTCTCCTCTTGATTACTATGGCTCAAGACGTAAGCCAACTGTTGTGCACAAGTGTCAAAGGTGCACTGATAGCACAGTGACCTCTAAGTGACTTCTATGCAAAGGTGTTCCAAGCCAATGGAGTTCCCTTATGACAAAGGGGGAGAAAGAGGGGTAGAGAGGAGAGGAGAGTGTACTGGTGGCCTTGGAAGGTCTGTTCTGGTTCGGAGTATCCTAGGGGTGCTTCCCACTGCAGGGATTCCTAGGTTCAAGTAGGCTGTATTGTGAAGTCTGTAGGCTGAAGAGCCAAGAGGTCGAGTCTGTAGTCTACTGCACAAAGGAGTGTGCTACTTATAGTTTCGTGAAGGCCCCTGTCTAGAGGGCCGCGTAATCGTCAGGGCATAGGGCCCATGCATCTAGTAGGTTCCAGACTACGCGTCATAGGGACGCGCAAGCGTATCAGTAAGAATTCGAGGGCGCGCATGAGGTATGAGATCAAGGGTCATAGTGATCGACCCAATAGCAAAAGTACTCAATGTCCGGTGAACGCGCGGCCTGCCAACACGCTGCAACACGTCTGCACTACACCCTGGACCCAGGGGAACACGCCTTTAGCGTTCTGTGATGTGCCGATGTGATATGCGTGATGCATGCACATGCGTGTGCCATGCAAGTGCCGCAACCATGCGAGCGTGCATGAGGCTAGCAGCCTCCTTCCTAAATAGTCCGTATAGTATCAGTTCAGTGTCCATAGTGTCAAATGAGTGCGTAGCGGTTCAGGGGCACTCCCTAGGAGTCCCAATTCCATCCTTGTCTTGTCAGTTAGCCAGCTGTGAGCCTCAGGAGCTCCCGCACAGACTGGGTCGTGCGCAAGTCAGTGCGCGTGGTGGTCGTGGTCGTAACACATTTCGACTTGCACTAATGCAACTCAGTGATGAACAAGAACATTGGACAGGACTGCTCAAACCTTGGGTGGTTGTGTCTCATCTGGCTGTACCTGGGCCTCATCTTCGACACCACGATATGACTCTTCCCAACACTTGATTACCAATTTTTTTATCTCCTTAATTTGCGCAGCAGTTTGTCTGTGGTCTTTAAACCACTTCAGTTTGTGGTCAGGACACATTACTTGAGATATTAGATCAGATAAGTGTATCAAATCAGAAGGCTTAGTGACGAACCAATGGCTATTTGATATAGCTCACAATCACTTGTGAAGATGGAATACTTGTCAATCAAAAGCAGTGCAGCTTGTGCAGCTACTCGAATAACAGTTGGAAGCTTTTCATCATCAGCATCCCGTACAGCAACCATTGATTCCTCAATTTCTTCAAGCATTGGTACAGCATCCACAATAAGTGGTACCTGTGACTGCAAGAAAAGTTTTGTTGGGGCATCAAATATCTGACCAACAAAAAATTGGTCCAATCAGTGATCGGCAATTGCACAGTCTAAAAATATATTACTGACCATGAGAGCCTCAATGAGGTCATCTGCAAGATCCCATTGCTGGTCTGAGAGCCGGTATGCCTGGAGTTTATTTGTTGCCACACCAGTTAGCTGTTGGATGACATTCTTAAAGTGGACATGGGCTTCCAGGCAAGTGAGGTCAGAATTCCACCAGGTTGTAACTCGGCGGTCAAGCGCTTTTTTGTTCCCTTCAAGCTCATCATCTTCTTGGACCAATTTATCAAACTTCTCCTTTAGGGTAGCACTATCATGAACACGGTGAGCAAGACCTGCAACCTGAACAAAAGTGGTTGTTATAAGTTAGATTAGATTTTGTGACAATAGTATATCAGAACAGTGACTCACACAAGGGAAAAGTTGTAATGCTATTTTTTTGTCCTCATTTTCAATCACAATTCCCTGATCCTTCATAATCTGAATGGCCCTACCCTGAAGTGTCTTTACTACTGAGTTGTCATGAGCAATCTGGCCATTATCACCCTCCTCAGCATCTGCAGAAACAGCTGCCTCTTCTTCTATGGCCTCATCCTCATCGCTTTCCACCTCACTATCCCCATTGTCCACAATGATGACTTCTTCTGTGTAGGTTGTACCAGTAGGGACATTTCATGGGTGACCTGCTTGGCGACAGGAACCTGCAGCAACTTTAATTATTATCTTTTTCCTTGGCTGTTTGAAAAAGAAGGAGATAAATATCTAGCGCACGGGTAAGCTCATCAATAAATACAAAAGAGGGAAAGAGCACCTTCACGATAAGGTTGATGGTGTGAGGGAAGCACCGCCCACAAGATGCCATACCTTGAAACATTGGAATGTATTCGGGAAGGTATTTGGCCATGCCATCACAGTTCGATGCATTATCCATACATACAGAGTGCAGCTGAGGCTGCAACAGGTCTTCAGGACAACAAATACTAATTATAATAAATATATGAACCAGCTCCACAAGACTAGGGTTCCGCATGGGTACACCTGTGGCAGTTTTGCGAGTGTTTGTACCCCTAACCACGGACACCATAACTGTATGGTTAGGGGTACATAACCGACCCTTAATTTCGGCGGTGTGACATGGTGTGGCATGGTGTGATATGAAACCCGTGGTTTTTTATCGCAAAAAGTATATATTTGTACAGTGTGACAGGGTGTAATTTCTTGCACCCGTTAAACACTGTACCTGATTGGTTAGGGGTACAGTGTCCCCACTAAATTCATGGTGTCCTATGAAAAGGTGGGGTACATCCTAAACCCACAGCCATCACGCAGGTTTTGAGAAATATAATAAATTCATTACTAACTACATTATTACATTCTATCCACAGTAAGTTACTGTGCGTAAGGGCGCATGGGCGATGTGAGTAGGCCCCACGCGCCCACTCATTGCACGGCGCCAGCTTCTGCTGCTGTGTGTACTGCCGCCAGGCCATGTGCTTGCGATCTCACACCCGCGCCGTGTGCGCTCTTGCCTCTGCTGCTCATCATATGACACCTGCTACTGATGTTGCCATCATACCACCACCGGGCACGCGCCAGGATTGAGAGGGGGCGTGTGTGTTTCATCAAGTCCTCATGAGGTGGTGCACAGGGGATGTGAACAACACCCTCTGGCTCGCGTTGGACGAGGGAGGGGGAGAGCATCATCATCACTGATAACCCACGCACCCACTCATTACACAGTGCACCTGCTTCTGCTGCTGTGTGTACTGCCACCGGGCCATGCACTCACGATCTCATGCCTGTGCCATGTGCGCTCTTGCCTCTGCCGCTCGTCACACGATGCCTGCTACTGATGTTGCCATCATACCACCACCAGGCATGCACCAGGATTGAGAGGGAGCGTGTGTGTTTTGTCAAGTCCTCGTGAGGCGGTGCGCAGGGGATGTGAACAACACCCTCTGGCTCACGTTGGATGAGGGAGGGGGAGAGCATCATCATCGCTGATAACCCGCGTGCCCACTCGTTACACAGTGTGCCTGCTTCTGCTGCTGTGCGTACCGCTGCTGGGCCATGCACTCGCGATCTCACGCCCACGCCATGTGCGCTCTTGCCTCTGCCGCTCGTCACACAACGCCTGCTACTGATGTTGCCATCATACCACCGCCGGGCATGCGCCAGGATTGAGAGGGGGTGTGTGTTTCGTCAGTCCTCATGAGGCGGTGCGCAGGGGATGTGAACAACACCCTCTGGCTCGCGTTGGACAAGGGAGGGGGAGAGCATCATTGTTGCTGATAACCCATGTGCCCACTCATTACAGTGTGCTGCTTCTGCTGCTGTGCGTACTGCCACCAAGCTCGCAACCCCACCTTCAGCTTGAACACCAGCTTGTTGGGGAGGAGGTGTCAGCCCCTTATTGGTCAAGGACATGAGATCTCAAACAGCTATGAACCTCTGATGCTCGAGCTGAATCTGACTCTCGAGTCAACGTCGGTCGTTCTCACTCGAATGCTCAATGTCATCATGCATCTTCTGAATGTTCGCCATGAGGTCGGACAAGTGGGAGCACCCCATAGACAACACCTTATCCTCCCAAATCCTTTTCTCAGCTTGCAAGTTTGCACACTCATTACACAGCTGATCCATCTTGCCATTTGCAATGACGAGGTCCTCCGTGACACAATTGCACTCGATATCCACAGCGGTGAAATGCTTGTACAAGTCGCAGCTGCACCTGTTACTCCTGCTATATCTTGAAGTGATCTGCATCGTCCGCTGGTAAAACTGCCACGAACGACAGAAGCTGGCACGATGTACCTCCAGTAATTTCTAATTTCGCATTAGATTTGGTGAGCTGAGCGGTGAGTTGGGCGACCTCACGTTGTGAAGCGATGGCGTCCTCCTGCAGGTGGACAGGGTCAACACCTATCTCAGCCCGATACGCATCAAACTGTTGCTGTATTTCTGCGAGCTCCTTTGCTATATCTGAGTCGGTAGCAGTTCCATTCACTTGGCCATGTGAGTCCTTCCCAGAATTGCCACGCTCTGCCCACGCGATGAGCACCTTGATGTTACGATCTCACCTATGGACTGTACAGACCGCCTCTTCTTTTCTTTTCTTTACAATGCCTGGCCTGTATCCAGCCTTATGTTCTAGACCCTGACTCGATAGCCGACTCGCCGTGCTCCACTGTGCCGTGGAGCACATACTATACTTAGCACTGACTCAACCCTGACTCACCCCGCTCTGCAGTGGCCTGTGGAGCCGGTACTATACTTAGTGGACTACTCCACTACCCTTGTTATGACTCGGTAGCATAATAGCACGTGATCCTCCTGTATGGGCCTATATAAGGGCCGCACTTTGCGTACAGTCAAGCCTTAAGCTTGACTTCATTTCTTAATTTGATTGTCTTGCCTCCTCACTTGAGCTCGCCACTCTAAGCTATTGCCCCCTTTACTTGAACTTGCCGCTTCAAGTCACCTTTCGCGTTCATCGCTCAGCATGTTACGCTCAGCCTTGGGCGTTCTAAGCGACTTGCTTATCGTTGACTTGGTTCAGCCCAAGTCCTGCTTCAGGGTAGTGCGACGTGCACTGTGGACGTTTGATCAATGGTTCTCCTCTTGATTGCTATGGCTCAAGACGTAAGCCAACTGTCGTGCACAAGTGTCAAAGGTGCACTGATAGCGCAGTGACCTTTAAGTGACTTCAATGCAAAGGTGTTCCAAGCCAAAAGAGTTCCCTTATGACAAGGGGGAGAAAGAGGGGTAGAGGGAAAGGGAGAGTGTACTGGTGGCCTTGGAAGGTCTGGTCTGGTTCGGACTATCCTAGGGGTACTTCCCACTGCAAGGGATTCCTAGGTTCAAGTAGGCTGAATTGTTAAGAGGTCGAGTCTGTAGTCTACTGCACAAAGGAGTGTGCTACTTATAGTTTCGTGAAGGCCCCTGTCTAGAGGGCCGCGTAATCGTCAGGGCATAGGGCCCATGCATCTAGTAGGCTCCAGACTACGCGTCATAGGGACGCGCAAGCGTATCAGTAAGAAATCAAGGGCGCGCATGAGGTATGAGATCAAGGGTCATAGTGATCGACCCAATAGCAAAAGTACTCAATGTCCGGTGAACGCGCGGCCTGCCAACACGCTGCAACACGTCTGCACTACACCCTGGACCCAGGGGAACACGCCTTTAGCGTTCTGTGATGTGCCGATGTGATATGCGTGATGCATGCACATGCGTGTGCCATGCGAGTGCCGCAACCATGCGAGCATACATGAGGCTAGCAGCCTCCTTCCTAATCAGTCCGTATAGTATCAGTTCAGTGTCCATAGTGTCAAATGAGTGCATAGCGGTTCAGGGGCACTCCCTAGGAGTCCCAATTCCATCCTTGTCTTGTCAGTTAGCCAGCTGTGAGCTTCAGGAGCTCCCGCACAGACTGGGTCGCGCGCAAGTCAGTGCGCGTGGTGGTCGTGGTCGTAACACAGCAAGGCACTGCTTCACTCTCACGCCTCTCTAAGTCGGCTGAAACAACTTAGCTTTGGGTCTTCGCACTCATCACGTGCTCGCCCTACTCCAAAGAACTTAGCTTCGCTCTCACGTCAACGTGACCACTGGAAGTGTCATGCTCAGGACCACATGCTCGTTGCCTCGCATGTGCTCACTCTTGCCCACGCCCAAGTCACACAAGTCGTGCTCATGGCCCGTCGAGCCGTAACATAAGTCAAGCTTCCCACTAACCACCAGGAACACCCCGCCCTGGACAACGAAGACTATTGGGAACGCCTTAGCGATCTTAACAGAAGATGCGCACACATCACCCAGTGGAGAATCCTCCTTGACGACGCAGTCTATCGACACAACGCCACTTGCTTCCTATCCTGCGTGGAAGGACCGTCAGAACAACATCACACCCTCTCAATCGAAGTAGAAAACTTTCGATTCATCGAACAGAAGTGGCTGGAAGACTTCACAGCATTTGAAGCAGCCCTCACCATCTTACAGCTATCGCTAGAGCCCTGGAGTCTACTCGACGACCACGTTTAGGACCCCTCCACGAAATCAGCATACCAGAAATCCTCAAAGCCGTCCTCTGGACATGAGAAGCCACAAACCAACTCGAAAGCGACGTTAACCGCCACCGACGCGACTGCCCAAGGACCTGTGCCAATGGTCCAAACAGACACCACCGTAACCTCGATCAAATCGCACAAGAACTTGCCGAAATCGTTGCTGAAGTCAACTTCGTCTACACCATCTTTGTCCACCAAGTAGAACTCATTCTACAAGAAGAAGGACAGTAAAAGTGGTGACCCTTCAAATACAAATCTCAGAAACCAGAGACACCCCAGTTGCGCCACAAAAGAACGCAGACCTACCAGACTACATCTGCAGAGGTGCCTATTGGAAAGACACTGACCCCAACCCCAGAAAGTGGTGCTACCACCACACAATCCAAGCCCCTGACGGAAGCGAAAAACACTTCCCCATCGAATTCATCAACAACCACTGGTATATCCTAGAGTGGGCAGAAAATCGTTACTGGACAAAGCCAGACAACTGCATCCCCCACGACGATACCATGGGATTAGGACATCCTGGTAAAGCCCCAGAAAGCATCGAAGTAGATCCGCCTTCACCACCACTCACCCCCTCCACATCAAAAGGGAAGGGAAAGGAAACAGAACCACTCGAAGAATTCCTGAGCACAGGACTTCAGGACATTGCTACGCTCCAAGGCAGCCATCCCCTCACCCAGGAAACAGCAGCCACACCACAGCTACTTTGCCTAGCACAACAAGCCGCTCAGCCTACACCGCTGCCACCCATCCTCCAGCAACCAATACCACCCCCGCCTCCACCACAGCAGACCAGTATGGCAACAATTTCGGCACCACAAGGGAACGGTAATGACTCCATGAAAGGAAATGCACCCGCAATCTTCGACGGGGATCGAAGCAAAAGTGCCAAATTCCTGAAGGAGTTCAAACTGTACTGAATCCTCAATGGAAAGTCAGACAATGTCACCATTCCCTACAACCGAGTAGCGCTCACCATTGGATACATTAGAGGCCCCAAGGTGGACGACTGGACTGACGCACAAACTGCACTCCTAGAGGAAAGAACTGCTCGAGCAGTCAACTGCATCCAGAAGACAGACGAAGCACTGTGGGCTAGTTTCGTCCAGGACTTCACCAACGCCTTCACAGACACGGCCAAAGAACAAAACACCTTTAATAAGTTGGTCAACCTCAGGATGCAGGAGAACGACATTGACGGTTTCATCACCACCTTCAATGTCACGTTTGTGCATGCTGAGATCGGACTCTGCTCTAGGTGTGCACAAGGGGGTCATGTACGCTTTATTTTTCACCTATCCCACTCCTCCCGTGTCGTGTTTATGGACTGCCAGGCCCCTATGGCCTGAGACTCTGCTTGAGGCCATGACTTGGCCGCTTTCGCTTACATCATGCTTACCTTCCTATTATAGTAGGTGTTCCCACGCTTCGCCTCTGGTGCGCATTTCACTAGTGCTACATTTGCATACCTCTGCGCATGCGCTGCCTCGGCACCTACTGACTCATACTGTACAATATGACTCACGCGTCAGCCTGCTTACTGTACGATGACTTGAAGCTTACTGTGTCTGCTGACTAGTGTCCTAGGGGCACTATGACTCGACCTGACTTGCCTCCCTGATGTACTTATATCGCGTTGTATCGCCTTAGAGCAGACCCTAAGTCTGTTCTCTTGTAATCTCAGACAAGTCAACCATCTTCAGGCCTTTACTTGTGAACCACCACTTCTCTGGCTTATTGCCAGACTTCGCGTCGCTTGCACAAGTGTCACTAGTGTATGGTCAAAGGACTTAAGATCAAACGCCATCTTAGCTCCCCAGCGAGAGCTCGTTATCAGGACTTAGGACCGTCACGTCCAAGATCCCCTACTCCCCCACCGTCATCACCGCCGCCGCCTCCAACGCCAGTGGAGGTACGCCCAGAGTCTGGGCGTGACATTCAATCACCTTGTCCTAGCAGCAGGACGATCCCCTACTGACCTAGGAACGCTAGACCTCTTCAAGAAGGGTCTTCGTCAAGGGATAGCGCTAAAAATCCTCAATAAAGAAACCATACTGACGACCTTAGACGATTGGCAGGAAGCAGCACAAAAGGAGGTTATTAGGAGCACCCAGATACTCGCCGACCTAGGACCCGCCCCCAACCAGCAATGCTTCACCCCCAAGCCACGCTTTATCCCCAGAGCGCCTGCCCCCGCTCAGCACCCCAGAAATAATGCCCCAGTCCCCATGGATGTGGATGCTGCACGCATGGGAGGGCCACCGACAAATGAAGAAAAGAAGAAGCTCATGGACGAACAAAAATGCTTCTACTGCAAAGAGAAGGGACATCGCGCCACCCAATGCTTCAAAAAGAAGGGAAGACAAGGCCAGCAAGCCCCCTCCCAACACGCCACACTCATAAGAACAACGAGCCAAGAAAGCCTGACCATCATCCCCGATGACAGTGCCAGCCAAACACCAACGGATGTCATGTCCCAGCTACGCGCCATGAGCGCAACAGAGCGATCAGCAGCCTTTGACCACATTATCCAGGAAGACTTGGATTTTTAAAGCGGCTTGACCTAACAGACTGGGATCAAGCCTCGCGTATTTGTACCATGTATGTCTCAAATCGAAATAGTATCAATGTCAATTTTACGTTTTCCACCATACATGGAAAGGCTGCAGAAAGTGCGCTCGTGGACAGTGGTGCTACCGACAACTTCATCGACCAAAAAACTGCCCAAAGACTGCGTCTTGTGCCCAGATGACTACCCCAACCACACCTCCTCTACAATGTCGATGGATCCGAGAACTGCAGTGGACGAATCACCACTTACTGTGACCTAGTAATCAAACAAGGGAAGAAAGAGAGCGTACAGCGCTTCTTCCTTGCCAACCTAGGACGAGATCGGATGATCCTAGGATTTCCCTGGCTCCACGCCTTCAACCCCGAAATCGATTGGAGCACCAAGACCATCAAGGGAGGACCAATTTCCCTTGCAATAACAAGCAGAAAGGCACCAGAACAGCCCCGAAGCCTGCTAAGATACACCCAGCTCCTTGGACACGCCCTCCAGGCAACCACTCTGGAAGAAGGAGACGCCTTGGTCCTTCAGATCAACAGGACAAACATCGCCCAAGAATGGGCTATTAAGGAACACCAAGAGTGACCTGCCCCTACAGCAGCAGATGTGCCCCCAGAATATTCGCAACACTGGAGGGTCTTCTCGGAAAAGGAAGCACAGCGCTTCCCACCGAGCAGAGAGGACGACCATGCTATCAGATTAAAACCTGACGCCCCTGCAATGCTAGACTGCAAAGTCTACCCATTAAACCCTAAGGAAATGATCGCCGCTGACGCCTGGCTCAAAGAGCAGCTCGACAAGGGATACATCGAACTGTCAAGCTCCCCCTATGCCGCCCCCTTCTTCTTTATTAAGAAAAAGGATGGATCCCTCCGCCCGGTCCAAGACTACCGCACACTGAACAGCTGGATGATACGAGATGTCTACCCCCTCCCTGACATTAGCATCCTAACCAGGGACCTCGAAGGACACGCCCTGTTCACGAAATTCAACATCCGATGGGGATATCACAACGTCAGAATAAAGGACGGCGATCAATGGAAGGCAGCCTTCAAAATGCCACAAGGACTGTTCCAACCACGCGTCATGTTATTCGGACAGTGCAATGCGCCTAGCACCTTCCAACGGGTCATGGATCGACTCCTGCGGCCACTAAAACTCAAATATCCAAGGATGATCTTCGTGTACATGGACAACATCCTCGTTGCCACACCCTTAGACCACGCATTACACCAACGCGTGGTCCACGAGCTGCTAAACATCCTAGAAGCAGCATCGTTCTTCCTGAAGCCCCAGAAGTGTCAATTCGAACAGTGATGAGTCAAATACCTGGGACTGGTTATTGATGGAGACTCGCTGCGCATCGAGTCCAGCAAACTGAAAGGCATTAAGGAGTGGCCACGAGTACTCACCAGTGTCAAGCAGCTACCATCGACACTTGGCGTCTTAGGATACCAACGCCCCTTCATACCAGGATTCGCCGAGATCGCCTGCCCCCTAACCAACCTCCTAAAGAAAGGAGCCCCCTTCATCTGGACAGATGAGTGCACCACCACGGTCGATCAGCTCATCAAGATCGTCACAAGCGACCTGGTCCTCTGGCAGCCAAGCCCAGCGCACCCATACAAGCTGGAAGTGGATGCCTCCCAGAATGCCACAGGTGCCATCCTGTATCAACACGATGCTCAAGGACGCCGCCAACCAGTGGGATACGATTCCAAGACATTCACAGCCACAAAACGCAACTACCCCATCTGGGACAGGGAGTTCCTCGCCATTGTCAGAGGCCTAGAACACTGGCGCCACCTACTTATGGGTGCCCAACACCAGGTCATGGTCATCACGGACCACAAGAACCTCCAATACTACCGGTCGCCCCAGAAAATCAACCGACGTATCGCCCGCTACATCCTCATGCTTGGGGATTATCATATCACCCTGGTACACCACCCAGGAGCCACGAACAAAGCCAACGCCCTCTCCCGCCGTCCAGACTTCGACCACGCAGGCCAGGATAATGCCGAAGTCCTCGCCCTACCGCCCGCCCTGTTTACCAATGTGGCAATAAGCGTCAACCTTGAAGACCGCACCCTCGCCCTCCAAAACGACCACAAAGACGCCCTTGCCACCTGGGCTTCCACCTACCCCATTGAGCGCCGCCCTGGGGGAGGGTGGTGGCATGCCAACCGCCTTGTTGTCGTGGCAGACAACGACCTTAGGAGGGGAGTGATCTCCCTATACCACGACTCGCCAACCGCCGGGCACCCCAGGATTTTAAAAACTTGCCTACTCATTGCCAAAGACTACTGGTGGCCCAACATGAAGCAAACTGTCCTCGCCTACGTCAAAGGTTGCGCCATCTGCCAGGCCACCAAAGTAAATACCACCAAACCGGCACTGCCTTTTATGCCTATCACAACCAACCCTAACGCCCTACCATTCGAGACCATTGCCCTTGATTTAATTGTTAAACTACCCCCATCAGAAGGATACGACTCCATCCTCATGATCACTGACCATGATTGCTCCAAAGCTGCGATATTCATCCCCTGCAATGAAGCCATGACCACGCCGGAACTCGTCACGTTATATGCTAAGCACGTGTTCCCCCACTACGGCATCCCCCGAAAAATCATTAGCGATAGAGGAACGCACTTCGCCTCGCACTTCCCACGAGAACTATGCAAAACGCTGGGAATTGAACAGAACATTAGCACCGCATACCACCCCCAGACAGACGGACAGTCTGAATGAACTAACCAGTGGCTTGAGCAGTACCTCCGCATCTATGTCAACCACCAACAGAACAACTGGTCTGCCCTCCTGCCCATTGCCCAATACGTCCACAACGCCTGGCCCAGCAGCACCACCAAACAAGTGCCCTTCCAACTCCTCATGGGGCACATCCCACGTGCCCACCAGCCACAGCGGTCCGAGAAAATGCTGTTGCTCCAAGAATGCCTAGACCTTGTCCATCAAGGATGGATATCAGCGCAGACCGCCATTACCAATGCCCAGACCCTTGTTAGCGCCAGAAGGGGAGCGCGATTTAAGCCATTCACGAAAGGACAGAAGGTCTGGCTTGATGGAAGGAATATCCACATCACCCAACCAAGCACAAAACTCGCTCAAAGGCACTATGGCCCCTTCCAGGTCACTGACATCATCTCTCCAGTAGTATACTGAGTCGCAATTCCCCCTCAGTGGAAATCACATTGTATCCATGACGTGTTCCATGCCAGCCTCCTTACCCCGTACATAGAAACTAAAGAGCATGGCCCCAACTTCACAGAACTGCCTCCTGATGTCATCGATGGAGAAGCAGAGTATGAAGTCGAGGCCATTCTTGAATACCGCACATTTGGAAGAACAAAGCAACCGCAGTACCGAGTCAGATGGAAAGGGTACTCCACAGCAGAAGACACGTGGGAACCTCAGAAGAACTTGAAAAATTCACTGAACCTAGTCTGCCAGTTCCACCGAGATAATCCCGCAGTGATAAGAAAGGCCTATATAAGACATGCCTTGACTGCCCTCAAGTCACCATCCCCCTCTCTCACCTCTACCACACCCAGCACGCCCCCACCAGCCTATTCCTCCCTCATGTCCTTTGATGGCTCGCAGAAAGACCAACTCGCCGACAAAGGGAAAGGAAGGGAAGCCCTCGCCATCCCGAACTTGCCCACGCCCTCCGCCTCGAAGAATGACGATGTGCAGCGCCCAGTACAGGTCCATGTTGCCACCAGGATATTCACTGTGCGAGGCGACGACAGCAGCGACGATGACAGCAGTGATGCCAGCAGCAACACCGAGTGGACCGCCAACGATTGAAGAACAGGCGGACCAGCTCCTGAGCGAGCTTCTCCGCTCCCTGACCTCCACAGCTGTGCAAAGTTTGACCACCCCCTCTCCGCCAATAATTTCTGTGGAATCTGCAATGCCCCCATTAAGATGGACAACGGCCACGCCACCTGGAGCACCTCCCCCGTCTCGAGCAGCGACACAGCGACCGCCAACTCCCGTGCCCCCACTTCGCTGACCGGGGTCAATGCCCCCGCTATTTCCACATCCATTAGATGAGGTATGGACGATGACCTTGCCAGCGCCTTCCAGCTTTTGCAGTCGCCAAACGTCGCTGCCACCAGAATGCCCGCCATGCTTCCAACGCAGCTCCCAGCCCCTCCTATCCTCCGTAGCTACGCAGACGTCGCCGCCGCTCACACCAATCAAGGAAGAGAGCCCTGCACCACAACTCCACGCACCAACAGTGCCCGAGGGAATCCTGTTGTGTTGCGAGATTAGAAGGGCCCTTGAGTCACAGAGGACCAAGGGGACTGCAGAGGAGTGAATAAGACTATATTTGAAGAGTGAGATACTAAACTACTAACCTGCAGAGGAGTGAATAAGACTAAGGTAAAAGTGCGCTCCTCTGCAGTAAATATCAACCTGACTAAGCTAATCTAACTAACCAAATAAGGAATATGCCTCTGGAGCGTTGTTCTGACACTCTAAAGAGCAATATACAACGCATTAGGCCCATGCAACAAGTAAACTAAATCTAGCACAATCAAAGTGAATGTAACACTCCCCCATGTCAGTACAAGGCTCCAGAGTCCAAATCTCATCCTAATCCAAGCATCTGTGCACATTTTCGCACTTTGAACCGATCCAGAGCCTTTGTGAAGATGTCTGCAGCCATGTCCTCTGTTGAGACAAATGAAGGCTCAATCAGACCATCCTCAACAGCATCTCTCAGCCAAAATAGGTGAAGTGAGAGATGCTTCATCCTCCCATGATGCTCAGGGTTCTTGCTAGAAGCAATGGCCAATTGATTGTCCATTCTGAGCAAGGATGGCCCTGACATCTCATAGCCAAGCTCCCCCATCAGCTGGCGCATCCAAATGATCTCCTTTCCGGCTTCCACAGCTGAAATGTACTCAGCTTCAGTGGTGGATAAGGCAACCAGGGGCTGCAGTTTTGAGCTCCAGGAGACCGCACCAGTGCCAATCTTCACCACATACCCTCCAGTGGACTTCCCATTGTCTGGATTTCCTCCATGGTCCGCATCAGAGTAGGTGATGAAGGGTTCAGGTGAGTCAGAGGGCTGATAGACGATCTGGTAGTCTGTTGTGCCCTTCAGATAGCGCAAAAGGTGTTTCACTGCTTGCCAGTGGGGAAGACCAGGATTAGAGTTGAATCTGGCAAGAACTCCGGCAGCATATGCGATGTCTGGCCTTGTGGTGACTGCCAGATACATCAGAGAGCCCACAACTGAGATGTAGGGGTACTGCCGCATCTCAGCGGCTTCTGACTCGTTATGGGGAGACATGGAGGTGGATAAACACGTTCCAGGGTTGAGAGGGGTGGATACAGGCTTGCAGTCCTGTAAACCATGCTCCTGGAGAAGGTTGGAGATGAATTGGCTCTGGGAGAGGAAAAGGCGATGATTGGGGCGATCCCTGTGAATCTCCATGCCTAGGAGCTGTGTGGTGGGGCCCAAATCACGAAGTTTGAAGTGGTTAGAGAGTTCCTCCACAACTGAGTCGAGTTTGGCCCTATCTTTGCCAGCTAGAGTGATATCATCCACAAACACAGGCATGATGATCCTAACATCGCCTCTGAGGTAGATATACACCCCATGGTCTGACTTGACACACTTGAAGCCCATGGATGTGAGCACAGAATGAAGGGTCTTGTTCCAAACCCTGCCTGCTTGCTTCAAGCCATAAAGTGACTTGTCAAGCTGACAGACATGATCTGGTCCACCCACTTCAAATCCCTCAGGCTGCTGCATGTAGATCTCCTCCTCTAGGGTGCCATTCAGATAGGCATGAGAGATGTCCACAGAGCGAAGTTCCAAGTCCTCCAGTGCAGCGATGGCTAGGATGGTGCAAAGGGTGGAATAGCGAACAGTGGGTGCAAAGGTCTCCTTGAAATCGAAGCCAGGATGCTGTGAGTAGCCTTTGGCAACCAATCTCGCCTTGTAGCGATCCAGGGAGCCATCAGCATTGCGCTTCACCTTCATGAACCACCTAGACCCAATTGCACGCTTTCCAGGGGGCAATTTCACGATTTGCCAAGTGCCATTGAGTCTGTGAGCCTCCATCTCTTCCTCACAAGCCTTATGCCACAGGTCTGCATCAGAGCGTTGCTGGGACTGTCTATAGGATGTGGGTTCAGGTGCAGAGGCTGAATTTGCATGGAGGAAGTCAATGGGGTCATCAGAGTCATCTTCCTCCTCATCAGAAGATGGAATGGCCGGAGTTGGCTCCCTTGGCTGCCTGTAGTGTTGTGGAACAGCCCACTGCTCTGAGAGCCACTCTTCCCTAGGGCGTCTAGTGCGTTGAGGGCGAGCAGGAACAGGAGCAAGTGGAGCAATAGGTGAAGGATTAGGTGAAGGAGGCAATGGATGAGATGGAGTGTGAGCAGGACGTGTTAGAGGTGTCTGATAATGGGAAGGGAGTGAAGGAGGTGTTTGGGAGTGAGGTGGAGGTGCTGGGAGTGTCTGGGAGTGAGCAGGAGGCAGATCAGGCAAACTAGGTCCGTCTCCCCCATGAGCTGGCTGCTGTGAGACTCCCAGATCATCCAAAGGGACATCAAGCATGTTTGGAAGGTGAACAGTTGGGTAGGGTGTATCAGGGACGGGTTCGGAGTCAGAGGGGATCTCCAGGAGTGATTGTAGGCGAGGGGGAGGCAATTGAGGTGCCAAGGGCTTCTGATTGATGAAAAAGCGTTCATCAAAGTCAGCACGCTCCGAAATGACTACCTTCTTGGTGACTGGGTTGTAGAACTTCCATGCCTTGTATCCCTGGGGGTATCCAATGAATATGCACTTCTCCATGTGCGCTCCAAGGCTCCCTAGTGGCCGCTTATCCCTCTGGATCAAGACATAGGCTGTGCAGCCCCAAACTCGAAGCCTAGAGACATCAGGCTTGACCCCATAGAACGCTTCATGAGGGGTTTTGTCAGAAAGGGCAGCAGTGGTCACCCTATTGCTAACATGGATGAATGATGCCAGAGCTTCTCCCCAGAATGAAGGAGGCATCCCAGATTCATACAGCATTGAGATGACGCCTTCCTCCATCGTCCTGTTCGCCCTTTCAGCAACGCCATTCTGCTGGGGTCGATTTCTGGCAGTGTGCTGCCTCTGGATGCCATGATCAATGCAGAAGCAGTCAAACTCCCTAGACATGTACTCCCCACCCTTGTCATCCCTGAGTGTGCCCAGTCTCTGTCCAGTCAAGTTCTCAGCCCAAGCTTTAAACTGCTTGAAAGCATCAAATGTCTCTGATTTTCGCTTCAAGAGGTAAACAGCCTTAAAGCGAGAGCAGTCATCGATGAAAGACACCCAGTAGCGATATCCCTGATGGGTTGACACCTTCAGAGGGCCATGGACATCTGTGTGGACGAGTTGGAGGGGTCTAGATGCTCTGGAATGCGAAGTTGGGAATGGATCTGCATGCATCTTGCCAGCTTTACAGGCTTCACATACCAGGTCAGGGTCAGCTTGTGAATCAAGTCTAAAACCCGTCACCAGGTTGCCTGAGAGCAGCTTTTTCACCCCAGCCAAGTGATGGTGCAGAGGCGACGATGCCAGAGGTCCCAGTCCATGGGAAGCATGCTAGATGACGACAGAGAGGCATATTCCTCCACAGGGATTGTTTCTCCAACAAGAAATGCTGCATTGGACATGCTCACTTTTGCCTGGAAGAGGGTGTGACTGTTCCTGATGAAGTCCAGAGTGTCCTTCTCAATGGTGACTTTGAAACTTCGATGCATTGTGAGGTATAGCACAGAGAAGAGATTACTGGAGAGAGAAGGGACATATAGAACATTTGTGAACTCCACAGACGCCATTTCCTGCCCTCCCACCATAGGATTGAACCGCACCGTCCCAATTCCTTCGGAATATAGCATGGAGCCGTCAGCTAACTTGATTGGAATGCGATGTGGCGATAAATTTCGCATCCAGTGTTGATTAAATGTCATATGAGCTGAGGCACCTGTGTCTGCATTCCAGGATGTGTAAGAGTCAGGATGGGAGGTGGAGAGGAGGGCACTTGCTGATAGGGCAATAGAGGCGGTCTGTGGCGCATCAGGGGTAGACTGAGTGGCAGTGGAGGCAGGAGCAGCAGTAGAGGATGTTGGAGTGGAGATTTGATGCATCAGCTTCTCCTTGAGGAAGCATTTGGCTTCAATATGGCCAAGGCGAGAGCAGAAGTCGCATTTGGGGCGATTGGATGCCCTATTCTGTGAGTTCTGGGTTGAGGGTGAGGAATGTGATGCAGATGAAGGCTTGGAGGACGATGTGGAGGTGGAGGATGAAGCTGCAAAGGCAGAAGTCGTTCCAGAGAGGTTTGAACACGTCTGATCCATGTTTCTAAGCGATTGGATGACTGACTGCTTGTCAAACTTGTCCAGGACTGAAATGGTGCGAACAACATCATCAAATGAGTGAGGGAGCACCCTAATGATGGCCATGACAGCTAGCTCATCATATAGGTTGTCCAGGGTGAAGGAAGGGGGTGAAAGCGACTTGATAACCCTGATTTGTTCATCAATCTTGTTAATGAGGGAATCAAGGGACTCTGAGTCGTCTTTTTGAACTGAAAGGAGTGTGTGATAGGCATTAAAGCGAGGGGCAGTTTGCTGTTGGATGAAGGAAGCCTTGAGGGTCTCCCAGATGACTATGGGATCATCTTCACAGTCCCTGATGAGCACCTTGACTTCATGAGACATGGCAGTTTTGAGGGCTCCTGCAGCTCTCTCAGCCTTTATCTCCCATCGCTCCAGCTTGTCTTCGTCTACAGGCACAGCTGGAGAGACAATTTGGCCCCTAGAATCCTTGACTTCAGGTTTTGAGGCAGGTTTCTTCTCTACACCAGAAACAAGTCGCCAGAGACCATTCAGCTGAAGCCAAGACTTGATATCATCGGCCCAGAGGCGATAGTTATCGCTTGTGAGAGGAGAGATAGATGAGACAGAGGAATCCTTGGGTGAAGCCATAATGAGCTGTTGCCAAAGAGTTTATGGAGTGAGAGGATGGATTTGTTGATAGAAAGTGAAGGAGTGAAGCGAAGACGAAAGCGAATGCGTAGAAGTCAATGGAGCAGCGGGCCAGGGCCCATAACCTGTTGTGTTGCGAGATTAGAAGGGCCCTTGAGTCACAGAGGACCAAGGGGACTGCAGAGGAGTGAATAAGACTATATTTGAAGAGTGAGATACTAAACTACTAACCTGCAGAGGAGTGAATAAGACTAAGGTAAAAGTGCGCTCCTCTGCAGTAAATATCAACCTGACTAAGCTAATCTAACTAACCAAATAAGGAATATGCCTCTGGAGCGTTGTTCTGACACTCTAAAGAGCAATATACAACGCATTAGGCCCATGCAACAAGTAAACTAAATCTAGCACAATCAAAGTGAATGTAACAAATCCAGGCCACAGTCAGCCGGACGACACACTCGGCTACAATGGTTATTTCCTGTGATGGAATCGACTTGTTGACAATCCAGGTGAATGGAACGTTATCCTTGTCCCCAATCACAACAATCAACTAGTCCCCACCACGTACTATGCCCACCTGCCCTTCCTCGATGAGCCCCTCGTCCTGGGACATCTGACGCCAACGTCCCACATATTTGCTGAGCCCCTCCATGCTAAATCGTGCCCCGACGCTCACCTCCCAGCCGTAGACGACTGGGACCTCTTCGCCCTGGAGGGCAGCCACCAATTCCGCCGCCATGTCGACAGGCTCATTGACGGGCTTAATGACCAAGGGGTTACTGCTGAAATCCACAGGTATCACACTGTGGTGCGCAAGCTACACTTCCAGATCGAGCAGGAGTATCACCACCTCCTGACCACCCCAGAGCGCCGCATCGAGTATACCACTCTCCAGCTACAGAGGGACGCTGACTTAGTCTGCTGCCACCACAAGCTCATAGACGAGCTGTGCGGCATCGAGGTATGCCTTTATGAGGCCGCGGTCATGTCGCACATTGGCCCAAAGTTGGACCAAATCCTGGAGTGCCCCATCCTCCCTTCCATGTCTTACTTCATGCGGGGACGCCCCGCTACTCACCAGACCGACGTCGTCTCCACCCTCCCCATCCATGTGCCGCCGCATGTCCACTTCATGAACGCACGACCCCTGCCCATCTGCGAGCGTGCCGCCATTCATGCCCTTCGGCACAAGCACCCCTGTCCTCCAGAATCCTCCCCAGATGCCAATGATGCCGGGCGCGCCTTGTCTGGTGAGCCAGCCACTTCTGACTAACAGCGTGGCAGCTGTCCCTTAGGGGAGGGTGTACTGTTACGATCTCACCTACAGACTGTACGGACCACCTCTTCTTTTCTTTTCTTTACGATGCCTGGCCTGTATCCAGCCTTACATTCTAGACCCTGACTCGGTAGCCAACTTGCCATGCTCCACTGTGCTGTGGAGCACGTACTATACTTAGCACTGACTCGACCCTGACTCACCCCGCTCCGCAGTGGCCTGTGGAGCTGGTACTATACTTAGCGGACTACTCCACTACCCTTGTTATGACTTGGTAGCATAGTAGCATGTGATCCTCCTGTATGGGCCTATATAAGGGCCACACTTTGCATACAGTCAAGCCTTAAGCTTGACTTCATTTCTTAATTTGATTGTCTTGCCTCCTCACTTGAGCTTGCTGCTCTAAGCTATTGCCCCCTTTACTTGAACTTGCCACTTCAAGTCGCCTTTCGTGTTCATCGCTCAGCAAGGCACTGCTTCGCTCTCACGCCTCTCTAAGTTGGCTGAAACGACTTAGCTTTGGGTCTTCGCACTCATCACGTGCTCGCCCTACTCCAAAGAACTTAGCTTCGCTCTCGCATCAATGTGACCACCGGAAGTGTCACACT
>WTXC01000137.1:0-67127 GCA_022496195.1 Lactifluus subvellereus | reverse complement strand
TCCAGTTCATACTACCATTAAGAACTGGATGTCTGACGCAGGGGGAGAGTACAAATCTGATGCATTCTTGAACACGCTTAAAGAGCATGGGATAAATGTCCTACAATCAGTGCTGCACACCCCCAACAGAATGGACGTGCTGAGCGTTTCATGCGCACTGTAATGGACAAGGCTGAGGCAATGCGCCATCAAGCCTGTTTTCCTGATTCATGGTGGGAATTTGCAGTTGAGCACGCAGTCCATTGTTATAATCGGACCCCTATAAAAGCCTTAAATGGCGTACACCATATGAACTCGTGCATCATATGCAACCAGACATCTCACAACTACGTGTATTTGGGTGCGGTGCTTATGTGTATGTCTCACCAGACGTGCGCACCAATAAGCTATCCCCCAAATCTGAGCTTATGGTCTATCTAGGCCGCGCTCATGGCATTAAAGGACATCGCTTTATGCGACTTCCTAACAATGTCATTTACATAGGGACTACTGCCCTATTTGATGAGAGTCTGTACCCTAAATGCCGCTGGAAAGCGCAGCGTGGTACCACACGCATTGATGAGCCAGAATCAGCTCAACCTCCACTACAGCCCATTCCTGGTGGTTTTGATGATGACTGGAGTAACCCTGCTCCTTCACCATCGCCTCCTTCTTCCAAGCAGCCGCCCACAGTTAAACCTGAACCTGGGCCTGCAGATAAAGGCAAAGGAAAAGCACCTGCCCCCGGCCAGGGTCAGGAAGCCTTTCCTCCACCGCGTCCACCTAGGAGTCCCCAGAGGGTACGCCATCCCCTCCCAAGGGAACAGGAAGAGCCTACAGAGCCTCCTTTGGAGCCATTGCCTCCATTAACTCCTACACCGTCGCGCAGAGCACGACAGAGAACCGCAGAATTGCCATCTCAGCCACCTGCTGAATTGCGACGTTCTCAGCGGACGCGAAGGCCTCCAACTCGTCCTGGCAATGTCTATGGGGATAGGCACCCCACTCAAATAGAGAGAGACATTGAGCGGGAAGGCCAGTGGCAAAGAATGATTGAACCTGAGCCGGGTAGCTCCCGCACACGTCAATCAAGTAGGCAGGACACTCCTGTACTACCTACTCCACAGCCTCCTAGCGACACCCCGCTCTCTCAGCCACACTCTGAGGACGAAGTTGAAACAAACCTATTCTCCCAAGCGGAAGAAGGGGGAGTCAAATTACTGAATCATCTGCTCGCCGCAGCAGTTCCACCAGATTCAGAGCCACAAGACACTTCCAATGTAAGGGAGTGGTCCTACAAGGACATTCAGCGCATGCCTATAGCGCAACAAAAGGAATGGAAGACTGCCTGTCACGAAGAGCTAGACTCGCTTCGTGCACGACATGTCTTTGAGCTAGTAGATCCTCCGCATGGGAGGAAGATCATCAAAAACCGATGGGTCTTTGATGTAAAGCAAGATGGACGCAAGAAGGCCCGGCTTGTAGCCAAAGGGTTTTCTCAGGTTGAAGGCATTGACTACAACGAGATATTCTCTCCCGTTGTACGATATGAAACAGTCCGCCTAATGTAGCGCTGGCAGCGCTACAAGATTGGCACATTACTGGGCTGGACGTTAAAACTGCCTTCCTCTATGGAAAGCTCGATGAAGAGCTATTCATGGAACAGCCTGAGGGCTTCATTAAACCTGGCCAAGAACGCAAAGTCCTGCGTCTTAAGCGCGCCATCTATGGCCTCAAACAAGCTGCTCTGCAATGGTGGAAAGCACTTGATGAGTCCATGGCTGCCCTAGGCTTTACATGCCTACTCTCTGACTCAGGAGTGTTTGTCTATATTCTAAAGGCAAACACCCAGTCATTGCAATCGTCTATGTAGAGATGCACTGTTCATGGGGAAAGATCTTTCCCAAGTGAACAAACTCAAGTCTGCATTCATGCAAGCATGGGAATGCCATGACTTAGGCAACGTCAAGGAGTTCTTGCGCATGCGCATTAGACGCAAGAATAAGCGTATCTATTTAGATCAGACCCTTATCTTGCAAAGTGCTGCAACGCTTTGGAATGACCAATGCAAAAGCTGCGGACACTCCACTCCCAATGGGCTATATACCAACGCCCAATAACGAGCCTGTAATGACCCATTCGCCATAAGTTCCAGCAAGTGATCGGTCACTCCTGTACATAATGTTAGGCACACGCCCTGACATAGCGTACGCAGTGACCAAGCTTTCACAGTATAGCGCAAACCCCTCTCAAGACCATTTAAACAGAGCGCTGTATATCTGCCGCTACTTAGTTGGTACATCCAACTATGCTATGGTCTATGATGGAGTGAACGGCAAAGGCTTTCAAGCCTATGCTGATTCAGATTGGGGAAGCAATACTGAGAATCGCCGTTCCACTACTGGATACATGATAAGCCTTGCAAGCGCAGTCTTCACCTGGAATTCCAGAGCTCAGAAGACTGTCGCACTCTCATCCACTGAAGCGGAATACATGTCCTTGTCTGATACAAGTAGACAGGTTGTCTGGGTCCGTTCTCTCCTTGAGGAGATCGGATTTACCATCAAACCTATTCCGCTCAATGGAGACAACCAAGGAGCCATATTCATGGCCTCCAATCCTGTCCAAGAGCATCGTATCAAACACATTGATATATGCTACCACTATATTCGTCAAGTGGTAAAGGACGGGAAGGTTAAACTCCAATTTGTGGATGGAGATAAAAATCCCGCAGACATGTTCACTAAGAATCTAGGACGCACTAGATTCCATGAACTTAGGGGTCAACTTGGGCTTGAGTTTTACTCACCTAAGAATGCTTAGTGCACCTATGCAGTGCAATCTCTGTGCGCCATCTTTGGCACACGCTGCAATGCTCAGGACGCGAACTTCATCTTCCCTGAAGCACTAGAATCCATGAGGACTCCTATTACGCTCTTACGCAACGAGACGGACGGTTTCAGCTTGCACAAGCGTATATAGTCCACGTGCGAAACTAGCCTCCAGGATTGGTATGCAGGCATCTGCGGTGAATACGCAGTTGCGCAGCCTACAAGTCCTGAGATGCAGGAGATGCACTCTAACACAGAGACTGTCACGAATCCCTGACTTCCATCAGATGTGCGATGCTCTCGCCACACACATGACCCTTGTTTCCCTGATCAAGAAACTGATGGGTGCATGTTCCTTGGCTTCCAGAGCAGTCTCAGATGCGCCACTTAGCGTGCTGGATTCCCTATGCACGGAAGGTCTGGACTCCTGTACTCGCATCACAGAGAGTCAAAGATCTCCCACACATGCCATGCCTTTCCTTCCTATTGGAAAGATCTGGTGCATAAAATCCAAACAGCACTTGCGCATCAAATGCTTCTCTGACCAGCTCTGTTATTACGGTACACTTAGCAAGGGGGAGTGTTGAACCGGAAACACACAAGCCGGCATAGCCGTGCATCCGGTTAGGGGCTCTATACCACGCCCTAGTTGAGTAGAGCAATCCCCTTATGGGATTTACAAGGACACTCCTTTACGGTTATTAGTTTACTGTCACATAGTGACCAGTCACTCCTGTCCTTCATGTATATAAGCTCCTTGGTAGTACGCACTAATCCTCAGTACTCTGACTTCTACTTGTCGCTGTATAAGTGAGTCTCTTACTCCCTGGTTGTATGCGCACTATGTGCTGCTCAACAATAAGAACTGTAGGAAGTTGAGCTGGAATCCCCAGTCTCAACTTCATCTCCAATACAAGTTGATTACCCAATCAGTTGCCTTTGTGACAAAGACCTTCTCCTTTCATCTCTACCACCACTCCGGCTTAGTAAGCCACATCGAAGCTTGTCATCGTGTGCTATAACACGTGGAACGTCACAAAGCAGGTGCTTTAAGGCACACCTACTGGAACCAAGTACTTGGGCATCTCGGCCCACCTCGATACCTCGTGAGCCACAGCGTGCTATGAGAGTCACGTTACCACAGCGAGTCCATGACCCCAATCCCCGTGACCATAGCGAGCCATGGCAAGAACACATGATACATCCACAACAATCACGTGACCCCGAACGACGCGCTCACTTAGAGCCACGGTCCCTTGTAACCATGACAGAATGTGAGCTTTGCGAATCGTGAATCAGGGAGGAGTGTGACTCCTTTATTATTGTTGTCCCCTTGGTTTACACCAAAGGGACACGACAAGAAGTCGGTGGGGATGTGGCATTTGCCCGGGACATGCACCAGCTTGAAGTCATAATCAGCTAGTTCCTGGTGCCATCACACTTGCCGTCGGTTCAGGTTCTGGGGCTTGCGATAATATTGCAAATTGTGGTGATCGGTGTGAATGAGGGTCTGATGGTGTGAACCGGCGAGGTATGGTCACCAGTATTCGAGTGCACGCACTACTGTGTACAATTCCTTGTCGTAGATATCCCAATTGTGCTGTGTGGCATCGAGGGTCACCAACAGGAATGCGACAGGATGTAACTTGTTCTTGTCATCGTGTTGCTGCAGCACCGCTCCGATGGTGTATGCTGAGGCGTCAGTGTTGACGACGAAGGGCTTGTCAAACTGAGGTTGTCTGAGAATAGGGGCGGTGGAGACTGCGTCAATGAGGGACTCAAAAGCTTCCTGGTGTTCTTCATTCCAGTAGAACTTGCCACCTTTTGCGCAATGAGCGACAAGTGCATTGAGTGGGGCTGCTAGGGTGCTAAATCCCTTGATGTACATTCGATAGACGTTCAGGAAGCCGAGTAACGCTCGCACTTCCTTCAAGGTCGTGGGGACTTTCCAGGCTTTGATGCCTGCGACTTTTACAGGGTCCATGCCGATGGTGTTTTTGGATATGATGACTCCCAGGTATTCGACGGAGTCCGCTTCAAACTGGCACTTCTGGGGTTTTAGGAATAGATCGTTTCAAGCGAGGACTGCAAGGATGTCGTCGACTACTCGCCAGTGAAGAGCGAGGTTTTGTGGGGTGTGGATTAGGATGTTGTCCATGTACACCGTGATGTATCCTTTGTTGATGAGTTCGCAGAAAAGGCAGTTCATCATGGATTGAAAGGTGGCTGGTGCATTTGTGAGTCCAAAGAACATAACCATGGGCTTGAAAAGCCCTCAGTTGGTTTTGAACGCTGCCTTCCATTGGTCGCCATCATGGATCCTAATGTTGTTGTAGCCCCAGCGGATGTCGAGTTTCGTGAAGAGTGCTGATGGTTGCCCATTAACTCTAGTGAGTCGGTCCATAAGTTCACGAATGAGGGGGAGTGGAGTGGTGTCTCGTGTGGTCCAAATGTTCAACTTGCGGTAGTCTTGGACTGGTCTGAGGTTGCCGTTCTTCTTTTTAATGAAGAAGAAGGGGAAGGCGTATGGTGACTTTGATGGGCAGATGTAGCCTTTGGTGAGGTTCTTGTCGATGAACTTTTGGAGTGCGATATCTTTGTCTGGTGTGAGGGGGTAGACTTTACAGTCTAGTGTCGATGGTGCGTCAGGCTTGAGATCTATTGCGTGATCCCAGGATCATGGGTCGGGGAATCGTTGTGCGGCTTCTTCGCTGAAGACGCGGGCATGTGCGTGATACTGTGGTGGGACAATCTGGTCCCAAGTGCATTCAGTTTTGTCGGTGGCTTGCTCTGCCAGTTGCTGAGCTACCGTGGTCTTGGCAACACGCATGAAGACTTGGTCGCCCTCCTCCCAGAACGGTTTGTTCTGGATCATGGCAGCAGTCATTCCTGCAACTCTAACTGTCGATGTGGCGGCCTGTGCTGCGGCGCCGCATGTGCGGAGTATCACTGTGGTGGGGAGGACGCCATTCTTCCAGTCTGGACGAGGGTTGGCTGCTGCGAACCAGGGGTATCCCAGCACCAAGTGATCTTCATCCATATCTGTGATGAAGAATTGGAGCGTGTGAGGGGCGTCTTCTG
This sequence comes from Lactifluus subvellereus, assembly GCA_022496195.1. Classification (NCBI taxonomy): domain Eukaryota; kingdom Fungi; phylum Basidiomycota; class Agaricomycetes; order Russulales; family Russulaceae; genus Lactifluus; species Lactifluus subvellereus. Next base: position 61,236 of record WTXC01000137.1, on the reverse strand, counting down.
TAACTATCTCGAGGTCGGTGTAGTGGGTGATTTTGCCTCCTTTATTGCGTGATCTGTCTGCATTCAGAAGCATCTTTGGAGTCTGTAGGAGTCACGTTCCAAGTTTGTGTTTGTCCACAATGGCACGACTGATGAAGCATTCCGTTGCCCCACAGTCTAGGAAGGCGATGTGGTCTGTTCTGGTCGAGGCGGTGTAAAAGGAAACTGCGATTCTCATGGAATTGAGGCGGGGAAGGAAGACATCACGCTGAAACATGGCACGTTTGAACGCTGTCTGTTCGAGGGTCGGGTTCATGGGGGCATCTCTGCACCACTTGGTCGCTAGTTTGTGGTATTCTTCGCTCCCAAGTCCTCGCAGGTAATCGAAGACTTGTTGTTGCGTAGGCCTTTCAACCAGGTGGTCTTTAACTGTTAGGTGAGTGGCCGCAACTTTTGCTGGGGTTGGTGTGAGCTTTTCTGGGCAGTTGTGCTGGATGTGCCCTTGTCGGTTGCACAGGAAACAGAGTCCCTTCATGCGTTGCTGGTCTTTGATGCTGTCTATCTGCATCGGTTCTGGTTTGCTGGTCGTGGGTGTTGATGATCATGTAAGTGGTGGGGTGTTGAGTGGGGGTGATGGGATGCGAGGGTGTTGCTCTTCCCATTGCGCTTGTTTGTGGGGTTTTAAAGCCGTAATGATGGCTTGTCGTCTGCGACTGGACCATTTCCATGTCTCCCAGTCCTGTGGTTCATCGTGAGACATGCAGGCGTCGAGTAGTTGCAGGGGCAATCCCCGCTTGAACTTCTCAAGCACCGCTGGGTCATCCTCGTGATATAGTGCTTTGCGTGCCAGGGTGGCGAACTGAGTGATGTAATCATCGATGTTGTCATGTGTCATAGTGAGGGTGTCGAGTTGCGCTGTGGCGTGATATGGTTCATTAACATCAAACCAGTCTTGGACGAATCGCACTTCAAAATCATCCCATTCTGGGTGTGGTTCAGTGATCAGCCATTCTTCTTGGTTTCGTTGCCATTCTGTGGTCACAGTCCCTTGTACATAGGTTAGGGCGTGTGCAATTCGGGTGTGGTCGTGTGCGATGATCGGGTGGTCTGAATTCAGGTACTGGTAGAGCTTAAGCTCGTGGATGAATGCGTCGGTCGTGGTTCTGTCACCTGTGAAGACGGGAGGTTCGCGGCCCTCCAGTCAAAGGTCATCGCCTTGCAGCTGGGGCACTGGTGGAACGTTCTGGGGTGTGTTTGGTGGTACTGGTGCTGGGTCTGGTAGCGGGGGTCCGTACCCTGGTGGGAATATCACCACAGGGGATGGTGGCGCATGCATGCTGTCGTTGACAGTGGGAAGTACTCCCATCGCCATTTTCAGTCTGGTGGTCGTTATCGTGGAGCGATCGATAAGTGCTCCTAGATCTGGATCGGGGTGATGTCTATCTTTCAATCAATGGGTTTTGGGTTTGTCGATGTCGGTCGGATCTCTCGCGATTAAGCGATCAGTGGGGTGTATCGTCGAGTTTCAGTGGCTATCAAATTTGCCTTGTATCGTGGTTTCAATTGGTCAGGGGTTCAAGAGGCTTGTTCTAATGTTACGCTCGAGCTCTGAGCGTATCGGTCGAGGTTCGTCAGGTCACATGATCGACCTGGACACTGCGAGTCTTCGTGCTTAAAACAGGACGCAGTGGTGGTCCCCTTAAGCGTACTACCCTAAGTCAAGGGTTCAGTACAGGGGAATCAGGAGTCAGGCAATTAGCCTGAGGATCAGGGGATTCACAAGATAGAGTGGGGAATACGATAGCCACCAAGGGCCAGAGCGCAGCTCGGTATTGGTATGAAGAGAACAAGCCTAAAGACGAGGCTACAGTCTAGGCTACCTTATATAGGGTTCACAGGGCGAGAAGGCCCTTCCGTATCCGGTCATGTGAGTCTCAATATCATAGTTGAGTCGTGGGTTCAATGCAGGTCATAGGTCGATGTAGGAAATAGAGGAAAAAGGGAAAGAAATTGTAACATACGCTCTGGCCCTTGGTGGCTATTGTATTTCACTCTCATCTTGTGAATCCCCTGATCCTCAGGCTGATTGCCTGACTTCTGATTCCCCTGTACTGAACCCTTGACTTAGGGTTGTACACATAAGGGGACCGCCACTGCATCTAGTCTTAAGCCTGAAGACTCGCAGTGTCCAGGTCAATCACATGACCTGGTGAACCTCGACCAATATGCTCAGAGCTCGAGCATAATAGAACTGGAGTAGATTATGTCAATTTGGTCCTTGCTGGACCTCTTTGGGATTTCTATGTAGAGTTGTGTGAGGAGAGGGGGGCTGTGAAGGTCATGGAGGATGGTGCCCCTATCCATTGTGCAGGCATCACAAAAGCCTTTCGTGCCCAGCAATGTATGGACATCCTGGAGCACCCAGCACAGTCCCCAGACATCAACCCCATTGAGAATGTTTGGAAGATGCTCAAGATCAGGGTGAATGCTAGGCCCAATCACCCAAGAAACCTAGATCAGTTGTGGGAGATCTTGCAGGAGGAGTGGAGGAAGATAGAGGTAGATCTCATTAATGGGCTAGTTTCCAGCATGCCTCATAGGGCTGAGGCAGTCTATAGGGCCAAGGGAGGATCTACAAAGTATTGATATTACCCCTAATGCATTGGATCTCATGTTATAATTTATTTTGTGCAAAGTCTCAGTATGTGACATTGTGACTGTTGCAAAACTTTTGTCACCCTACTGTACAGTATAACATACAACAGTGGTATTGAGTCAGTAATAAATAATATGTAATTGTCAATCAATTATTTTTTGCTGTATACTATTGCATGTGTAATCCCGGATTTATTCTGAGCTGAGCAATGCTAACACGCAAATATCTCTCCTGATCAAAATGACAAGATTAATGACAAGATTATCATACTGATGAGTGTTGATGATACTTATCAGCGGTGATCACACTTATCACAACTTGTCATGCTTATCATACTTGTCATGCTTAGCAGCAGACCATGATTTTGTAAACCTGATAACCGAATATTGGGGATTTCTAAAGCATATCAGGCACTGAAAAAGTTGATGCACTTATATGCACTTATATCGTCATATCACCGCATATATGCAAATTTCGATTTTCCCGACATCCATGCTAGATATTTCACGTCTTGTCTTTTACAGCTCAATTTTTTGTCTTTACTACTTCTACGTCTACGTCGCTTCTTTCCTACAAACAAGTCGAACCACCTGAAGATTTCGTAATATCACTTCGAGCTGAAACAAAGACGGGTCATCATCACGCGCGTCATTGTGAATTTACCTATCATTATTGTTCAAACACGGTGACTCTCATCAGGGAAGATCGCCTTTCTATGCCTCGCCTATCATCATCAATACCAATACTATTTGATCAAACCACGGCGTGGGAAGATGTGCGCATTGTTTCGGCGCACAGAACACGCCAATCCAGTCCGTCTGGGGCAAACGAAAATCCTTGCTGCTGTGGATCACAAGCCATGGCGTCGACCACTTGTCCACATGGTCTGTCACGTAGAAAGTTTCAACCACCTCTCTCGCTTTGTCGTCTCAAGAACAGCTACACATTTATAGTTGAACTGTATTAGCATTCAGTCAATTATGGGACCCGGGGGGGTTAGTGTTATGGTCGCGCACAAAGAAAAGTTTATCAGTGGAGTAGCCGTTTGTAAAGCTGTGTTAAAACCGTCATTGTGGCACACGAGACTGTCGAGATTGATCTGTGACTATACTGTACAACGCTTGGCCTTCGAGTCCAATCCAGCTATGTCAGTGGGTAAATATTCAGAACACGGGGCTGTATGTAGCTTTTTCTAGCTTTGTTGATTACGTCGATATTGATACGCGCTATATGGATCGCTTGGAGGCTATGGCAAACGGGTACTTGGCAACTGTCTCGCCATAATTCTTCATACACTACAGCCTACAGACCTTGAATAAGAATGTGGGCAGGACGAGAATACCTTTCTGTCGAATAAGAAATCTCAACGATGGTGGTTACAGCTCATTTATTATATGGACAACCATCCCTATCCCACGTGTTGGTGATCTCTCATAGCTTGTCGATAATTGCTCGGTCGATGGTTTCGACCACACTGGTATGTCTCTCCCCGTTTGCGCCCTCCATGTGAAGGTTCGTGGGATCAGCTTGGGCCGAACACGACAAGCTATTACTCGCGGAGGCCGATGACGTCGTCATCGTCGAGGGGACGCGTGTAGCGCTGCACGAGCTGGGCCCAGGCATCCTTTAGACGCATCGCGGGTTCGAAGTGGGCCTGGTAAAAGCCCACGCCACCGTGATCCTGCGAGGGCGTCGAGGGGAGAGAATAACTCGATGAGGGTGTACTGGCATGACGTGGATGCTGAGACAGGGAGGGATGTTCGGGTGGGTGGTCTGGGCGAGTGGTGTGGCGTGGTCCTGGAGAAGATGCAGGGTGTGTTAAAAAGAGGAACCAGGACGTCGCTTTTCCGCAAGGTGCAACGTTTTGAAAGAGTACATCGAGGCTTTAAACCAGTCGCGCCAGTTGCTACAGCCCGAGGATGAGTGTGCTCAGGCGTGCCATTGTGGGTCTCGCACGTGACGATCCCGACCGAACCATACTCTTCGGGATACAAGTCACATGTTTCTACGTTTGCTGGGGAGGCTTGTGCTTTCCGTCAATCCTCACCTGCAGCTGGCTGGGCTTCTCAATGCACATAGCGCCCCAGGGTCAGAACCGCGGTATCGTTTTTGGTGCCGTCAGTCCTTCCGCCGGGTTCGAAGGCGTCACGGCGGTATACTGAACGTAAGTTGTTGTCTCGTGAATTCTCCTGGACTTGTCCTATGGCGATCGCTCAAGTGGAGCGCAGCTTGGCTTGTAGAGCTCACAACAGCATTTCCCAAAGTGTTTACTTTCTGCTCTCAGCAACAGGCTTACCACCGTTTCTTCCAACACCACGCCCGGTAGAGTCAAGCAGTGCGTCGTGGTCGTGTCCGAGTCTGCATGATCGCGAACTCGTGACTTGGATAACAAAGTCACGGGCGACACGAGGCTGCTCCGAGTCCACGAATCCACAATGGCCCTCAACGTCAATCATGGAGCGCAGGGATCCTCATTATCTCATATTTCGATCCAATGGGCTGATTCATTAAATGATGTCAACTCACAAGTTAATCGATGGCAGACCCAAGCATCCACACTACCCTTCCGACATCCGGATCGCGCTGTGATCGCCCACAATATCGCGACTTACTACATGTCCCGCTACAAGGCGACTCAACAGAAGGGAGACCTTGACCAAGCTATCGTGGGATATGCCGAGGCGCTTTTGCGTGGAATGAATCATCCTCCCTTGAACATTTTGACTTTCGAGCATCTGACGCGTGCATTACTCACTCGTTTCAGTGACTTCGGAGCGAGGGGAGACCTGGACCACAGTATATCATACTTTCGCCACCTCTCCAACCTCCCGCTAGAGGTCGCCCGCATCAAGCGCCTCGATATCCTCAATAGCCTTGCCAATGCCCTCTGCGGTAGATTCGAAGTTGGAGGGCAACTGGAGGACATTGATCTCACCGAGGCTATCAGCCAGTATCGTGTAGTGCTCACCTCCTGTCCGCTGGACCATCCATCGCGTTTTTCATGCCTCCAAGGCCTTGCGGGTGTGTTGACATCACGCTCTCAACGGAGCGGTGACCTGAACGATATTGAGGACGCCGCTACGCTATATCAAGAGTTGCTTGACCTCCTGGACAAGGAAGACTCCGACCGAATATGGGTTCTCATGAACCTTGCTAACGTCTATCATATCCGCTTCAGGCAAACACATGACTCGGAAGATCTTGAGAAAGCAATCAGTCGGTATCGCGAGGTCCTCCTTTTGTGTCCTCCGGGCCACGAGAGCAAGCAAACACTCCTGGAGAACCTTGCGTATTCGCTCACCAGTCGCTTTAAAAATTTTGGTCACATGGGTTGTTTAGAGGAGGCAATTTCGCTTTATCGTGTCGCTCTTCGCCTCTGTCCCCGGGGTCATCCACATCGACAACGATCTTTGAGCGGACTCGCCCACGCCAGGTCTTTGCGCTGCCTTCGGACACATAACGTTGAAGATTTGGAGGAATCAATTAACCTTGAACGTGAAAATTTAGCCCTCACACCTCCAGAGCACCCAATGCGTCCGCAGGTGCTATATAACCTCTCAGTCGGTCTTGAAACACAATATAAATTGACCGGTGACACCGGTGACATCGAAGAGGGAATTGAACATCTTTATGAAGCTTCGAAATTAGTCAAATCTGAACATCCCCTTTCACGACGCATTCTTCAGCTTCTTGCGGTGAACCTGGTTTACCGCTTTAGGCACCGTGGCGCAGATAAAGACATCGCCGACGCAATCAAACACTACCGAAATTCCATTTCCTTAATCCCCGAAGGTCATCCAGATTTCTCCTCCATGCTCTATAACTTTGCCAGTGACTTGCGCGTTATTTTTTCCCGGACCGGCGATGCAGAACATCTCGAGGAGTCCATTGCTTTGTCTCGATCTGCCGCCGAATACCCATTCTCTAGTTTGCATCATAGACTGGTAGCAACGAAACACTGGACAATCACCGCGCACACCGCACGGCACCCCTCAACTCTGACTGCATACACCAAGGCCCTCTCCTTACTGCAGCGTGCGATATACTTAGGTCCCACAGTACAAACTCGCCACGAATATATCAGTGGCCGAGACATTGCGTACCTTCGGAGTCTTTCAATGGATGCCGCGTCATACGCAATCGAGTCCCGTGCCTATGAGGAAGCCATTGAGATGCTCGAACAAGGGAGAGGGCTCCTGTGGTCCGGCATGCGCAGCCTTCGCACCCCACTCGATCACCTCCACGAAGTCGAGAAATCTCTAGCAGATGAATTCACAGAAATCAGTCAAGCATTGGAGGCAATAATCACTACAACCGATATTCGTGATTTCGTGCAGACTCTAGCTGGAACGGATGACGATGGTGTCGCGATTGGGAGAAAGGACACGTTCGCTCGTGACTTGGCGGAGAAACGCAGGCTCTCAGAGCAACTGGATAAGATTGTCTTGCGGATCCAAGCATTACCAGGATTCGAGAACTTCTGGAGACCCGTCCCTTTTCGTCACCTCCAAACCGCAACTATGGGCGGTCCAGTGGTCATCATTAATCTATCCAAATACCGTTCCGATATTCTCATCATCCGCTCCAACCATCCAGTTGTTCATATCCCGACTCCGTCGAACTTCTTTCATAGGGTTCTAAATCTCGCACATCAACTGTCAGAAACGCGGAAGAGTCACCGCTTGGAGTCAAAAAAATATGATCGTGTATTGCGACAGACCTTGGAGGAACTGTCCGAGTTGGTGGGTCAGCCTGTTGTCGACAGGTTAATGGAGCTTGGAATTCCAGAACAGTCCCGAATCTGGTTGTGTCCAACTTCTGTGTTGGCCTCCCTTCCGATTCACGCTGCAGGACCAATATCTTCTCACATCAATGTCAAACGATACCTTTGTGACATTTACGTGTGTTCATACACACCGAGCCTCTCCGCACTGATAGCGTCGAGGTCTCGCAACTTATCGGGATCTGCGAGTGGGCGGCCATCGTTGCTCATCGTCGGACAGCCAGACGAATCCCTTCCCGGAGTGGACTCAGAAACACGCAGTATCGAATATTTGGTTGGCAGCGGTTCTGTGACAAGGATCACGGGCGAAGCAGCGACACCTGAAAACGTGATCGCTCGCATTCCTATGCACCCCTGGGTGCATTTCGCGTGCCACGGCATGCTGCAACCGGGTCGGCCTTTCGAGTCATCCTTTCTCCTCCAGCACCACACCCACCTCACACTCCTTCGCATTGCCAAGTCTCACCTCCCCACCGCAGAACTTGCTTTCCTAGCTGCCTGCCATACTGCGGAACTAACAGAGGATGGTACGCCGGATGAGGTGCTCCATCTGACCGCTGCGATGCAGTTTAGTGGATTTAGGAGCGTGATTGGGACTATGTGGGCGATGGCTGATGAAGATGGGAAGGACCTTTCAGAGTACTTCTATAGCAAGATGTTTGCTGCGGGCGCACAAGTTGCCAGCTATGAGAAGTCAGCAAGGGCACTCCGGCACGCGGCTCAGAAACTGAGGACAGAGAAGGGTGTTTCGCTCGAGCGATGGGTGAACTTTGTCCACTATGGAGCTTGATCAGAGAGTAGGAATGCTGGGTAGCATTAGCGTGAGTCGCTCGAAATCGCTTGACTGAACCAGTATGACTGATGCCATAGTAGTGATCGACGACGTTACTCGGCTTGCCACCGCGCTGATCATCTAGCATTACATGTGTACTTTACTCTGTCCATTCTACTTCGCTCCGATATTCTCCTCCTTGGTTATGGCAGCTCTCTGTGTTACTGGTATTACACGTTCTGTACTCACCGGGCCCACCCTACTTTTCTTTTCTATTCTCCTACGTGTTGGTTATAGCCAGTCTGTATGTGACCCTGTATTACGCGGATGTATCGCCTGCTCTCTCGAAAATACCTTCCACTCCCCGCCTCAAATGGTGCCTGGCATGCTATTTATGATCAACCTATCTCGCTCTACTTGCCTCACATTTCAGACCAGTTCCAAGCACGTCGCATCGTGGCAGGAACATATTGTAAACGCCATCCACCATGCGTCCTGACTGGAAAATCTTAGTTCGCCATGCTAAATATTTCACGTCTTGTATCTTTTACAGCTCAAAGTTTTTTGGTCCATACTACTTCTACGTCTACACCGCTCTTTCCTACAAACAAGTCGAAGCACTCGAAGACTTCATAATATCACTTCGAGCTGAAACAAAGACAGGTTATCATCACGCGCGCCTATTATCCTCGTCCAAACACGGTGACTCTCATCAGGGAAGATCACCTTCCTATGCTTCGCCTATCGTCATCAATACTATTTGATCAAACCATGGCATGGGGAATATGTGCACATTGCTTCAGCGCATGAAACACGCGGCCAATCCAGTCCGTCTGGGGTAAACGACAATCCTTGCTGCTGTGAACCACAAGCCACGGTGTCGATTTGTCCACATGGTCCGAGTCTGTCGGCCCGACTCCGGCCAGTCACTTGAAATTTTCAACCTCTCTCGCTTCGTCGTCTCAAGGACACCTACCCATTCAGTGAGCTGTATTAACAATCAGCCAATTATGGGACCCGGGGAGAGTAAGTGTTATAGTCGCTCACAAGGAAAAGTCTATAGTGGAGTAGTCGTTCGTAAGCCAGAAGTCTGAGCCAGTCCGGTCTTCTGAGCGGCCAAATCTGACTGAGCGTGGTCTGGCCAAGTCTTAGTTATCATCTGACTACTGCGTGTAAACCCGGAACCACGTGAAACACAGGTGGTGAAAGTCTCTTTCCCTTAACTTTCGCTGACGCGGAGGGCCGCGCCCGGAGCCCATTTCTCTCGGGACGGGTACGAACATGCAGGGATATGCTCTGAACGCAGACGCCTACGGAGGACAATATGCCAGTGGAGTATTCATGAAGAACGGTGGCGCGTACAGACTGTCGTTGAACAGCTTCCCAAGACTCCGAGACTCCACCATGACGACCATGTCAAGTTGTCAACACAGCTGTACCCTGGTAAACGGTGTGAGATGACGTCCTAATGGTACTTGCCTGCGGCTTTCAGAGCGACCATTCAGGTCCTCGCCCGCAGAGTCGACTCAACCACACCGAGGGGACAGAAGTCCCGATTGAAGAGGCGGCCCGAGGTGAGGACGCTCATCATCCAACCTGTTCTGCGTCCAATTTCTCCCTTTACCTTCTTTCATGGTTACTGAAGACGTTTCCTCTGTCTCGGACGCAAGACGCCTCCTGGGAAGTTACGGTGGCACAAGCCGGGGTCGAAGCTGCCAAATCCATAAATTTCAACGACGAAGGGACACACTTCAGGATGGCGACTCAGGCCCCTCTTTTGACCACTTCAAATATCTTCACCAAAATGGGCTCAATTGAGCTCAAACTTTGTATATATGCTTTAGTAGACATTCTTATTACAAAAGTGGTCTTTTTTCTGTATAAATTTGCAAGGGAAATGAGATTGAAAAAGGGCCTCAGTCATGCAGGTAGTGCTTTTCCGGCCCGGCTTGGCCCCAAAGCCCCGGCTCTGGCCCGGCAGCAGACGGCTCTGGCTCGCCCAAACAACCGGCCGGGCCGGGGCCGTCAAGCACGGCTTGGCCCCGGCTCGGCCCGGCCTCAGCCGTGGCTTGTTGGGTAGACGGCCAACCCTAACCTGTCCGTCACCCTTTTCGGCTCTCACATATTCATAGGCTTCATTTTTCCATACCTGACTGCTGCACACACACTTTGGGGAAGAAAAAGGACGATGCCACGTCCATGCATGACAAACACAAGGAAACGAGGGACGCAGTGACGCATGGGTAGAAGCTTGGTAGGTGCTACCTACCAACTTGAAGCTTCCGGTGTGTTTTCTCTTTCTCTTTCTCTTTTTATTTATTAACATCTTTCTATTGTACATGACTACCGTCTACAGTACCGCTATACAGGCTAATAATACAGTGACCGCTCCACAGGACCACAGGGGTGTGGGCTGCATGGCCGCCTCCTCGATGTCCTCATGCCACCACGGCGATACACGACAGGCCCGAGAATCAGAGTGACGGCTATGGATAGTTGGATATGGTGCGCCCGGCGCCCGGATCCCTCGTCTCACAGGCACCACCTCAGTGGCCTCACAGCAACTGACAAAAGTCACAAAACGCTCCACCGCACATCGCCTGCCTGCACGTCCGCGCGCCCACACATCACCTGCGTGTCCACACGCACGCAGTGACGCATACACACCCGCCCACATGTCCGCACACACACATCGCCAAGACCGCTCCTGCAGCTCCCATTGCCGCAGCGGCCATGACTGACAGGAACGTCTCGCATCGCGCCACCGCATGGCTGAAGAACGTGCAAGTGAGCAACAACACTGGCGTGAAGAGGCGCGGCCGCAGGACGGACAGCTCCGGGTCTCTAGCAGCAACAGGCGCTGTGCGATAAGCGGCGCAGCCAAGAGCGCATACAGTGCACACGGGGCCTGGCAACGGTACGCACCGCAACAGCGGCAGTAGCAGAAGCAGGTGCAGCTGAGGCACTGTGCGAGGAGAGGTGGAGGCATGAGCGCACACACAGCGCACGTGTGAGATTGCGACCATATGGGTATCGTTGAGCCAGCAGCAGTCTTATAGTTTATTTTGTCATGGTAAATACTCATGTAATCCCTACTCATCATCATCCGAGTCGTCTTCGATCAGTAGTCCATCCCATGAAAAGTCTTCTATATCTGACTCCTCTCCAGCCCCCCTGGGTCCCCTCCAGCTCCCACATGCTCCGGCCCTTCATTGCCACTTTCCTCCGCTTCTACTATCGAAGATGGTGCTGATTCCTTAAAGAGTAAATCGTGTCGAATTGCACACTTGACACACTGCAGTGCCTCACAATGTCACCTTTGAGACAACTGCGGCGTTTTGATATCGTGATCCCACCCTGTGAGAACGCATGCTCGCTTGACACAGACGATGACATAATTGCGAGGTAGTCCCATGCAAGGGAGCCCCAGGCAGGGTGATAGCACTGTGAATTATACTACAGAACTGCTAGTTTCTTGTCGGGATATTGAAACTGAAATGCTTACGCCCCACCACTGGATTGGAGTCCAGTCCTCTGGCATTTGCTCGAGAACGTCCATATAGGCATGGTAATCGTGGAGCCATGGCCGTTGAGGGTCTTCCGGTGGATCCAACCCCATACCCACCATTCCATCTTCTTCATCACTGGCTTCTCGAAGAAGTGCACGCAGTCCCTTACCCCTCTTAGACTTTGCCGGAGGCCTTGTTGTAGAACCATCACTCAGTGATAACCACCGCTTTTTGAACTAAAATAAATTAGCTCCTGAAACAGAAGAAGGGAATTGACGATACCTCCTCCTCGGCACATTTCACAACATCCTCTTGAAGATCCACCGGCCAGTACTTCTTGAAATAAGCCATTTTCTCCTTTGGGTTGAGAACTGGAGGCGTATCAATAATGTTTGGCCCAGGGATAAGGGCAACAAGTTGTACTCATTGACATAATGTATGCAGGAGACTCAGTAGTCTTATCATAGTACTCATCAATCTTCTCACATGCGGCGTGAAGGGCAGGGGTAAATGGCTGATAATTTGGACGGTCAGCCCGACTGGACCATGTCCTGTAAAGGGCTTTGAGTGCTGGGATCGCAAGATGAAGAGTTGAGATGTTGTCAGACGAAAACGCATGTTGAGCATTATCGGCGTGCTAAGAAGTGTCAGCCTTCAATTAGTTCGATATGTAGATCAAAGAGTGAACATACACTTAGCAAACTAAGGAAGGTGTTGACCCGTACCCATTCCTCGCTCGTGAGCTTGAGCTCATGAATCTTATCGCGTTTAGTGGAATCTCGTTCTTCCCATTGAAGCTCATCAACAAAAGTATCAACGCACTGTGGAAGACGAACAATCAGTACCACACTTTCATTGGAATTTGCTACGCACTTCTTTTTTTCTTTCGGCCCGATCAAGCATCAAATATGTCGATGACCACTGCACCTTCATATCGAGGATGAGTTGAACTGGCCGCCCATTATTTGCCTTAGTTTGAATGGTTTTCCACATTTCTTTTCGCTTTGAAGATGAACGTTCCTAAACAGCGCCATTACAGCAGTGAGTGACATCAATTCAGGCCAAGTACATGAGCCATATGGCCCATACCTTGACTACAATCGCCCTAACTAACCCCACCTCATCACGGTATGTAGGCACGTGTGCATCTGGTTCCTGTGGATCGAAATGTGGTGACTTGCTGTAGGTTGAAATAAGCATTTGTGTCGCCAGGTTGATTACATGTGCGAGACAACTGTTGATCATGAGTAACTGAAATGAGCGACTTTGAGAAGCAACCTACTTAATTTTCCTCTCCTTCCAGTGGTATTTCTTGCTTGTAGTTGTCTTCAAATGCGCAGCCAGTTCCCTCATCATAGTTGAATTGTTACTCGCATTATCGCAGGTGATGTGGCCAACCTTCACGGTGAATGATGAGTGGCACAAGACATCAATGGTATAGAGCACACTTACCTTATGCTCAATTCCCACTCGTTTGATGATCTTGAATAGAGCTTGGCCAAGCCGTTCACCATTGTGTGCAGTGTTGAGCCTCGTGAAAGCAATTAGAGCATTCTTGAGTTCCCACTTTGCGGGTGTCGGCTCTTCAATCCAGTGTGTGGTGACCGCAAAATAGCCATCTGCGTTACTTGCTTGCCATGCATCACACGTCAGACTGACTTCGCCTTGGACGGTTGGACCCTGTGGGATGAAGAGCTATGAGAAAAGAATGAGAGCTCAAGGGAATGCTTACATTGAGTTGGGCTTTCAATCTAGTGATATGATCCTTGAACAGGCGTATGATCTCTCCCCAGGTTGACTTCCGTCCTGGAATCTTAACACCGTTTTTCGCACGAGAGGCAATATCAATCACCTCCTTGAACTTGGGATGTTCAAGGGCATAGATAGGCTGTGAACGACAGGAATGAAAAAGGAATTTAGCTACAGGATTGAATCGCGTACCTGGTCTGTGGCCATGAGCCACTCAACTACTGCTTGACGGAAGAGCTTATCTGAGTAAACAACAATCCGCTCAGGGATCTTCTCCCGAAGATCACGGTCCAGAGTATGCGTTACCTCTTCTGCAGCCTCCTTGCGCTTCTTGACGTCTCCTGGTAGCTTTGACAAGAAATTGACGCTCTTGGCCCAGTTGCGATACTTCCCCTAGAAAGGAGTGAGCACCGCATACAATGGTCAGCATATTACATACCGAATGATTCGCCTCAAGATGGCGACGCAAGGTTGTGACTTCATCAACAAGACTCTTATTGTTCCTAGAAATCCCTTGTCAATGCACATGGGTGATGATCAAATATCCAGGCCAGAACGCACGGGCATAATTTACAAGCACGATACTTCTTCGACTTCCCATTCACATCTTTGATGACGGCAGTATGAAAGAAGTGATCAACATCTTGCCGTTTATCTTTGCGCGCAGTTGGGTTGTCATCAACTGACTGGACATCCACGTCCAAGAGTAGGCCATCCACGTCAATTGCTACTGGATTACCAAGGGTCGCGTGTTTCTTTTTCCCTGTAACAACACCAAAACAATGGTTAGTACATGTTGACGAATATAGGAGAAACCATACCCTTCGCACACATATTACTGTCACTGTCCTCAAAGTCCAGGTCATCAATTACAATTGACTGCGATGACGAGGCCATAGCATGCCTCTTTTTGGCTGTAATGATGGCAGAGTGAGTTGGGAAACAAGCCCTAGAGAAGACATACGTCACTCAGGCTGATCATCCCCTGCATCACTGTCTTCGTTGGTGAGAGTAGCGATCCTACGCTTGTTTTGTGGAGTTGGTGCTGTACCAGCCAATGGGGGTGAAACGCGGTGAGAATCAGGTGTTGATAAAGCAGGAGGATGATCATTTTCAGCTGGCTGTGAAACTTGTGCTTGGTGAGAGTGGAAGTCTTGGACAGCTTTGTGCTGGAAGGAGAGTTCAGGTGTAGAAGCGTTGGCTGTGTCCTTGAGCTTCGCAGAAGGGTTGAGGGAGCGCACTGGTCGGGAAACGTCTGCTTGCCTAATAATTATCAATATGGATATAGATGGCAAACGACACAATTTGATGCGTACTGGAGATGTTTCAGCTCTGTGATAAGGCGTCGCAGTTTGAGCTCCACAAGATCCATTGGTAAGTCGGTCCAGTTAATTTTCGAAAGGTATGACACTATGAGGCCCATGCCGAGTTTGCCCTGGCGGACATGGTGCAGGCGGCCATCAGAATCACGACAATCCTCTGCGAACAACGCATCGAATCGTCGGTTGAAGGTCTCATGCAGGGTATCACATTCCTCAGTGTTCATGACAGACCAGATTTTGTCGTCCTTGGATCCCTTCGGCACAGCATCTGACAGGGAGTTTGAGAGAATGCCGATCTCCTTGACTAGTAGTTTGACGGTCGCAAGAGTAGACATTTTGAGCAGCCTAGAGCAGGGGAAGGTCGACAGGACAGTATACTATGCGAGATGAGGGGGAAAAGACAAGATGCACGGCAACTCATATATACACGCAGGGCAGCGGGGGAACTGGCGAACCGCCGGGGGATCAATGATCTTCTTGAGAATTGGTTCCATTCTGCTGGGGAGCATAGAGCGCAGATCGTAAGCCTTGGCAGGGCAACGTCGCAACGATACTTGCTTCTGGCATCTCGCTGTGCCTACTTGTTCTCCGGGTGATTCAGAAAGGAAAAGAAATAACAGCGATTGATATTGTTAGCCAGAATGACCCAAATGTGGGGCAGCTACAGAGGTACATTGAAACTGACTTCGCCTTTGTTATGTTGAACAATTCGGGGTGACACCACTGACGCAGCATCCCCAACTGTGCAAGCGCCACTCCTCCGCACGCAGTGGCCACAGCCACATCCGCTCCATTGCTGCCTCCAGTTCGTTGTCCTCTCCATCCTTCTCGTGCAGACTCTGCAAGCCAAGTGCACACAGAGCCATTTAGCGGGTCCTCAAACGTGTCGAATAGCAGTACGTGCGAGCTTCACCATGTGTGCTCAAGATTACTTAGTTGAGCCCTGGTGAGGATGCGGTGGGCCAACTGTCGATTGAGGTCCGATTCGAAAAGCAACCTTGCAGCAAGTGTGAGCTGCCCTGTGCGTGCCCAGGGTCAAAGTTGAGCCCTGGTGCCAGTGAGGACGCAGCGAGCCAACCGTCGATCAAGGAGCGGCCTTGGCACAATGGCACCTTGAAGTAAGAGCCACGGTTTGGGGATACTGTCAAGGAGAACGGGCATAGAGTGGGCGAATCGTCTGGAAGCATGCGGATGAGAAATAGTGAGGGGGACGCACCTCATTGAAGCACCATGCTCAGCATCATGACCCACGCAACCTCCTTCCTGAGGTTCTCAAATACAAGTTTTGCTTTTGAAATGTGTTGCTCCCTGGAGGCTGAGCTGGAGCAGAGTTGTCCCTCTCATATGGAGTCATACCAGTTTCTGAGTTTTGATGATGACGCAGGCCTTGATGAAGGGGAAGAACTTGCGTCTTGAGCTGGTGATGAACCACAATGTTACCACATTGTGCAGAGGGAGCGCTGCACGTTGACACATCATGAAATACAGTCGAAGCAGAAAGGTGATCCATGTTGACAAGACTACGAGATGATGGGTCATTCTATACTTGGTCGTACTATTACCCACCAAAAGGCCACGGCCTCAGCCACCGGCTCCGGCTTTGTTCCGCCTTTAGCTGGGCCGAAGCTTTGACTGAGCCGTCACTTTGGCACGGCTTGGCCCGGCCTATTTGGGACTGGCTCGGCCTGGCTCACGGCCTGAGGCCGGGCCAGGCACAGCACTACATGCAGGCTGATGGCCGTGTTGGAGCTGACCAGCAAACGGGATCACGTGAACACGACCTGCTGACACTGTGGGCATTTCCCAATGTGATCCAATTCAGTTCTAAAAGTCTGACCAATCAGATTTCAGGATTTTGCTGACTGAATTAGATCACATTGGGAAATGCCCACAGTGTGAGTTTTAATTTGAGCCTTTTTTGGACTGACAGGACTGGTTGACATTTTCAAGCTATCCAAGGAGCTGGTATCTTTGTACATACTCTTGTTGCTAGGGCCATTGCTTTTTCAGGATGTTTCTACAAAAAATAGCATATCACACTATTCTCATGGGTGAAGGCCATCAGGTAAATTCAAAAAAAACTTACTAGGCTTAGTCCACTTATTTTGTGTATAAGCACACCAAGTTTGTTAAGTTGCTTATTTTTTACTTGGTAGCTGTATTAGTAAGAGGGGCTAGGAGAGTAAGCAAAATAAGGCTGAAAGTAAGTATGTCAAGTGAAAATATATATTAAGACATGGTAAGTATGCAAGATTATCAAGTGAAAAGAGCAAGGTAAGTGAACACAAAGATATCAAGTGGTGAAAGCACAACAATATAGCTAAGTAGAGGCAAGTATGGCAAGCCAGATGCACACACCTCTGCCACTGTTGCTGCATGTGCCATCACCAGGCCATGAATCCACTCTAGAATTTATTCAGAAACCTATCTAATACAAATATAATAATGATATAATGCATGCACCACACGCACACAATCTCGCCCTGCATGCCCTGTGCACTCTCACTTCCTCCAGTTGTCGCATGCTGTTGCTGTGCGTACCACCCGCCAGGCCATGTGCCTGTGGTCTCGCGTGCGCTGTGTGCGCTCTCGTCTCCTGCTGTTGGGATGCATGCTGCTGCTGGGCCATGGGCATGCTGTGTGTATCTTGCCTCTGCTGGTCATCACGCAGTGCCTGCAGAGGCTGCTGTGTGTGCCACCTGCCGGGCCATGTGTCTGCAATCTCGCGTGCACTGTGTGTGCTCTTGCATCCATCACTCCATTGCGCAGCACCTGCTTCTGCTGCTGCTGCTGTTGCTGGGAGTACCATTGCCAGGCCACACGCTTGCGATCGCCTTGCCTCTGTTGTCATCGTGCAGTGTCTACTGCCACTGCTGTGTGTGCCGATGCCAGGCCATGCGCTCATGATCTCACGCGCGCCGTGTGGGCTCTTGCCTCCACTACTTCTGCTGCTGCTGTGTGTGAGGCAGTGCGTGTAAGGGGTATGTGAGCGCACCGTGTATCTGTATCCATAGCCGTCGCTATGGATCTCAGGCCCATTGCATGTTGCCACGGTGGTACGAGGGGGCAGCCATGCACCTCTGGAGCAGTCCAGCCATCGCAGCTGTTGCCTGCTGTGTGTGCCGCCTGCCGGGCCATGTGCCTGTGATCTTGTGTGCACCATGTGCACTCTTGCATCCATCACTTGGTCATGCAGCGCCTGCTTCTGCTGCTGCCACTGTTGCTGGGAGTACCATCACCAGGCCACATGCTCACCTTGCCTCTGCTGGTCATTGTGCAGCATCTGCTGCTGCATGTGCTGATGCTGGGCCATGTGCTCACGATCTCGCGCACACCGCATGGGCTCTTGCCTCTGCTACTTCTGCTGCTGCTGCTGCTGTTGTTGTTGTTGTGCATGAGGCAGTGTGTGTAAGGGGTATACAAGTGCACCATGTATCTGTATCCGTAGCTGTCGCTTTGGATCTTGGGCCTGTTGCGTGTTGCCGCAGTGGCACGAGGGGGTAGCCACACCCTTCTGGAGCAGTCCAGCCATTGCAGCCGCTGCTGCACATGCACGCTCCTTTGTTCATGTGTGCCTTGGCCCACCATTGTTGATTACCTGAAACACATAGTCAGCATATAACACTAACTATGATACTTACCTTCCCTAAGATTGTGGCACTGTACTTGCCTAAGACAAGTCAAACTAGTTAGTCACTTAGTTAGTCACTTGGAGGAAAAGAGAGCAGCGTGGTAAAACAGACTTAGAATTTTTTTTGTGAGTAACAACAAATAGACACAAACACGAAAAAAAAAATTGAACAAGTCAACAGCCCAATCACATGTGCCCCAATGGTGGCCACATCAACACTGTAAAGTAAGTAAAACAACCCTTCTGTTACGGCTCGATGGGCCGTGAGCACGACTTGTGCGGCTTGGGCATGGGCAAGAGTAAACACGTGTGAGGCAACGAGCACGTGGTCCTGAGTGTGACACTTCTGGTGGTCACGTTGATGCAAGAGCGAAGCTAAGTTCTTCAGAGTAGGGCGAGCGCGTGGCTAGTGCGAAGGCCCAGAGCTAAGTCATTACAGCCGACTTAGAGAGGCGTGAGAGTGAAGCAGTGCCTTGCTGAGTGACTAAGGCTAAAGGCAACTTGAAGCGGCGAGTTCAAGTAAGGGTGATGACTTAGAGCGGCAAGCTCAAGAGAGGAGGTGAGACAGGAATTGAATTGAAATGAAGTCAAGCTTAAGGCTCGACTGTACGCAAAGTGCGGCCCTTATATAGGCCCATACAGGAGAGTCACGTGCTACTATGCTACCGAGTCATAACGAGGGTAGTGGAGCAGTCCGCTAAGTATAGTACCGGCTCCATGGGCTACTGTGGAGCAGGGCGAGTCACGAATGAGTCAGCAGGCTAAATATAGTACACACTTCATGTCCTCATGGAGCATCATCAGTCATCGTCAACAAGTCACAGTATGAAAGTGTAAGCAAGGTAGCATAAGAGAAAAAGAGGCAGTCCGTACAGTCTGTAGGTGAGATCGTAACACCTTCCTAACTAATGGTTTTTTATTCTGCAGGTGTTGTTGTGCCCACGGGGTATGAACAAGCCTTGGGGTGTGCCCCACTGCATCGCCGCCTATGTGCCTGCATGCACGGCATCCATGTTGTTCGCCACAACCGTGGCCGCCTTTGTTTCCTGGGACAACAAGGTGAGCACGAATACCACCCCCATACCATCACCTCCTCATACCGGCCACATCACCACTCCACCTCCAGCACCTCCTCTTCGTCACCACCACCCCTTTCACATCGCCAATGCCGATGCTGCTGCCGCCTTGTCTCCATTGCCACCACCTCATGCCCATTGCCACCGCCTCATCCCCGTCGCCACCGCCACCTTATCGTAACGACTGTGTACCGCCACCACCTCATCCCGGCCATGTCACCACACACGTTCACCTCCTGAGCCAACAGGTAAGCTTTTATTTTTATTTTTATTTGCTATGTAGTGCTAACGCATCAGGGATGCCAAAACACCCTTGTTCACAGTCACTGCGGTCTTCAAACTGCTGCTACCACCAATGGCCAAGAGGCCTCCCAAAGACAGGGGCAACACGAGCTTGGGTAGCATTGCCTCCCGAGCTCACAGGTATGTCCTCTTTTTCTGTCAAGTTTTTTATCTATCTAGTCTCTTAATCTACAGGAACTGATGACGATGGCAGCAGCACCAACAGTGATGGGGGCACGACCCCGTGACACTGTGACGATGACCACGACAACGACAACGACAACCATACTGCGACCATGACCGCGACGACCACAACTATGACCACGACCATGACCATAACCACAACCACAACCACAACCATGACCATGACCACAACCACAACCACGCCTGTGACTGCAACCATGACCACCGCACCCTGTCCATGACTACCATGACCACGACCATGATGACCATGACGACCGTGACACCGTGACAATGACTGTGACTGTGACTATGACTACGACCACCACAACCATGACTGTGACAGTGCGGCTGCTGTCATGCCAGTACCCACAGCCGCCACTGTGCCAGCACTGTTACTGCAGTCACTGCTGTGCTGATGACTGCCATATCTTTATTAGGTTAATTATTTATTATACATTCTACCTGTAAAATAGAGTAGTAAACAATATAATATGAATTTTGAGCCTCTTAAATGTGATGCTTATTTAACTTGCTGAGCTGCTTGAATTCTCCATTATCTTGGCTGACTTGAAAGATTGCTTAGATTTGCACTTAGCACAAGTCAAAATAAGCTGGCCAATAAGTGGCTTATTAAGTGCTAATAAGCCTTCATTAAGTCAAATTCATGGGAAGGGTTGGCTTAGGCCAAGCACAGTGCACTTAGTAACTTTTGACTTAACAGTGCTTACAGTGTTGTTAAGTAGAAATAAGCACCCTTAAGTGTAAATAATTAAAACTCGAATTTACCTGATTGTTACAGCTTGATGGGCTGTGGGCACGACTTGTGCAAATAGGTGTGGGCAAGAGTGAACACGTACATGGGTGATAAGCATGTGGTCCTGAGTGTGACACTTCCAGTGGTCATGTCAACATGAGAGTGAAGCTAAGCTCTTTGGAGTAGAGCAGGCACGTGACTAGTACGCGCTCAAAGCTAAGTCATTACAGCCGACTTAGAGGGGCATGGGAGCAAAGCAGAGCCTTGCTGAGTGACTAAGGCTAAAGGCGACTTGAAGCGGCAAGTTCAAGTAAGGGCGATGACTTAGAGTGGTGAACTCAAGAGAGGAGGCAAGATGAATTGAATTGAAATGAAGTCAAGCTTAAGGCTCGACTGTATGCAAAGTGTGGCCCTTATATAGGCCCATACAGGAGATCACGTGCTACCGTGCTACTGAGTCATAACAAGGGTAGTGGAGTAGTCCGCTAAGTATAGTACCAGCTCCACAGGTCATTTCAGAGCGGGGTGAGTCACAGTTGAGTCAGGGCTAAGTATAGTACATGCTCCATGTCATAATGGAGCATGGTGAGTCATAACTACCGAGTCAGAGTCTAGATCGCAGGGCGAAGTGTACATCAGGTTTTTTACATTTTTCTTGTGAGGGCTTGTACAAGCTTGTACAAGCTTGTACAAGCCTTAAAAGCCACAAGCCAAAAAGTAAAACCAGCTATGTCCAATTTTCCACAAGTCAAGATTTTCATTTGCTTGACAAGCCCAAAAGATGGCAAGTTTACAGTAAACACAATAGGGAATGATACAGGTACGCTACTAGATCCAGGCACAGTTTTCCCACACTATACCCATACCCACCACTGGCCACCAGTACCAACCTCACTCAAAACAAATCAAAAATTAGTAATATTAATTATTAAAAATATGTATATATTATTATTAAAAATGTTTATATATTATTATTAAAATAACACTATAAAATAACGTTATGGAATACCCAGCTCGCTAGACCAGGCATGTATGTGCGCGACACGGCACACCGGGGAGTAGCCGGTGACTGAGCGCGTACATTGTCCCCGCGATGAATGCACGCTGCACCCCCGCCTCATCCCCACGATGAACGCACACTATGCCCCCACCCTGTCCCCATCCTGCACCCCCGCCTCGTCCATGCGTTGCTACTGCGCCCCTTGCTGCCCCCACAGGGGGGCCTGACCCATTGTTGATCGAGCCTGCTGCAATCTCAGCACAACCTGCACCTTGACCCAGGCATCCTGTCCGAGCCGCCTTGCCTCCCACACTTCACTCTACTGCAACCTGGCCAGCATGCACCACTGGAGGTCAAACGCATGGGTGCGGGGGCTGCACTTGGCGCAGTGCATGGGGATGTAAAGAGTCACATGCACCATCGTGCAGTTGCGTGGGAGGGGAAGGGGGCATTCTGCAATCAGTATGTCGATGGAACTACAAACAAGTCAATAACCCTTCTATTGGTCGATATTTGGATGTACATTGTGCAGTTGATATGGAATTGATATGAAGTGGGACTTTGGTAAAGTCCTTGGATGCCTTGAAGACGAATTGCCTGAGGTTGAATTGTACACGTTCCAAAGATGCGATCTCGATATCTGCCAGTGTGACTACTAAGAATGGTGGATCAGACAGATGGCCAGACATTCAGTCAGAGGGTGGAGGCAAACATTGGTTCGGAAGGGAACTCCCTCAAATGACAACTCCCAGAATGGAAAGCACATCGACTGTGTTACAAGGGCGGCACATCTCCTTCCCATTTATGGATCTTCCTTCCTACCTGAGGATTTTCATTTTTCTGACTCTCTGGACCTATTCCTTGCTTACTTTGTTAATCCTTATATTGACCACCACAGCCATGAGTTTTTAAAATAGCATTATCTTGATCCTTGCTTGCACAGGCGCGGGTATTCCCTCTGTGTTACTATGGTCACAGGTGTGACAGGTGTGTGTTGGACTCTGCTGCCGCCACCACCGCCGCCACCATGACAGACCATCACTTGTACCGTGATTTGTGGATATTCCACTAGCATGGATTTGCTACACGAACCACTATTTATTTGGTGTGCATTTATCTCATTCTTTTATGCTAACATGGGGTACTTCCAGCAATGGCAGCAACGTCGGCGGCGGTGGCAGCAGCTGCTACACCGACGGCAGCAACGACAGCAATGACAAGTGCAGTGACAACGGTGGCGACAGCTGCAGCGACGACGGTGGCGGCAGCTGCAGCGACGGCGGCGGCGACAGGTGCAGCGACGACGGCAGCAGCAGCTGCAGCAACGGCGGCGGCAGCTGCAGCAACGGTGGTGGTGGCAGCTACGACGGTGGTGGCGGCAGCTGCAGCGACGATGGCGGCGGCAGCTGCAGCGGTGGCGGCGGCAGCTACGACAGCGGTGGCGGCAGCTGCAGCGACGACGGCGGCGGCGGCGGCAGCTGCAGCAGCGGCGGTGGCGGCAGCTGCAGCGACGACGGCGGCGACAGCTGCAGCTGCAGTGACGGCAGCGACTGCGATGGCTGCTGCGACGGCAACGACCACGGCGGCTGCTGTGATGACCGCAACGACCGCTGCAGTGATGATGACCATGGTGGTGGCAGCGGCAGCACCTGCTGCTGCATGGCTGCCGCAACGCAACAGCAGGGGGGCGGTGGTGATGCAGCAACAGCAACGGTAAGGTTTTCTCTTACATTTTCTAATTAATCTCATAGCTACAGTTTTTGTACATACATTAGAACTTAATAATAGACATAGAAATTGTGGATAAAAGCTGTGGGACAATGTGTGAATTACAGTTTGGCATGGGTGCTACCTGGGTCCAGGTACACAGGTATGATGGTGTGACAAATTTTACCCATGGTGTCACCCATGGTGTCACTTATAGATCCTTAAGATTCTTGCATGCTTGTTGCACTTGTCAATGCTTGCCAACTTGTATGACAGGCTGACAAGCCCCAAAAGTGGCAAAAAGACCACAAGTTTTTTGTCATCTTGGTGATGTAAGCAGAGTATTGTAAGTAAAAATGGGCCAGTCCACTCAGTCTGTAGATGAGATCATAACACTGATGAGGTTGGGTGCTTGAACTATTGAATGGACACCCAGAGCAGATTGGTCATCAGCACAACCATTATTTGAGTCAGAGACTACATGTGACACAAATCTGTCACACGATGCCACAACAAAACTCACAAAAAGACAGAATTAGCTCTTTTCATTTGGTGGGCAGAAGCCCAGCTTATGGCAGCCAAACAGGCCCTAATGGCCTGTTTGGCTGCCATAAGCTGGGATTATAAGCCAGCTTTTTTTGTGCAGCTTATTTGTGTCATGACAAGGCCCAGATGGGCCAAAGCAGCAGTGTGACATTTTATTTTCACATCTTCCCTTCACCAGTATGGCTGATCAATGGCATTCTCATGCTATCCAAGCAGCTGGTATCTTTGTACATACTCTTGTTGCTGGGGCCATTGCCTTTGTAGGACCTTCCTACAGGAAAATAGCATATCATACTTCAATTCTCACAGGGGAAGGCTGGGTGCTTGAATTATTGAATGGACACCTGGAGCAGATGCATACAGAACTGGGGGTTTGTGTCCCTGTGTTCCAGCAGCTGGTCCTTGAACTCCAGGAGATTGGCTTAGGGCTGTCAAGGCATGTTTCACTCAAAGAGCAGGTTGCAATCTTTTTGTATGCCTCTGTGACAGGACTGTCCATTCAGCACCTTGGAGAACATTTCCAGCACTCTAATGAGATGATTTCCAAGTGAGCTGCCACACTGGGCTAGTATTGAGTCATGTCACAGTGAGGACATCAGTGAACCTGCAATACCCCCATAGCAATAGGCCTACCCCATAGCACACCATAGCACACCATAGCACACCATAGCATTGCATAGTTTATCAGCAAACCCATAGTTGGCCATAGTTGGCCATAGCATTGCATAGTTCATCAGTAAACCCATAGTTGGCCATAGTTGGCCATAGAAAGGGGCCTACTGCACAGCACTGCACAGCACTGCACAGTCTCATGCCACTGGGCAGCTGTAGGGCATGACATGGGTAACCCCCAGGTGGGATTTCCTGAAACCACACCTGCACCCATGAAAACCACACCTGAACGGTTTCAGGTGCAGTTAAACTGTAAGGACCCACAGTTTTTTGTGGGTTGTAACTGCAGCTGGTTGAAGTAAAAAAAAAAGCAATGATATTAAGAAAAAACAATGGCCATAAGGGCACATGAGGAAACTACAATATAAGTAAATGACCCCCTGGCATCCCCAACCACAAGCGTGCGATCTGCAAGCGCACAGGCAGGTGTGCGTGTGGCGTGTGGTGTGTGTGCGTCGTGCATCGTGTGGGCATTGTGCATGCATTGTGCGGGCATGTGGGCGTTGTGCGGATGTGCGGGCATTGTGTGGGCATGCAGGTGGTGGGCGGGCAGCGTGTGGGCATTGTGTGGGCATGTGGGTGTCATGTGGGCGTGTGGGTGTCATGCAGGCATTGTGCGGGCATGCGGGTGTCATGCATGCGTGCGGGTGTCGTGCGGGCATTGTGTGGGCATTGTGCAGGGCAGCAGGTGTGCGGGTGTCATGTGGGTGTCATGCAGGTGTCGTGCAGGTGTGCGGGTGTTGTGCAGGCGTGCAGGCATTGTGCGGGTGTGCAGGTGTTGTGTGGGCATGTGGGCATCGTGCGGGCATGCAGGCAGCGGGCGTGTGGGCAGGCAGCATGCGGGCATGCAGGTGGCGTGCGATCTGCCAGAGGGGGGCGATCAGCAGGCACACAGGCGTGCATGTGTGCGATCTGCCAGTGGGTGGCAATCAGCAAGTGGGTGTGCGGGCGGTGTGCGATCTGCCAGCAGGGGATGATCAGTGGGCACACAGGCGTGCAAGTGGCCAACCTGCAGACAGCCGCATGACGGTAAGCAATGCAACCCCCTCCAACTTGCAGTTGAAGCGAGGGAGGGGGGGAGAGGTCAAATATAATTTATTATAAAATACTACTACTGTAATAACTATTTATTCTATTCTACTTATTACATGCAGGCAATGGGGGTGTGTGGGCAATGGGAGCACGCAGGCGATGGAGGGCGTGTGAGGCGATGTGGGGCATCGTTGTAACCTCACGTTGGACACGAGGAGGCTGTCATTGCCAAAGACTTGTTAGTAGGATGTTACAGCTCGATGGGCCATGAGCACAACTTGTGCAACTTGGGCGTGGGCAAGAGTGAACACGTGCGATGGCAAGAGCATGTGGTCCTGAGCGTGACACTTCTGGTGGTCACGTCGACACAGGAGCGAAGCTAAGTTCTTCGGAGTAGAGCGAGCACGTGACTAGTGCAAAGGCTCAGAGCTAAGTTGTTACAGCCGACTCAGAAGGGCATGGGAGCAAAGCAGTGCCTTGCTGAGCGACTAAGGCTAAAAGGTGACTTGAAGCGGCGAGTTCAAGTAGGGGCAATGGCTTAGAGTGGCGAGCTCAAGTGAGGAGGCAAGACAGGAATTGAATTGAAATGAAGTCAAGCTTAGGGCTTGACTCTATGCAAACTAAGGCCCTTATATAGGCCTGGTACAGGAGGTCACATGCTACCATGCTACTGAGTCACAACGAGGGTAGTGGGGCAGTCTGCTAAGTATAGTACCAGCTCCACAGGTCATTGTGGAGTGGGGTGAGTCATGGTTGAGTCGGAGCTAAATATAGTACATGCTCCATGTCACAATGGAGGGTGGTGAGTCATAACTATCAAGTTAGGGTCCAGACCGCGAGATGAGGCATAAGCATGGTATCGTAAGGGAAAAGAGAGAATGGTCTGTGCAGTCCATAGGTGAGATCGTAACAGTAGGCCCTCCCCTAAGGGACAGCTACCACGCTGTTAGTCTGAGGTGGCAGGCTCACTGGATAAGGCACATCCGGCATCATTGGCATTGGGGGAGGACTCAGGGCAGGCATGCTTGTGCATCAGGATTGTCCAACATTTCCTTAACAGGACTTATGACAGCTTATTATGACTTATTTAGCACTTCAAGTATGCTCAAGTAAAATTTTGATAAGGAAGACCCTACTTGGCCCAAGTAGAATTGACTTGGCCCAAGTAGGGTCTTCCCATGAATTAGCTTATCTGCACTTATGTTTGACTTAGCTGCACTTATTGGCAGTCTTATTGATGCACCTGGGTGTTAAGTCTGGTTAAGTGCATTGTTAAGTGCCTTGTTAAGTAGCCAACCAAGTCAGGCAAGTTCAATTCAAGCAAGTTTAAGAACTTTCAAGTGACTCAAGAGAGCATTCAAATAGTGGTAAATCATTTTATTGAAACTAGCTATGGTACAACAAACTCTTCTACTTATGTATGTATCATATATCTATTAATATACCCCATAGTTGCACTTGTGAGCACCGGGGGTGTTGGTGGTGGCAACGCAGCAGCGATGGGTGCAGCGCGGAGTGTGAAGCGGCAGCGGGTGGTGACACGGGGTGCGTCACGGCGGTGGGTGGTGACGCAGGGTGCGTCGCGGCGGTGGGTGGCGACGCGGGGTGCGTTGCGGCGGTGGGTGGCGACGCGGGGTGCGTTGCGGCGGTGGGTGGCGACGCGGGGTGCGTTGCGGCGGTGGGTGGCGACGCGGGGTGCGTCGCGGCGGTGGGTGGCGACGCGGGGTGCGTCGTGGCAGTGGGTGGTGACACGGGGTGCGTTGCAGCGGTGGGTGGCGATGCGGGGTGCGTCGCGGCGGTGGGTGGCGACGCGGGGTGCGTCGCGGCGGTGGGTGGCGACGCGGGGTGCATCGCGGCGGTGGGTGGCGACGCGGGGTGCGTCGCGGCGGTGGGTGGCGATGCGGGGTGCGTCACGGCGGTGGGTGGCGACGCGGGGTGCATCGCGGCGGTGGGTGGCGACGCAGGGTGCGTCGCAGCGGTGGGTGGCAACGTGGGGTGCGTCGCGGCGGTGGGTTGCGACGCAGGGTGCGCCGCGGCGGCGGGTGGCGATGCGGGGTGCGCTGTGGCGGTGGCGGGTGGCGACGCAGGTTGCGACGCGGCGGCAGGTGGCGATGCGACGGCAACATGTGGCGACGCGGCGGCAACGGGTGGCGACGGGGACCGGCGACGTGGTGGCTAGGACGTACTGGTGACGTGGCGGCGACGCAGCGATGAGCGCGACGCGGGGTGCGATGCGGCAGCAGGTGGCGACATGGGAATGCGGCTAGGACGTGCTGGCGACGCGGTGGCTGCGCGGACGTATTGAGGACGTGGTGGCACGTGGCGGCGACCAGCAGCGACGCGGTGGCAAGGACGTGCTGGCGACAGTGGCACGTGGCGGTGACGCGGTGGCAACGCAGCGACGAAGGGTGGCGACGTGGCGCGGGGCCTTTTCGTGGAGGGAGCAACCACCCCCAGCTCGCGCTTGCGGGCGAGAGGGGGTGGTGACGGTGAGATGGCGGCGAAACCACCCCTCGCCGTGTACCTGTGAGATGAGTTATGAATGATACAAACAAAAAAAGAAAAAAAAAACCCAGCTCGCGCATGTGAGCGAGAGGGGGTACTCTGAGAAGCAAAACCACCCCCAGCCGCGTTTGCAAGCGGGGGGGGGGGTGTTGGCGATGACGTGATGGCGGGGCGTCGTGTGCGAGAGCTGGGGCAATGCAGCGGTGACGTGACAGCTGGGCGTTGTGCTTGAGAGGGGTGGCCGCGGTGGTGGCGACACAGCGGCGACGTGGCGGCGACGTGACAGCGCGGCATCGCGTTTGAGAGGGCCGGGTGGTGGCGGCGCGGCGTGGGCTTGAAGGGGGCGACGCAGTGCAGAGCGCACTGGCAGGATACCTGTGTGGGGCAATGATTAGTTAGTGAAACTGGGATGTATGGGTGAAAAAAAAAATACCAACCAAGGACGGCACGCAATTGAGCGTGCCGCAAGTGGGCTGAGTTGAATTGAGTAACTTGGAAAGTTGAAGTTGGCGAGGGAGGGTTACCAACAAGTACAAACACAGACAAACAACAGGCACGTTGCTGAGCTCGAGCAGGCACACTCCTGACAGTCTGGTTCCCACCGGCTACATCGGTCCGGTCTCCAGTTATTTCTGAAAATCTAACTTAGAAAAAAAAAAAAAAAAACTCGAAGTCAGTGCTGCACTTAAGTGGACTTACTGAATATTTAGCTACTTAGTGGGATAATCTATTGTCTTAGCAATTACATATACTACTATGTACTTGGTGTCCTTAAATTAATTAGATCACAGACTTGGATCACTTACTCTAATGTCATTCCTTAACAGACAATTCACCAAGTAAAAATTAAGGAAATTTGACCTTCCTTTGAGGACTTGGTATACTTCGCATTGAATTAAGTCACATAAGTTGTGTAAGTACTTGTTGGACTTTGCTGATGTGCCGAAGGGCATGGATGGTGGTGCGTTCGTGGACAGGGAGGGGGCATGCGTTCATAAAGTGGACATGTGGTGGCACATGGACGGGGAGGGTGGCTACGACATCAGTCTGGTGAGTAGCAGGGCATCCCCGCATGAAGTAGGACATGGAAGGGAGGGCGGGCCGCTCTAGGATTTGATCCAGCTTGGGCCCGATACACGACATGACCACAGCCTCATAGAGGCGCACTTTGATGCCGCGCAGCTCATCTCTGAGCTTGTGGCAGCAGTGGACTAGGTCAGCATCCCTCTGCAGTTGGAGGGTGGTATACTCGATGCGACACTCCGGGGTGGTCAGCAGGTGATAGTACTCCTGCTTGATCTGGAAGTGGAGCTTGCGCACTACAGTGCAGTACCTGTGGATTTCAGCGGCAACTCCCTGGTCAGCGAGTCCATCAATGAGCCTGTTGACATGGTGGTGGAATTGGTGGCTGCCCTCCAGGGCAAAGAGGTCCCAGTCGTCTATGGCTGGGAGGTGAGCATTGGGGCGTGGCTTAGCATGGAGGGGCTCAGTGAATATGTGGGATGTCAGCGTCAGATGTCCAAGAATGAGGGGCTCATCGAGGTAGGGCAGATGGGCGTAGTATGTGGCTGGGACTAGTCAATTGTTGTGATTGGGGACAAGGATAGCGTTCTGTTCACTTGGATTGTCGACAAGTTGATTCCATCACAGGAAATAACCATCGTAGCTGAGCGTGTCGTCTGGCTGACCATGGCCTGGATTCCCTTGGGCACTGTGGGGGCATGGAGTTGTGGTGTGGGGCTCTCTTCTTTGATTGGTGTGGGCAGTGGCGACGTCTGCATAGCTATGGAGGATAGGAGGGGCTGGGAGCTGCATCGGAAGCGTGGCAGGCGTTCTGGTGGCAGCGATGTTTGGTGGCTGCAGAAGCTGGAAGGCACTGGCAAGGTCATCGTCCGTATCTCATTCAGTGGGTGCGGGAATAGTGGGGGCATCGACCCCAGTTGGCGGTGTGGTGGTGTTGGTGTTGGTGGTCGCTGCGTTGAGGCTCGAGATGGGGGAGGCGCTCCAGGTGGCGTGACTGTCGTCCATCTTAATGAGGGCATTGCAGACTCCACTGAAATTGTCGGCGGAGAGGGGGTGGTCAAACTTGTCGCAGCTGTGGAGGTCAGGGAGTGGAGAAGCTCATCCAGGAACTGGTCCACCTGTTCAGCGATCATTGGCTGTCCACTCGGTGTTGCTGCTGGCGTCACTGCTGTCATCGTCGCTGCTGCTGCTGCCATTGCCTTGCATGGTGAATACCCTGGTGGCGACACAGACCTGTATGGTGCGCTGCGCGTCATCATTCTTCGAAGTGGGGGGCGAGTCTGGGGTGATGGGAGCTTTCCTTCCTTTCCCTTTGCTGATGAGTGGGACTTTCTGTGAGCCATTGGAGGACATAAGAGACGAGTAGGTTGGTGGTGGTGTGCTGGGAGTGAAGGAGGTGAGAGATGGGGATGAAGATTGGAGGGCAGTCAAGGCATGTCTTATATAGGCCCTCCTTATCACTGTGGGGTTATCTCGGTGGAATTGGTGGACTAGGCTCAGTGAATTTTTCAAGTTCTTCCGAGGTTCCCACATGTCTTCCACTGCAGAGTATCCTTTCCATCTGACTTGGTACTGCAGTTGCTTTGTTTTTCCAAATGTGCGGTATTCTAGAATGGCCTCAACTTTGTACTCTGCTTCTCCATCAATGACATCAGGAGGTGGTTCTGTGAAGTTGGGGCCATGCTCTTTAGTTTCTACATATGGGGTGAGGAGGCTTGCATGGAATACATCATGGACACGGCATAATTTCCATTGAGGGGGAATTGTGACTCGGTATACTACTGGGGAAATGACGTCAGTGATCTGGAAAGGGCCATAGTGCCTTTGAGCGAGTTTTGCACTTGGCTGAGTGATGTGGATGTTCCTTCCATCGAGCCAGATCTTTTGTCCTTTTGCGAATGGCTTAAATCACGCTCCCTTTCTGGCACTGACAAGGGTCTGGGCATTGGTGATGGCAGTCTGTGCTGATATCCATCCTTGATGGATGAGATCTAGGCGCTCCTGGAGCGACGGCATTTTCTTGGATCTTTGTGGCTGATGAGCATGTGGAATGTGTCCCATGAGGAGTTGGAACGGCACTTGCTTGGTGGTGCTGCTGGGCCAGGCATTGTGGACATACTGGGCAATGGGGAGGAGGGCAGACCAGTTGTTCTGTTGGTGGTTGACATAGATGCAGAGGTACTGTTCAAGTCACTGGTTAGTTCATTTGGACTGTCCATCTGTCTGGGGGTGGTATGCAGTGCTGATATTTTGTTCAATTCCCAGTATTTTGCATAGTTCTTGTGGGAAGTGCGAGGCAAAGTGTGTTCCTCTGTCGCTAATGATCTTTTGGGGGATGCCATAGTGGGGGAACACGTGCTTGGTGTATAGCATGACAAGTTCTGGTGCAGTCATAGCTTTGTTGCAGGGGATGAATATTGCAGCTTTTGAGCAGTCATGGTCGGTGATTGTGAGGATAGCGTCAAATCCTTCTGATGGGGGTAGCTTAACAATTAGATCAAGGGCAATGGTCTCGAATGGCAAGGCATTTGGAGTGGTTGTTATGGGCATAAGAGGTGGTGCTGGCTTGGTGGTATTTACTTTGGTGGCTTGGCAGGTGGCGCATCCTTTGACATAGGCGAGGACAGTTTGCTTCATGTTGGGCCACCAGTAGTCTTTGGCAATGAGTAGGCAGGTTTTTAAAATTCCAGGATGCCCAGCGGT
The DNA here is from genome assembly GCA_022496195.1 of Lactifluus subvellereus. Lineage (NCBI taxonomy): Eukaryota > Fungi > Basidiomycota > Agaricomycetes > Russulales > Russulaceae > Lactifluus > Lactifluus subvellereus. Next base: position 29,352 of record WTXC01000137.1, on the reverse strand, counting down.
TGGCGAATCGTGGTATAGAGAGATCACTCCCCTCCTAAGGTCATTGTCTGCCACGACAACAAGTCAGTTAGCGTGCCACCAACCTCCCCCAGGGTGGCGCTCGATGGGGTAGGTAGAGGCCCAGGTGGCAAGGGTGTTTTTGTGGTCATTTTGGAGGGCGAGGGTGTGGTCCTTGAGGTCGACGCTTGTTGTGGCATTGGTAAATAGGGCAGGTGGCAGGGCAAGGACTTCAGCATTGTCCTGGCCGGCATGGTCAAAGTCCGGACGGCAGGAGAGGGCATTGGCTTTATTCATGGCCCCTGGGCAATGGACCAAGGTGATGTGATAATCCCCAAGCGTGAGGATGTATCGGGCGATGCGGCGGTTGATTTTCTGGGGCGATCAATAGTACTGGACGTTCTTGTGGTCAGTGATGACCGTGACCTGATGCTGGGTGCCCATGAGTAGGTGGCACCAGTGTTCCAAGCCTCTAACGATGGTGAGGAATTCTCTGTCCCAGATGGGGTAGTTGTGTTCAGTGGCTGTGAACATTTTGGAATTGTACCCTACTGGTCGCCGGTGTCCCTGAGTGTCATGTTGGTACAGGATGGCACCCGTGGCATTCTGGGAGGCGTCTACTTCCAGCTCATATGGGCGTGCTGGGCTTGGTTGCCAGAGAACCGGGTTGCTTGTGACAATCTCGATGAGCTGATCAACCACTGTCATGCATTCGTCCATCCAGATGAAGGGGACTCCCTTTTTTAGGAGGCTGGTTAGGGGGTGGGCGATCTCAGTGAATCCTGGTATAAAGGGGCGTTGATATCCCAGAATGCCAAGTGTGGATCACAGCTGCTTGATACTGGTGAGCACTTGAGGCCACTCTTTAATACCTCTCAGCTTGCTGGACTCGATGCGCAGCGAGTCCCCATTGATGACTAACCCCAGGTATTTGACTCGTCGCTGCTCGAACTGGCACTTCTGGGGCTTCAGGAAGAATGATGCTGCTTCTAGGATGTCTAGCAGCTTGTGGACCACGTGTCGGTGCAGTGTGTGGTCTAGGGGCGTGGCAATGAGGATGTCGTCCATGTATACGAAGATCATCCTTGGGTACTTGAGCTTTAGCGGGTGCAGGAGTCGGTCCATTACTCGCTGGAAAGTGCTAGGCACATTGCACTGTCCAAATAGCATGATGCATGGTTGGAACAGCCCTTGCAGCATCTTGAAGGCTGCCTTCCACTAATTGCTGTCCTTGATTCTGACATTGTGGTATCCCCATCAGATGTCAAATTTGGTGAATAGGGCACATCCCTCGAGGTCCCTGGTTAGAATGCTAATATCAGGAAGGGGGTAGACATCTCGTATCGTCCAGCTGTTTAGCATGCGGTAGTCTTGGACTGGGCCGAGGGATCCATCCTTCTTTTTGATGAAAAAGAAGGGGGCGGTGTAGGGGGAACTTGACAGCTCAATGTATCCTTTGTTGAGTTGTTCCTGAAGCCATTTGTTTGCGGCAATCATTTCTTTGGGATTTAGTTGGTAGACTTTGCAGTCTAGCGTTGCTGGTGCATCTTGTTTTAGTCGGATGGTGTGATCATCTTCTTGGCTGGGTGGGAAGCGCTGCACCTCCTTTTCCGAGAAGACTCTCCAGTGTCATGAATATTCTGGGGGCACATCCGCTGCTGTAGGGACGGGTCACTCCTGGTGTTCCTTGATAGCCCATTCTTGGGCAATGTTCGTCCTGTTGATTTGGAGGACTAAGGCATCTCCTTCCTCCAGGGTGGTCGCTTGGAGGGCGTGTCCAAGAAGCTGGGCATATCTTAGCAGGCTTTGGGGTTGTTCTGGCGCCTTTCTGCTTGTTATGGCGAGGGAGATTGGTCCTCCTTTAACAGTCTTGGTGCTCCAATCAATTTCAGGATTGAAGGCGTGGAGCCAGGGGAATCCTAGGATCGTCTGGTCTTGTCCTAGGTTGGCAAGGAAGAAGCGCTGCACACTCTCTTTCTTCCCTTGCTTGATCACCAGGTCACAGTAAGTGGTGATTCATCCACTGCAATTCTCAGATCCATCAATGTTGTAGAGGAGGTGTGGCTGGGGGAGTCGTCTGGGCACAAGACGCAGCCTTTGGGCAGTTTTCTGGTCGATGAAGTTGTCAGTAGCGCCACTGTCTATGAGCGCACTTTCTGCAGCCTTTCCATGCATGGTGGAAAACGTAAAATTGACATTGATACTATTCTGATTTGAGACATACATGGTACAAATATGAGAGGCTTGATCCCAGGCTGTTAGGTCAAGCTGCTTTAAAAATCCAAGTCTTCTTGGATAATGTGATCGAAGGCTGCGGAGCATTCTGTTGTGCTCATGGCGCGTAGCTGGGACATGACATCTGTTGGTGCTTGGCTGGCACTATCATCGGGGACGATGGTTAGGCTTTCTTGACTCGTCATTCTTACGAGCGTGGTGTGTTGGGAGGGGGCTTGCCAGCTTTGTCTCCCTTTCTTTTTGAAACATTGAGTGGCGCAATGTCCCCTTTCTTTGCAGTAGAAGCACTTTCGCTCATCCATGAGCTTCTTCTTTTCTGCATCCATCAGTGGTTCTCCCATGCGTGCGGTATCTACATCCATGGGGACTGGGGCATTGTTTCTAGGGTGTTGGGCAGGGGCCGGTGCTCTGGGGATAAAGTGTGGTTTGGGGGTAAAACGTTGCTGGTTAGGGGTGGGTCCTAAGTCAGCGAGTATCTGGGCACTCCTAATCACTTCTTTTCATGCTGCCTCCTGCCAATCTTCTAGGTTCATAGGTATGTTCTCTTGGTTAAGTATTTTGAGAGCTATTCCCCGGCGTAATCCCTTTTTAAAGAGGTCTAGCATCCCTAGGTCTGTGGGGGATCGTCCTGCTGCCAGAACGAGGTGGTTGAACATGGTGATGAACCCATCGACATCGCTTTCCTGCATCCTTAGGTTGACCAGTTTGTTGAAGGTGTTCTGTTCCTTGGCTGTGTCTGTGAAGGCATTGGTGAAGTCCTGTACGAAACTGGCCCATAGCACTTCATCTGTTTTCTGGATGTGGTTGACTGCTTGGGTGGTTCTTTCTTCTAGGAGCGTGGTCTGTGTGTCAGTCCAATCATCTACCTTGGGGCCTCTGATATACCCAATGGTGAGTGCTACTTGGTTATAGGGGATGGTGACGTTGTCTGATTTCCCATTGAGGATTCGGTATAGCTTGAATTCTTTTAGGAATTTGGCGCTCTTGCTTCAATCTCCATTGAAGATTGCTGGTGCATTTCCTTTCATGGAGTCATTCCCATTCCCTTGCAGTGCTAAGACGGTTGCCATGCTTGTCTGTTGTGGGGGTGGGGGCAGTATAGGCTGTTGAAGGATAGGTGGAGGTGGCATCGGTTGGGCAGCTTGCTGTGCAAGTTGGAGCAACTGTGGAGTGGCTGTTGTTTCTTTGGTGAGGGGATGGCTTCCTTGGAGTGTAGCGACGTCCTGAAGTCCCATACTTAGGAACTCTTCGAGTGGTTCTGCCTCTTTTTGCTTTCCCTTTGACGTAGAGGGGACAAGTGGCGGCGAAGGTGGATCTACTTCGATGCTTTCTGGTGCTTTGCCAGGGTGTCCTAGCCCTGTGGTGTCATCGTGGGGTATGCAGTTATCTGGCTTGGTCCAGTAGTGATTTTCTTCCCACTCAAGGATGTACCAATGCTCATTGATGTATTCAATAGGAAAGTGCTTAACACTTCTGTCGGGGGCTTGGATTGTGTGGTGGTAGCACCACCTTCTGGGGTTTCAGTCAGTGTCCTTCCAATAGGCACTTCCACAGATGTAGTCTGGTAAGTCTGCGTTCTTTCGCGGTGTGACTAGGGTGTCCCTTGTTTCTGAGATCTGTACTCAGAGGGTTGCCACATTTACTGTCCTTCTTCCTGTAGGATGAGTTCTACTTCATTGACGAAGATGGTGCAGACGAAATCGACATCGGCGACAATTTTGGCTAGTTCTTGTGTGATCTGGTCAAGGTTACAGTGGTGTCTGTTTGGGCCATTGGCGCAGGTCCTTGGGCAATCGCGTTGGTGGTGCCTTACATCACTTTCAAGTTGGTCTGTGGCTTCTCATGTCCAGAGGATGGCTTTGAGGATTTCTGGTAGACTAACTTCATGGAGGGATCCTAGATGTGGTCGTCGAGTAGACTCCAGGGTGATAGCGATAGCTGAAGAATGGTAATGGCTGCCTCAAATGCTGTGAAGTCTTCCAGCCACTTCTGTTCGATGAATCGAAAGTTTTCTACCTCAATTGAGAGGGTGCGGTGTTGCTCTGTTGGTCCTTCAGCACAGGATAGGAAGCAAGTGGCATTGTGATGATAGACTGCATCGTCAAGGAGGATTCTCCACTGGGTGATATGTGCACGTCTTTTGTTAAGGTCGCTGAGGCGTTCCCAATAGTCTTCATTGTCCAGGGCAGGGCATTCCTGGTGGTTGGTGGGAAGCTTGACTTATGTTACGGCTCGATGGGCCATGAGCACGACGTGTGCAACTTGGGTGTGGGCAAGAGTGAACACGTGCGATGGCAAGAGCACGTGGTCCTGAGCGTGACACTTCTGGTGGTCACGTCAACACAGGAGCGAAGCTAAGTTCTTTGGAGTAGAGCGAGCACATGACTAGTGCGAAGGCTCAGAGCTAAGTCGTTACAGCCAACTCAGAAGGGCGTGGGAGCGAAGCAGTGCCTTGCTGAGCAACTAAGGCTAAAAGGCGACTTGAAGCGGCGAGTTCAAGTACGGGCAATGGCTTAGAGCGGTGAGCTCAAGTGAGGAGGCAAGACAGGAATTGAATTGAAACGAAGTCAAGCTTAGGGCTTGACTCTACGCAAACTAAGGCCCTTATATAGGCCTGGTACAGGAGGTCACATGCTACCATGCTACCAAGTCACAACGAGGGTAGTGGGGCAGTCTGCTAAGTATAGTACCAGCTCCACAGGTCATTGTGGAGTGGGGTGAGTCATGGTTGAGTCGCAGCTAAATATAGTATGCACTCCATGTCACAATGGAGCACAGTGAGTCATAACTATTGAGTCAGGGTCCAGACCACGAGATGAGGCATAAGCATGGTATCATAAGGGAAAAGAGAGAATGGTCCGTGCAGTCTGTAGGTGAGATCATAACATAGGAACAAAAAAGAAAAAAAAAAACATACCTTGAGGTGGTGGTTTGAAAACTTCTTAAAGTTCTTTTTGAGGGGCAGCGTTGGCGGCACTGCAGATAGAAACCCCCCTCCATCTCACGTTTAGAGTGAGGGAGGAGGTTGGTGGTTGGAATAGTGTTTTCAAGTCTGGTCCAGTCCAGTTTTTTGACCTGATTTGGACTAGACCATAACCGGAACTGGTTGAGACCAGAGCTGAAATCTCAAATAACTGGACTGAACCTAATGAGACCGGTCCATTTTGGTTCAGCTCCAGTCTATGGACTGGTTGAGGTCGGTCTTTTCAATGACCGGTCTGTATCAGTCTTATTGGTCCTTGCCTGGTCTAAACCAGTGGTTCAATGTTCTGCAGACTTCGATTTATACAGTATCCTATCTACTACAAACATTGTAACATAAAACAAGCATACAACAGACATGAGGCGCTCGGACACTATGTGCGGAGGCGGTGATGGACAGTGTGTGTGTGGGTTGTGGTGTGAGTCATTGTTGTTGTGTGAGTCGTTGTTGTCATGCATACTGTCATTGTTGTGTGTGGCATCATTGTTGTGTGTGGCGTCATTATCGTGTGTGTCATTGTCACACATGCCATTGTTGGCTTGTGTGCCGTCATTGTTGCACGTGCCTTTGTTGTCGTGCATGCCATTGTTGTCGTGTGTGCTGTCGTTGTCATGCATGTTGTTGTTGCGCGTGCTGTCATCATGCATGCTGTCGTTGTCGTGCATGTCACTGTCGTGTGTGCCATCGTTGTCGCACGTGCTGTCGTCATCGCATGCACTGTCATTGTCATTGCGCTGCTGGTCCTCATCGCACTGCTGGTCCTCATTGTATTGTTTGTCGTCATCGTGGAGAGAGAAGTCAACCCCTCAGCTCGCATTTGGGGTGAGGGAGGGGGGGGCACACCAGTTGTTGTTGCCTAGAACGAGAGATAAACCCCCTCTGCTCACATTTGGGGCAAGGGAGGGGGCAGTGTTGCCTGTTGCCTAGAACAAGATATAAGCCCCTCCGCTCGCGTTTGGGGTGAGGGAGGGGTCGCCGTTGTTGGTTGTCACTCTGTGAGAGGGTGAGTAAGCACATACAAACAAATGTGGCGCAAGTCTCATTTGCTTGCACAAACATGAGTCACATGATCAAATGGTCCGTGCGTGGATGCCCCACTATATAAACCCCCCTCTTCTTCTCTAATCCCCTCTGACTCGGGCATTTGCCTGTTCTTGTATTTAGTTCTTAGTAGTTTAAATTAGTATTAAATTAATAAATTTTGTTAATATGTATTTGAGTTAAGTTTGGCCTGAAAACTGGTGTAGACCGGTTAGGACCAGTTTTTATTGGTCTTTGTAAATTCCCAAAAACTAAGGAACCGAAACTGGTAAAATTTTGAATCAGGTTAGACCAAAACTGATGGTCTGGTCTTTTTCGGTTAAGTTCAGTTCGGTTTCGGTTAAATTTTCGGTCCTATAGACTGGACCTTAAAACACTAGGTTGGAAAATAGTGTTTTAAGGTCCAGTCCATAGGACCGGAAATTTAACCGAAACTGAACTGAACTTAACCGCAAAAGACCGGACCATCAGTTTCGGTCCAACCTCATTTGAACTTTTACCAGTTTCGGTTCCTTAGTTTTTGGGAGTTTACAAAGACCGACAAAGACCGATCCTAACCGGTCTAGACCTGTTTTCGGCCCTCACTTAACTCAAATACATATTAACAATATTTATTGATATAATACTAATTTAAACTACTAAGACAAAATACGAGAACGGGCAAATGCCCGAGCCAGAGGAAGAGGGGGGGTTTATATAGATAGTAGGGGATGCACGCACGGACCATTTGGTCATGTGACTCATGTTTGTGCAAGCAAACGAACTTGCGCCGCGTTTGTTTGTATGTGCTTACTCACTGGCACCTCTCACAGGCGGCAACCAACGACGGCGACCCCTCCCTCGCCCCAAACGCGAGCGCATCTCGTTCTGGGCAACAACACCGACGCCGCCAATCCCTCCCTTGCCCCAAACGCGAGTGGAGGGCGTTTGTATCTTGTTCTAGGCAACCACACCCCTTCCCTCGCCCCAAATGCGAGTGGAGGGGTTTATATCTCGTTCTAGGCAACAACAGGCGACACCGCCCCCTCCCCTGCCCCAAACGCGTGCGGAGGGGGTTTATCTCTCGTTCTAGGCAACAACACTGGCGCCCCCCCTCCCTCGCCCCAAACGCAAGCGGAGGGGTTCACTTCTCTCCCCACGACGACGACGAGCGATGCAACGAGAACCAGTAGTGCGACGAGGACTAGCAGCTCAATGACAACAAGCAGCACGACGACGACGACCGCGCACGCGATGACGACGGCCATACGACACCGACAACAACGGCACGCGCGATGCGCGCGACAACGACACACACGATACGACGGCACACACGACAACGACGAGGACTAGCAGCTCAACGACAACGAGTAGCACAACGACGACGACCGTGCACGCGATGACGATGGCCATACGACACCGACACGCACAACAACGACGGCACGCGCGATGCGCACGACAACGGCACGCACGATACGACGGCACGCACGACAACGAAGGCACGCACGACAACGACGGCACGACGGCACGCGCGACAACGACGACCCGTGCCACCACCCGCGCGCGCACCGTCCACCGCCGCCGCCGCGCGCAGTGTCCGCGCGCCTCGTGTCTGCTGTATTATGTACTTATTTCATGTTACAATGTTTGTAGTAGATAGAATGCTATATAAATTGAAGTTTTGAAGTCTGCAGAACACTGAATACAGACCGGTCATCGGAAAAACCGATCTTAACTGGTCCATGGACCGGAACTGGACCGAAATGGACCGGTTACATTAGGTTCAGTCCAGTTATTTGAAATTTCAGCTCCGGTCTCAACCGGTTCCGGTTCCGGTCTAGTCCAAATTAGGTCAAAAAACCGGACCAGACCGGACTTGAAAACACTATTGGAAAATGCCATGCGTCATGTTTTTGGGTGGTGGTGGCGGCGGCGTGAGAGGAGTTGCTGCGTGACTGGAGGTGGAAATCGACACATGGAACTCTGAACTGGTAAAAAAAAAAAAAAAAAAAGGCACAAAATCAAAACAAAAAACCGTGGTCAACCCATAAACCATGGTCAAGGGTGCAGTTTTGCCTCAGGTGGGAAATCTCAAAACCACACCCGCACCTGTGACACACCATGACCAAAAACCATGGTGTCACCTGCACCCATGTCACGCCCTAGGCCTGGCCAAATGTTGAACTTTTTTTTCGTTCGCACTCCCCACTTGACCATGTTCAATTAAGTGTGCCATCCTTCATTTTTTTATCCTACTGTAAGTAACCCAGCCCTTCCTAGCTAACAATTCTGTATTCTGCAGGTATTGTTGCGCCCATGGGGTATGAACAGGCCCTGGGGTGTGCCCCCACCGCATCGCCACCTATGCGCCTGTGTGCATGGCATCCAGATCATTCACCATGATCGTGGCTGCTTTTTCTTGGGATGAACAAGTGCGGGAGGCGAACAACGAATGGAATGAGAGCAAGGTGAGTACGAATACCACCTCCTCCTCATACCAGCCACATCACCTCCTCATCACCACCACCCCTGTACCAGCCTCTGCCACCGCCTCATCATCATCATCGTCGTCATGACCACCACCTTATCATAATGACCGCATATCGCCACCACCTCATACCAGCCACATCCCCACACAGGCATTCGCCTCCTGGGCCAACAGGTAAGGTTTTATTTTTATTTTTTTGCTATGTAGTGCTAACGCGTCAGGGATGTCACAAACCACCAAAACACCCCCATTCATTCATTCACAGGCACCGTGGTCTTCAAACCACCGCTACCACCAATGGCCAAGAGGGCTCCCAAAGACAGGGGCAACATGAGCTCAGGAAGCATTGCCTCCCGAGCTCACAGGTATGTCCTCTTTTTCTGTCAAGTTTTTTTATGTATTTAGTCTCTTAATCTACAGGAACTGATGATGATGGCAGCAGCACCCAATGGCGACGTTGGCACAACCAACGACAATGATGCTGCCACCCCGTGTGCTCCACCCTCTAGTCTGTGAGTGTCTGCGCTCACTTGCTTGGTTTCACCCCTGCTGACACCTTGCATCCTCTGCCCTCCAGTTTGTGAGTGCCTGCACTTGCTTGCTCAGTTTCACCCCTGCTGACACCCCACATCCTCTGTCCTCCAGTTGGTGAGTGCCTGCACTCGCTTGCTTGGTTTATCCCCTGCTGACACTCCACATCGGTGACACTGTGATGATGACTGTGACGACCACGACACTGCGACCATGACCGCGACCACTGCGACACCGCGACCACGACCACGACCACGACCATGACCATGGCCACTGCACCCCAATCACAACTACCATGACCACAACCACCATGACCACAACCACAACCACTGCAACTATGGGTGACAATGACCATGACCACAACAACTGTGGGCAATGATGACTGTGACCACGATAACTGCAGGTGATGATGACCATGATACCGCAGCTGCAATGACCACGATCACAATACCGTGACGATGACAGCAGTGACATGGCGACACCGATGATGACTGGTCTAGCAGGCTTGAGGGTATTCTAGTGTCACATTTGTGTGTGCTGGGATCCCTCTCTGATCCTAGGATGCACAAGGGGGTCATGTACACTTCATTTTTCACCTATTCTACCCTTCCCTTGCTGCATTTATGGACTGCCAGGCCCCTATGGCCTGAGACTCTGCTTGAGGCCATGACTTGGCCGCTCTCACTTACATCATGCTTACCTTCCTATTATAGTAGGTGTTCCCACGCTTCGCCTCTGGAGCGCATTCCACTAGTGCTACATTTGCATACCTCTGCACATGCGCTGCCTTGGCACCTACTGACTCATACTGTACAATATGACTCATGCGTTGCCTTGCTTACTGTACAATGACTCGTTGCTTACTGTACTGGCTTACTGGTGTCCTAGGGGCACTATGACTTGATCTGACTTGCCTCCCCAATGTACTTATATCGCATTGTATCGCCTTAGAATGGACCCTAAGTCTGTTCTCTTGTAATCTCAGACAAGTCAACCATCTTCAGGCCTTTACTTGTGAACCACCACTCCTCTGGCTTATTGCCAGACTTCATGTCGCTTGCACAAGTGTCACTAGCGTATGGTCAAAGGACTTAAGATCAAATGCCATCTTAGCTCCCCAGCGAGAGCTCGTTATCAGGACTTAGGACCCTCATGTCCAAGATCCCCTACTCCCCCACTGTCGTTGCTGCCGCCGCCTCCAATGCCAGTGGAGGTATGCCCAGAGTCTGGGCGTGACATTAGAACAGACTTACCCAGTCAGACCACAATCGTGGAGTCGCCAGTAGACCCCAAGTTCAAACCCTTCACACTCACCCTCTGCAAAGAGGACGATAAGAAGGACGACAATCGTGTCATCTGGTTATGTGAAGGGGACATTTACTCAGGATTCGAAGGAACGATCCCTTGGACCAGACACTATTTTATCAGCATCATCCCAGGAAGGAGCAAAGCCGGAGCATACCCAGTACACCATGTAGCAGGATGGTGGTACAAAGTAGCATTTGACAACAAGACGAACAAGTATTTTGCCTACGCAGACGCAGCAACCAGATTCCCAGTACTAGACAAACCAGTAGAGCCAACAGGACCTGAGTACATCGCCCCATTCACTAAAGATATCAGGGAAGCTCTCGCTGGAGCAGCATCACAAGAGATCAGAGACCCCAGTCCTATCGAAGAAGAACAGGTCCCAACACGGACCATGACAACTCACACTATCGCACCAGCACGCTTTGCCATTGGAACTGGAGCATCATATGCAGCCATTGCTAGGATTAACCCTTTTGCCCCAGCAGAACCTAGAGCGGGCCCTCCCAGAGATGGAGGAGGTCTGCCAGGAGGAGGTCCGCCAGGAGGAGGTCCGCCAGGAGGAGGTCCGCCAGGAGGAGGCCCGCCAGGAGGAGGCCCACCAGGAGGCGGATGGGACCTCCCAGGATTCAACCTTAATGCTCCAAACCCCCAAGGGGCAGACGCTAAACTAGTAGGACAACCCCCTGCCATCTTTACTGGAATACAAGATGATGCAGAAAAGTGGATGCTGGAGCTTGAGAACTACCACTATCTAAACAGGAACACACCCACCATCGCTCAAGCAGACAATCATGTCTCACATGCCCTTACCTTGATTAAAGGCCCCCAGGTGGACGGATGGGTGCACCAACACCTCAAGTGGCTTCAGCAGATTTCCAGAGGAGAAATTCTGGACAATGACCCCTGGGAATCCTTTAGGGAACGATTCATCCTCGACTTCCACGATATTGCTGCAATCCAGAGGGCACAATGAGACCTCTTAGGCCTCCGCATGGTACCAGGACAGAGCGTCGATGCGTATATCATCAAGTTCAAGGAATTGGCTGATAAAGGAGGCTTCGACCTTGATAACCCAGCCACTGCCTGGTACTTCTGGAAGGGACTCAATAGAGGACTCCTCAGCACATGCCTCAAAGAACGACCCATGCCCAAGACCTTCGAGGAATGGAAGCATGCAGCTCGCACCAACTACCTCAACTGGCAAATAGAGCAAAGCATCCTGAGCCAGCAGACACGTCCCCAAGAGAACAACAACAACACCCGTTCCCCTTCCAAAGGAGGCCGCCTCAGCAGTTCTCTGGGCAGCGTACCCAACAGTACCAGGGATGACAACAGCCACTACACCCCAGCCAGATGGGCCCAGTCCCTATGGAAGTAGACTGCCTTAGGGCCATTACCAATGCAGAGAAGGTACAGCTCCAGAAAGAAGGACACTGTTTTGAATGCAAAAGGCAGGGACATCTCGCACGTAACTGCCCTTGTAAGGGAAGAAACGCGATACCACTAGAGTCACTCAGCTACAAGAGGAACCACAGGAGGCAGCTGAAGGAGAACCCTCCAAGCCCTCACCACTCCAGACGTGATCTTGAAGGCAATGGTCGCACTAAATGATGAAGAGCTCAATAAAGTGGGACAGATGTGGGAGGCCCAGGGTTTTCAAACTGCCTGAATACACCAGCCAGTATTCGGGCCATGTTTTGTCGTGATGTGTATCTACCAAGAATCAAATCTTTGCATATCCCTGCTCAGTTACACACTGCAAATCTTAAGGCTGAGCTCCCTGTCTTTGTGGACAGCAGTGCAACAGAAAACTTCATCAGCCCCAGCTTCGCAGAAAGGAATGCCCTTTCTATGCTCAAACTCAGACGTCCCAGAAGGCTTCATAATGCAGACGGTAGCAAAAACAGCATTGGAGAAATCACTTGATTCACTGACCTTGAAATCGTCACTGGAAAGACAGCCACATTTACTGCTTCTATGAAGCAGAGCTGGGAGGAGACACATTATTCTAGGATACCCCTGGCTGGCAGCTACCAACCCGCAAGTAGACTGGACAGAGGGGACTATCAAACAAAAGGTGGTCATACCACCCCAGAAACGTCACTGTTACAGCCAATGCCCCCTGCCTATGTCTCTGGCCTATGGGTCGAAATTCCCCCTGAGGAACCCCTCCTAGAACCAGGAGACGAGCTGATCATGCGCCTCCACAAGGTCACAGTCTCCCAATGCATCGCTGAGGAGGCGCAGCCCACTGAAAGGAAGACATGGGATCAAATTGTCCCAGAACATTACCATCGCTTCCACAAAGTGTTCAGCAAACAAGCGGCCCAATGCTTTCCTGAATGCACCCCTGGGATCACGCCATTGACCTCAAACCAGAGGCACCAGACACCCTAGATTGTAAAATCTATCCGCTCAATCCTAGGGAACAGAAGGCTATGCGCATTTCATCAAAGAAAACAAAGACCTAGGACTTATCCACCCCTCTGACTCTAGATATGCCTTTCCTGTATTCTGGGTCAAGAAAAAGAATGGAGATCTTCACCCTGTCATCGACTACCATAAACTAAATACAGTGACTACTCACAACCGCTATCCACTCCCCCTCATCCCAGAACTCATTGACAGAGTCAGAGGACACGCGCTTTTCACGAAAATGGACATCTGCTGGGGTTATAACAACATACGCATCTGCGAAGGCGACCAATGGAAGGCAGCCTTCAAAACGAACCTAGGACTATTCGAGCCCATGGTTATGTTCTTCGGACTCACCAACTCCCCAGCAACCTTCCAAACGATGATGAACCAGATCTTCAAGGACCTTATCGAAGGAGGACACATTACAGTGTACATGGATGATATCCTGGTGCACACACCCTTGGATTATGTGCTACACCGACCATCACTACTCAGGTCCTTGAAGTCCTCCAACAACATGACCTCTACCTATGCCCAGAGAAGTGCCAATTTGAAGTGATGGTGGTAGAGTACCTAGGCGTTATCTTGGAAAAGGACTGCCTCAGGATGGACCCCACTAAAGTCAAAGCCATAGTGGAATGGCCAGTGCCCAGGAATGTCAGAGATGTCCATGCATTCATCGGGTTCTGCCTCTTCTACCGCCGCTGGATCCCCAGATTCAGCAAGATTGCATGGCCCATGAATGAACTTACACATAAAGACACCCCTTGGGAGTGGACTGAGGTGCGCCAGGCAGCCTTTGATGAACTCAAACACAAAGTAGCCTCTGCACCAGTCCTACACCAACTGGACTTTGACAAACCATTCTTCGTAGACACGGACGCCTCCCAACATGCCCTGGGAGCAGTCCTGCAACAAACAGACACTCAAGGACACCTCCACCCCATTGCGTTCCATTCCAAAACCTTCAATGCCACTCAACCCAACTGGGACGTCGCAGACCGTGAAGCCTTCACAGTATTGGATGCCTTACGCACCTGGAGAGCATACCTAGCAGGTAGCAACCACAAGGTTACCATCCGCACAGACCACCGCAACCTTCAGTACTTCATGCACCCACAAAATCTTAACCGCTGTCAAGCTAGGTGGTCACTGGAGCTCCAAGAATATGACTACCACCTTGTGCACATCCCAGGAAAACAACACATACCCGCAGACTTTCTATCACGCCCCCTAGGAGACAAAGGGGAACACGACAATGAGAATGTCACCTTATTCCCACCAGAGCATGTTGGAGCGATGAACCTTGCCCCTTTCCCTCTAGAGCTGAATGCGCAAAGAGAAGTCCTCCAGCGGTACCATGACCACCCCCTTGCCAGGCATCCAGGAGTCAAGAATACACTTGCACTCCTACACCAACATTATGAAGGAGGGAAGGACCTCAACCAGTTCACGAAGGAATACGTACAGGGGTGCACCAAGTGCCAAGAAACTAAAGCACGCACCACCCAAACCAAGGCAACACTGTTTCTGCTAGATGTCCCAGTGGAAGATGGTCCATTTCAAAGTATTTCTATGGACCTAATCACAGACCTCCCCCTCTCGTCAGGACACAACACAATCCTCACCATTGTGGATCAAGGATGCTCTAAAGCTGCATGATTCCTCCCTTGCTCAACCACTATCACTGGAGAAGGAGTGGCCACCCTTTACTTCTGCCACATCCTGCCCTGGTTTGGACTGCCCAGGCGCATCATCTCAGACCGTGATCCTAGATTCATGTCACACTTTGCACACGCACTGACCAAAAGTATCCACACAAAGCAAAATATTAGCACTGCCTTCCACCCCAGGATGGATGGACAAAGCAAACGCGCGAACCAGCAAGTAGAGCAATACCTGCGCCTATGGGTTCCAGACCAACAGGACCAGTGGGCCTATTACCTACCAATGGCAGAGTTTGTTTACAACTCTTGGCCCCATGATCACTCAAAACTCACTGCACATGAACTACTCTTTGGCTACCAACCCCAATGCACAATTGACAATGACCCAATGCACCCCCCTGCAGTCCAAGACCGCCTCACACACATCAAAGATGCAAGACAACGTGCACAAATGCTCCTGAATGCGCCACCAGAGACAGTAGTACCATGGTTTCAGAAAGATCAAAAGGTCTGGCTTGAAGGACGCCACATCAAAACCTATTATCCCAGTAGTAAGCTGGCACCCAAACACTTCGGCCCATTCAAAATCACATCAGTCATCTCCCCTGTGGCTTACCAACTGGAATTGCCACCATCATGGACGATTCATAATGTGTTTCATGTTGATCTTTTGACGCCTTACCAAGAAACAGATGCCCATGGACCTAATTATACACGTCCCCCACCTGAAATCATCGAAGGAGAACCCCAATGGGAGGTTGAACGTGTCATGGGTGAACGATATTATGGCAGGAACCACGTACACCAGTACCTAATTAAGTGGAAAGACTACCCACATGCTGACAATACATGGGAACCAGGGTCACAAGTGTTTGCACTGAACTTAGTTGAGGAATTCCATCAAAGAACCAAACTGCATCAGGGCGATGCGAGACCTAAGAAGGGGGTAACACATGGAAGGGAGGGACACCTACGCACCTTTTCCCCACCTACAAGCACAGGAGCACCTAACCCAACCACAGGCTCACACCTATCAGTGTCCAGTTCTGAGAGTTTGCCAACGTTCTTGCCACCCTCAGGACCAAAGAGTGACTCAGGACCAGAGACGTCGCTTGCCACATTCGCAGCATCACCAACGTCGCCCCTCCCAGACTACCCTGAGACTTGGTACCAGTCCTGCACACCAACAACCACAGCACGACTAGCGCTATTCCGGGATGGAATGGCATGCAACAAAACAGCATATAAGACCACTGAGAAACACCCTAATTCTTTCCAAGCAACTTACTCCCCCCAGTTCCTTGCTGCCATGGCCTCTGTACACCCCTCAATCTTTCGCTTTTCAGCCCCTCCCCACTACACTCCAAGCTCTACACATGCTGCAGCTCATCACCCTCATCGCCCTTGTCCTGCTTACATGTTATCCTCTTCTGTGGCTTCCTCCATGCCTGGCTTGCCCATCTACAAAGGGGACTATTCCTCCTTCCTCACCGCAGATGACCAGACCATACCCGCTCTGTCACCTCCACCAGCCTCCCCCATCTCAGACCTAGAGCTCCCCCACGCCACTGGCCTCCACCTCCTGGCTGCAACTGCTGCGACAACGTCCACCCTCGATGGTGAAGACCCCCTCCACCTATTCAAGGAGGTAGATGTGGTGGCAACACGCGCCCCAGAAGACCAAGGCCCCATCCTCATCTTTGACGAAACTAATGTCCACTCTGAGGATCCAGTAGATGACGCCCCCACATTCACAGTAGACATGTGTGGTGCTCGTACAGGAGCAGAGATCATTGCACGCCTCAACACCACAGTGGCTGAAATCATAGACACCCTGGAAGACAACGAGGTGCACAGCTGTGTAATTAATGGAGTAGCAAGCCTGCGCGACAAAGTGGAGATGGGGAGGCATGAGAGCATTGACGTGTTGCAAGCTGACCTGCCTGACGAGTGGAGTGCCCTAGCTGGCATCGACCTAGACGTAGCAACAGGAGGAGACCTGGAGGCTGATCACCTGGGGCACCCTTACCACCTTAACCTTCCTACTTCCCCTTGGTACTTCCCACGATGCATTCAGGATGGCTCTGGTGCGAACATTATCCCCAAGTATGTCACGTTCATGTATGGGGCAAAAGACCCCGTCCTCTTAGCTACCATGGCCGCAACAGAATCATCTTCACCTTCACCCTACATGCACGGCCCGTAGCACACCACTCCTGGCGCCCCCTACCTCGTCTTACCCCACCGCAAGTCTCTATCCTCTCTGACGACGGAGGTGATGCCAGGAGGTTTTATAAATACATGGATGAGGCACTCAAGGCCCTCGGGGACCCATACCTGATTGGAGAAGTGGAACACCTACGGTCAGCAGAGATGGGCATTGAGACTCATGCACAGGAGATGAAGTTGGAGAAGCGCCATCTTCGAGAGGCGAAATGCCTCACCACTCATCATGCAAGGAGGCTCAGCTACTACCAGGACCTCCACCATCAATGCATCTTGCGCCTCTCCGCTGCAGACACGTACAATGTCCTCTACCCCTTCCTGACCAGCATATATGCCCCCATAGACACCCCTGAGGACCACATCATCCACTTCTGCCCCTCGTCGGCCCTGTGCCAAGCCCTGGAGAAGGCTGGTCAGGGATACACTCAATGCCCAGAGCAGCTCACCCTCTCCACTTGCATCTTCAGCCGCCCCCCTCCTACCAATGAACACCTCCTCGATCACCTCGCCAGGGAAGGCCCCCACCTCGCTGCAGAGTATGACACTGATGCCATGGATGCCTATGACTGGACCAAGGGCAGCAGTGACTGAGGTCAGTCACAGACTCTAAGAAGGGGGTAATGTCACATTTGTGCATGCTGGGATCCCTCTCTGATCCTAGGACACACAAGGGGGTCATGTACACTTCATTTTTCACCTATTCTACCCTTCCCTCGCTGCATTTATGGACTGCCAGGCCCCTATGGCCTGAGACTCTGCTTGAGGCCATGACTTGGCCGCTCTCGCTTACATCATGCTTACCTTCCTATTATAGTAGGTGTTCCCATGCTTCGCCTCTGGAGTGCATTCCACTAGTGCTACATTTGCATACCTCTGCGCATGCGCTGCCTTGGCACCTACTGACTCATACTGTACAATATGACTCATGTGTCGCCTTGCTTACTGTACAATGACTTGTTGCTTACTGTACCGGCTTACTGGTGTCCTAGGGGCACTATGACTCGATCTGACTTGCCTCCCCAATGTACTTATATCGCATTGTATCGCCTTAGAATGGACCCTAAGTCTGTTCTCTTGTAATCTCAGACAAGTCAACCATCTTCAGGCCTTTACTTGTGAACCACCGCTCCTCTGGCTTATTGCCAGACTTCGTGTCACTTGCACAAGTGTCACTAGCGTATGGTCAAAGGACTTAAGATCAAATGCCATCTTAGCTCCCCAGCGAGAGCTCGTTATCAGGACTTAGAACCCTCACATCCAAGATCCCCTACTCCCCCTGTCATGCCCAGGCTCTGGGCGTACCTCCACTGGTGTTGGAGGTGGCGGCGGCGACGACGGCGGGGAGTAGGGGATCTTGGACGTGACGGTCCTAAGTCCTGATAACGAGCTCTTGCTGGGGAGCTAAGATGGCGTTTGATCTTAAGTCCTTTGACCATACGCTAGTGACACTTGTGCAAGCAACGTGAAGTCTGGCAATAAGCCAGAGGAGAGGTGGTTCACAAGTAAAGGCCTGAAGGCAGTTCAACTTGTCTGAGATTACAAGAGAACAGACTTAGGGTCTGCTCTAAGGCGATATAACGCGATATAAGTACATTGGGGAGGTGAGTCAGGTCGAGTCATAGTGTCCCTAGGACACTAGTAAGCGGACACAGTAAGCCTCGAGTCATCGTACAGTAAGCAGGCCGATACGTGAGTCATATTGTACAGTATGAGTCAGTAGGTGCCGAGGCGGCGCATGCGCAGAGGTAAGCAAATGTAGCACTAGTGGAGTGCGCACCCGAGGCGAAGCGTGGGAACACCTACTATAATAGGAAGGGAAGCATGATGTAAGCGAAAGCGGCCAAGTCATGGCCTCAAGCAAGGTCTCAGGCCCTAGGGGCCTGGCAGTCCATAAATGCAACGCGGGAGGAGTGGGATAAGTGGAAAATAAAGCGTACATGACTCCCTTGTGCACACCGGGAGCAGAGTCCGATCTCGGCATGCACAAACGTGACACCCCCACTGTCGTCACTGCCACCACCTCCAACGCCAGTGGAGGTACGCCCAGAGTCTGGGCGTGACATCTAGTGTAGTTTACATTAATAACAATGTATATGTAGTTTACAAAATCAATAAAACTAATTTTTTATTTCCTTTGAATGAGGATGACTGCGGGTATGGGTAGTGTGGGCAAATTGTACCACAATGAACCCTAACCCTAATAGAGATAACTGCTCCATAGTGCTCCATATCATGTCCTGTGTAGTACTGTACAGCTCTCCATAGTAAGGACTCAACTGTGGAGCACTCCACAGTAAGGACCCAACTGTGGAGCACTGCTCAGAACATACCCTTCACTATGGCCACTATGGCACTATGGCTCACTATGGCTCACTGTACAGTGCTCCTGTAGTCTGCTGTAGACCTTTACAGCTGATGTACAGTTTGCAGATGGAGGCTCACACCTATTCAAACAGATGCTTTCAAAGAGTTCTTATGGCACTGTCATCTCCACCTTTCTATGTTGAGCAGCACATAGTGCGCATGCAACCAGGGAGTAAGAGACTCACTTATACAGCAACAAGTAGAAGTCAGAGTACTGAGGATTAGTGCGTACTACCAAGGAGCTTATATACACAAAGGACAGGAGTGGCTGGTCACTATGTGACAGTAAACTAATAACTGCAAAGGAGTGTCTTTGTAAATCCCATAAGGGGATTGCTCTACTCAACTAGGGCATAGTATAGAGCCCCTTTACTGGATGCATGGCTATGCCGGCTTATGTGTTTCCAGTTCAACACTCCCCCTTGCTAAGTGTACCGTAATGACAGAGCTGATCAGAGAAGCATTTGATGTGCAAGTGTAGTTGGGCTTTGTGCACCTGGTCTTTCCAATAGGAAGGAAAGGCATGGCATGTATGGGAGATCTTTGACTTTCTGTGATGTGAGTACAGAAGTCCAGACCTTCCATGCATTGGGAATCCAACACACTAAGTGGCGCATCTGAGACTGCTCTGGAAGCCAAGAGACATGTACCCAATAGTTTCTTGATCAGGGAAACAAGGGTCATGTGTGTGGCAAGAGCATCGCACATCTGATGGGAGTCAGGGATTCGTGACAGTCTCTGTGTTAGAGTGCATCTCCTGCATCTCAGGACCTGTAGGTTGCGCAACCGCATATTCACAGCAGATGCCTGCATACCAATCCTGGAGGCTAGTTTCGCACGTGGACTATATATGCTTGTGCAAGCTGAAATGCATCCATCTTGTTGCGTGAGAGCGTAATTAGAGTCCTCATGGATTCTAGTTCTTCAGGAGAGATGAAGTTCGCATCCTGAGCATTGCAGCGTGTGCCAAAGATGGTGCACAGAGATTGCACTGCATAGGTGCACTAAGCATTCTTAGGCAAGTAAAACTCAAGCCCAAGTTGACCCCTAAGTTCATGGAATCTAGTGCATCCTAGATTCTTAGTGAACATGTCTGTGGGATTTTTATCTCCATCCACAAATTGGAGTTTAACCTTCCCATCCTTTACCACTTGATGAATATAGTGGTAGCGTATATCAATGTGTTTGATTCGGTGCTCTTGGACAGGATTGGAGGCCATGAATATGGCTCCTTGGTTGTCTCCATTGAGTGGGATAGGTTTGATGGTAAATCTGATCTCTTCAAGGAGGGATCGGACCCAGACAACCTGTTGACTTGTATCAGATAAGGACATGTATTCCACTTCAGTGGATGAGAGTGCAACAGTCTTCTGAGCTCTGGAATTCCAGGTGAAGACTGCGCTTGCAAGGCTTATCATATATCCAGTAGTGGAATGGCGGTTCTCAGTATTGCTTCCCCAATCTGAATCAGCATAGGCTTGAAAGCCTTTGCCGTTCACTCCATCGTAGACCATGGCATAGTTGGATGTGCCAACTAAGTAGCGGCAGATCTACAGCGCTCTGTTTAAATGGTCTTGAGAGGGGTTTGCACTATACTGTGAAAGCTTGGTCACTGCATATGCTATGTCAGGACATGTGCCCAACATTATGTACAGGAGTGAGCTGATCACTTGCTGGAACTTATGGTGAATGGCATCATTGACAGGCTCGTTATTGGGCGTTGGTTGATAGCCCATAGGGAGTGGAGTGTCTGCAGCTTTTGCATTGGTCATTCCAAAGTGTTGCAGCACTTTAGCAAGATAAGTGGTCTGATCTAAGTAGATACACTTATTCTTGCATCTAATGCACATATGCAAGAACTCCTTAACATTGCCTAAGTCATGGCATTCCCATGCTTGCATGAATGCAGACTTGAGTTTGTTCACTTGGGAAAGGTCTTTCCCCATGAACAGTGCATCATCTACATAGACGATTGCAATGACTGGGTGTTTGCCTTTAGAGATATAGACAAACACTCCTGAGTCAGAGAGTAGGCGTGTAAAGCCTAGGGCAGCCATGGACTCATCAAGCGCTTTCCACCATTGCAGAGCAGCTTGTTTGAGGCCATATATGGTGTGCTTAAGATGCAGGACTTTGCGTTCTTGGCCAGGTTTAATGAAGCCCTCAGGCTGTTCCATGAATAGCTCTTCATTGAGCTTTCCATAGAGGAAGGCAGTTTTAACGTCCAGCCCAGTAATGTGCCAATCTTGTAGCACTGCCAGCGCTAGCATTAGGCGGACTGTTTCATATCATACAATGGGAGAGAATATCTCGTTGTAGTCAATGCCTTCAACCTGAGAAAACCCTTTGGCTACAAGCTGGGCCTTCTTGTGTCCATCTTGCTTAACATCAAAGACCCATTGGTTTTTGATGATCTTCCTCCCAGGCGGAGGATCTACTTGTTACGACCATGACCACCACGCGCACTGACTTGCGCACGACCCAGTCTGTGCGGGAGCTCTTGGAGCTCACAGCTGGCCTACTGACAAGACAAGGATGGAATTGGGACTCCTAGGGAGTGCCCCTGAACCGCTACGCACTCATTTGACACTATGGACACTGAACTGATACTATACGGACTAATTAGGAAGGAGGCTGCTAGCCTCATGTACGCTCGCATGGTTGCGGCACTCGCATGGCACACGCATGAGCATGCATCACGCATATCACATCGGCACATCACAGAACGCTAAAGGCGTGTTCCCCTGGGTCCAGGGTGTAGTGCAGACGTGTTGCAGCGTGTTGGCAGGCCGCGCGTTCACCGGACATTGAGTACTTTTGCTATTGGGTCGATCACTATGACCCTTGATCTCATACCTCATGCGCGTCCTTGATTTCTTACTGATACACTTGCGCGTCCCTATGACGCGTAGTCTGGAACCTACTAGATGCATGGGCCCTATGCCCTGACGATTACGCGGCCCTCTAGACAGGGGCCTTCACAGAACTATAAGTAGTACACTCCTTTGTGCAGTAGACTACAGACTCGACCTCTTGAACAATCCAGCCTATTGAACCTAGGAATCCCTTGCAGTGGGAAGCACCCTTAGGACACTCCGAACCAGACCAGACCTTCCAAGGCCACCAGTACACTCTCCCCTCCTCTCTACCCCTCTTTCTCCCCCTTGTTACAAGGGAACTCTTTTGGCTTGGAACACCTTTGCATTGAAGTCACTTAGAGGTCACTGCGCTATCAGTGCACCTTTGACACTTGTGCACGACAGTTGGCTTACGTCTTGAGCCATAGCAATCAAGAGGAGAACCATTGTTTAAACGTCCACAGTGCACGTTGCACTACCCTGAAGCAGGACTTGGGCTGAACCAAGTCAACGATAAGCAAGTTGCTTAGAACGCCCAAGGCTGAGCGTAACACTACTAGCTCAAAGACATGTCATGCATGAAGTGAGTCTAACTCTTTGTGACAGGCAGTCTTCCATTCTTTTTGTTGCGCTGTAGGCATGCACTGAATGTCCTTGTAGGACCACTCCCATACATTGGAAGTGTCTTGTGGCTCTGAATCTGGTGGAACTGCTGCGGCAAGCAGATGATTCAGTAATTTGACTCCCCCTTCTTCCGCTTGGGAGAATAAATTTGTTTCAACTTCATCCTCAGAGTGTGGCTGAGAGAGCAGGGTGTTGCTAGGAGGCTGTGGAGTAGGTAGTACAGGAGTGTCCTGCCTACTTGATTGACATGTGTGGGAGCTACCCAGCTCAGGTTCAATCATTCTTTGCCACTGGCCTTCCCGCTCAATGTCTCTCTCTATTTGAGTGGGGTGCCTAGGGATCAGCACGGGTAAACCACGGGTACTTTTGGGTTCACCCGCACCCGCACCCGCACCCACCCGCACCTACAACCCGGCGGGTTACCAGTCACAGGTCATGACGGGTACAACTCACAAGTTTACATTCACATCCACACAATTCACACATGTTTTATTATCCTAAAAGTAGTGTAGATTGTACAGTATACTAGCATAGTTGATATAATAAAAGTTTGCAGTTGCGAGAGATGGATCGCCTGACGTTGCGGCAATGATGGTGCTGGCGCCGCGGCCGCAGCGGCGACGGTGCTGGCGAGGTGCTGGCGAGGATTGCGGCCGGGGCGGCGACGGTGCTGGTGGGATGGCGGCGGCGGGATCGCAGCGGCGGCGGCGATGGTGGTGGCGCGCCACTAGTGGGATCGCCGCGGCGGCGGCGACGGTGCTGATGCGGCGCTGGTAGGATCGCCGCGGCGGGATGGCAACGGCGGGATGGCGCGGCAGCGGCGGATGGCGGTGGCGGCGGCGGCGATGGTGATGGCGCGCCACTAGTGGGATCGCGGCGGCGGCGGCGACGACGGTGCTGATGCGGCGCTGGTGTGGCTACCGCAGTGGCGATGGTGCTGGCAGGATGGCGGCGGCGACAGTGCTGGTGCGGCGCTGGTGTGGCTACCGCAGCGGCGATGGTGCTGGCGCGGTGCTGGCAAGATGGCCGCGGCGACGATGGTGCTGGCAAGATTGTGGCGACGGCGACGGCGGTGCTTGCCGGGGCGGCGACGGTGGTGGCGCGGTGGTGGCAGGATGGCCGCAGCGACAGTGCTGGTGCGGCACTGGTGTGGCTACCGCAGCGGCGATGGCGCTAGCGCGGTGGTGGCAAGATGGCCGCAGCGACGACGGTGCTGGCAAGATTGTGGCGGCGACGGTGCTGGTAGGATGGCGCGGCGGCGGCGGCGACGGTGCGGGCGCGGTGCTGGCAGGATGGCCGCGGCGACGGTGCTGGTGCGGCGCCGGTGTGGCTACCGCAGCGGCGATGGCGCTGGCAAGATGGCCACGACGGTGCTGGCAAGAGTGTGGCGGCGGCGGCGGTGCTTGCGCGGTGCTGGCAAGATGGCAGCGGCGGCTGTCACAGCTCTTGACAACATTGACGCTGGGGTGGCAAGATGGCGGCGGCGACGGTGCTGGCGTGGCGCGCGGCACTGGTGGGATTGCCGCGGCGGCGACGGTACTGGCGTGGCAAGATGGCGGCGGCGGTAGGATCGCAGCGGCGGCGGCGGCGGTGCTGGCGTGGCACTGGTGGGATCGTGGGACCGCCACCGCGATGGCAGTGTCAGTGTGGCTGCCGCCGTGGTGATGATGCTCGTGCAGCGAGGATGAAGGTCCCCAAACGTGCTCGCGCTGCGAGGATGGCAAACGCGACACGGTGACGATGCTGCTTGCGCGACGGCGGTGCTCGCACGACGGCGACGGCAATGACGGTGCTCGCACGGCGGCGACGACCGTGCTGGCGGCGGCGGAGGTAGCGACATGTAGTCGCGCGACGGCGATGACCGTGCCGGCAGCGGGGGGTTGGCTACAAGGCGTGGCGCGACGATGGTGAGGCAGTGGCGGTGGAGGTAGCGGCATATGCTCGCGCGACGGCGATGACCGTGCCAGCGGCGGGGGGGGGGTGACTGCAAGGCGTGGCGCGACGGCATGATGAGGCGGTGCTCGCGCGACGGCGACGACCGTGCTGGCGGCGGCGGAGGTAGCTGCAAGTGCCCGCGCGACGGCGATGACCATGCCGGCGGCGGGGGGGGTGGGGTGGCTGCAAGACGTGACGGCGATGGTGAGGCAGTGCTCGCACGACGGCGGTGACGGTGCTGGCGGCAGCGGAGGTAGCGACATGGCGTGGCGCGACGCCGATGGCGATGACCGTGCCGGCAGAGGCGGAGGTGGCGACAAGATATGGCGTGACGGCGATGGCGACGACAGTGCTGTGGATACCCCAGAAATGTCTGGGCGATGTGCTACAATTCATCTACCTAGAAGAGAACATTAGAATAAGATACAATAACTTAGTCTTACTAATTGAGCTCGCGCGACAGCGATGACGGTGCCGGCAGCGGCGGAGGTGGTGGCATGGCGTGGCGCGGCCATGATGGCCTTGCTCGGGGTGGTGCATGGGCGGCGTGGGCGGCGTGATGGAGGTGACGGCGCTGAACAGGTGGTCGCCTCAGCTGAGGCCTGGTTGAAGAGGCGGAAATGGACGAGGAAGGGGACGTGGACTAGAGCTGTGATGATTAGAGAGGGTATTAGTTTGGACGGAACGGGGAGGATGCATGCGTACATTCAGGATGAGGGGGAGGTCTTCTGGATCGTGGATCTGTGCGGCACGATGAGGTTGCGTGCCATTCGGGCTAGCGTTCGCCAGCTGTTCGTCATCTAATTGTGTGGAGAATATGGTAATCACTCACTATTTGGTTCACCACAAGCGAAGGACAACTCACGACAAGAGTATGAAAGTATGTGCTCGCGCGACCGCGATGACTGTGCTGGCGCGGCGGAGGTGGCGGTATGGCGTATTAAGTGATGTAGACGGGGCTTTCGGTGGGGCTCTGATGTTGTTATCTCGCGTATTAGTATACGTACTCAGTAGGCTCGTTCTGAATTCATTCTGTATGAGGGGCATCCATGCTGTTCCACCGCTAATATCACACGACAATGGCAACAAATAAGAGAATGCATATTCTACATTACAGTGATTGCAAGACAGGGATAGATATGGCACTGGCACGTAACCTCACAGATGGGCCGGGATGGCGCCTGCGAAACTTTTCCAGCGGCAGGATTATGCCACCGCTAATATCACACAGCAATGGCAACAAATGAGAGAATCCTTATTCTACATTACAGTGATTGCAAGACAGGGATAGATATGGCACGTAACCTCACGGTCGGCACCTGTGAAACTGGTCCAGCGGCAGGATTATACCAAGGGCATTGACAGCTCTGAATCGGTCGGTCGACAAAATAAGGGTATCACAGTCAAAGTTTCATATATTATGCCTGTAACTATCCCTCATTCCCATTAACGTCGTCAAGAGCTGTTACAGCCAAAACATCTGTATCTTTCACCAAACCCAGCAAGCTCCAAGACCCCAAACACAGCAGAGCCCGAGTCGACTGCACTGACAGCCGACCACGACATGAGACAGGACGAGGCGCCACGGCTGAATGTGCGCTCAACGTCAACAGATGTTGCTGGTGGGAAGGGGTTGTTTGAGCTGACAGAGAGGCATTGGAAGGGAAACGCACCTGGAATCGTCAGATAATCCAGTGCCATGTGTGAGAGACACGGGTACATCGCACGGCGCCCATGCCACCACATCAATACATCCTCCACTGCTTCAGGATCTATGCTGAGGTACCTGTCAAGCTCGTCGCCTAATTCGTGTGGCTTGGGGGCATTGAGCGAAGGGAGCGTGTCGAACACGTTTTGTGGTGCCGATGACTGAAAACAGCCGGTTATGCAGGGAATCACTTAAGGCAGTAAGTTCGTACCTTTGTTCCATTGATGGCTGGAGTGGGTTCGTCTTGGCCCCGGGTATCTTCTCGTTTGTAAGATCGCTCAAATGTGTCACGTACCAGTTCTCTTGCTGTATCGATCCACGCCTGTTCCCAGCCGGCTATTTTGAAGTATGCAAGCTTGTGACGTGGGTGCAAAACTAGTTGATAAAGGGATGAGAAGGGCTTGTGAATAGAACATGGCCACATACCCATAGCGATGCGGTACACCTCCGATGAATCTGTAAGTGAGTAGTAGCGGTTCAGCGTCTTCTTCCCAAGTTCAAGAGATGCTTTGATGGCTGGGGAAAGAGTCCGATCACGAGCATGGGCAGTGAGCTTGTCATTGATGAAGTCCATGGCAGGGATAACAGTAGCAAGGTTGGGCGTTGCCCGGGAGAAGAACAACGTCGCATCCTTCAAGACCTGTGCATGGGTCGCAGCATGACATGACTCAGCATTCCGCGGGATTGATCTGATCTGACGTCACTCACCTTGAGGATATCGCACAATTGTCCGGCGATTGTCCATTCCCTCTCACTCAATTCATACTCCCTGAGCTCATTCTTCCTGTCTGCTGTCAAGATATCAACTGCCTTGCGATACTCGAGTGCGAAATTCAACATGTCATAGGTTGAATTCCAACGTGTTGTCACATCACGAGGCATAATCCGATTTGTCATCTTGAGCTCGTCCAGCAGCCGTCGCCATGATGGCAGGATGAGCGTCGAAGAGTTTATCATCTTAAAAGAAAGTTTTCGAAGCTGCAAGCATGTAAGTATGCAATTCCCTATATATGTCTGTTATCTTACCTTCATTAGAACGAGCTTCACTGGTCGAATGTCATCCTCAACACGCTCGCGTTCGCTTGGTGACAGCAACATCATCTCATCGATCCACCCTTCGATGTCATCATCGCTTTCGTCCCCCACGTCCATTTCACCATCCATATCACACTGATCCATTTCTTCTTCAGCTTCTTGGTCTTTGGCATTGACATTGTCCGCTAGTTCGCGTAAATCGTGTTCTGCCTCATTGAGATGTTCATCATCTCGCTTTTTCTGTACGTCAAATTGCCTTATCACAGACTTTGCAACGAGATTGACGATATGTAAAAAGCATCGCGTGTGGCCACCTCAGAGAACTTCGGCACGATTTTTGCAAGTTCAGCGATCATGACGTTGTTACATGACGCGTTATCACAAGTGATACTTAGAATCTGTTCCCAAGTGAGTGTTTTGCTCTGGGAATCATCTTTACACTCACTTTGTCTGCAATTCCGAATTCCTCTAGGACCTTTGCAAATGTCATCGCCAAGTTAAGTCCGGAGTGTGACTACATGTACCACGGCAGTCATTACCCATCAAGCGTTTTAAATTTTAGGTGCGTAAATACCTTTGCAACTTCGACAATATCTAGGACCATGCACAGTGGCTTTCCATCCTGTTCAAGGTGAACTGTGACGGCGACAAATGCCCTGTGATTGGGGGAGGTCCACGCGTCCGTCGCAAAGCTCAGTTCACCATGATATTCCTTAACTCCAGTAAGCCCCCTTTTAAGCTCAGTCTACTGAAAACATTCACTTACCTGTAGCACCCTAGCAATCCTCTGGCGTGTACGTGCAAACACCATTCGAACATCACGTGACACCGTCGACGGAGAAGGTATGATATAGCCTGGCCGCCCAGTTTTCATCAATGAACGAAAGCCGTGGTCATTGACAATCTCAAATGGCCGGGCATTTTCAGAAACCCAACGGACAAACTCGGCTCTGCAAGCAGTGTATTAGTGGGTAATTCATTACTTGTCATGCAAGGGGAACAAACCTTGCTTCGTTTTTAGTGTGTTGGCGGTGTGAGTAAGTAACCTTTGATTTTCCAAGTCTCTCAAACACCGCTGTAATTGACCCATTCCTTGATGCTAGGTTGGCCACAGAGGTATGAGCGTCTGACAAATTTTTTGTTAGGTCCGCAGCCGCAATAGCCTCTTCTCCCCAGCATAGCTTTGCGTGCTTTCGTAAATTGCTTGTTGAGTTGAAGTCCCCCTTGTCCAAGTAGCGCGGATTGATTTTTTGCAGCCTTTTGCGCCACAGAAGAATTCATGGAACCGCCGCCCATTGTCATCATGCCCAATCTTCGGGGTGGGCTGGAAGAAGGCATAGACAGGTGCGTTCCAATCCCTTTTCAAACGCTCTGACAAAATTCATATGATCAGATCTTTTTGCGTGACAGGTATGAACAATGACGTACCCAGCTCAGCCTCAGGACTCTCAACTACTGCTTCAGCGTCAGGACCCTCCGTGATTGCTTTGCCATTTCCAGTATCCTCACTCTCAATGTCAAGGGCTGTCGACTCTTGAGTGGGTGTCTCAGATGCCAAGGAACCAGTGTCATCAGTAAGTTCTCGTCTTTTCTTCAAGGGGGCCTTGACCTTTGACGCTTTGCGCTTTAGTGTTCCTGTGGATCCCTTTTGTGATGCTGGCATGGTTTGGACTGTGGCGAGTTGCTAGACAGTTGGGGGGGGTTTTTTTTTGTTCCTGTTGAGTTTCCGTAGCTTTATTTGTGCTTTTGCAGGGTTAGTACATATTTAGAGATCAGGTACCACTAGCAGAATTGATGTGAGTGAAGCGGAGTGAGACCGCGTAGCAGTGCACCAGTGGCAGCTGGTGATAGCTAGTTGGTGGCGGGTTGGCTGCTGGGTCCCGGGTTGCTCACTTGTGACCCGCACCCGTACCCGCCACTACCCGCCCTATGACCCGTCCCGGGTCACCAAA
>WTXC01000136.1:0-67284 GCA_022496195.1 Lactifluus subvellereus | reverse complement strand
AAACTGGCACCCAAAAGATATGGACCATTTAGGATCACTGATGTCATATCACCTATAGTATACTGATTGGAATTGCCTGGACACTGGAAGATTCACAACGTCTTCCATGTTTCATTGCTCACACCATACAAAGAAACAGCTGAGCATGGACAGAACTTCCCACAGCCAGCGCCGGAACTGATTGAAGGAGAAGAAGAATACGAAATTGAACGCATTGTGAACTCAAAGCGTGTAGGACGGTGGAAGAAACTGAAATACCTTCTGTCCTGGAAGGGATATTCCAAGGCGCATGACAGCTGGGAGCCAGCAGAAGATGTGCACGCACCAGAATTAATCGAGGAATACTACAAGAGGAAACCTGCTGCAGTACGAACGATGGAGGATAAAAAGGCTCAGAACAAATTGTGGAAACGCATCTTCTCCCTTAGTGAATGTACAAGCTTAAGGAAGAATACCCTAGACCTCCCACCATCAGAGCCTTCCACTTCCTCACTTCCCCACTCGCTATCACATTCACGCCTGGAGCAGACAGGCACGAGACCCGCCAGGACCAGCACGGACGCCTGCACAGTTGTTTCTGTGCCACAGATCTCTGCCCCTTCCACCGCTAAACCCCTTGTCATTAGAAGCTTGAGAATGAACGATGCCCTACCGCTTGCCAGCACACCAAGCCTCACCCTCTCCTATCCAGATGACGAATTTACCTTCGTCAATGCCTATCAGGGAACCCCGCTTACAGCATCGCCATGGTGGACGGATGGTCATGGCCCCAGCACCACAAGAAGAAACAGTCACGCCGCCACCAACTCGCCACCGCCACTTGAATTGTCGAGCGACAGCTCCACCAGCGATCCCACCGCGCCACAGGCGCGCAAGGCCTATGCCACCACCACTGAACGGGAGGTATGGGGGCTTGCTGAGGCCTTTTGGCCCACCCTCTCTCTCCCACCAGTTGCCAGCCCCTACGCGATTCCACAGCCTGGAGAGGACACTAATAGATCTGACCTCACCTACCCCTTCACCAGTCCCCTCAGTGCCGCCGCCGCCTTATGTAACCCGGGGCGGACAATCTATGATGTGCCCGCAGGCTCTGGGGAACCCCCACAATATGTCCTCAAGCCCGGTGAACTCCAGGACCCCCTCACTCCTATAGGTAGTCATGCTGGTGAACAGCAGGGGCTTTGTGACGAGCATAGGGACTGCGCACGTCCCGGCGACCTCAATATTACAGCATCAAGGAGGCGTCGTCGTCTTAGGGCAACCCGAGGAGTAGGGAAGAAAACAAAACCACGCCGCAAGATGACCACCTTCTATTGTGGGAGGTGCAGGTCCGATGGCGCAGACCACAAATATGAGAACTGCCCATTGTGGCGGCTCTGCGGTTTCTGCGACCAGAATGGGCATTGGGGCTTTGATTGCGCCACACCTCACCTCAAATGCCAACTAACCCGCTGTGGTGTCCATGTTGGGCACCAACACATAGGTGCAGTCTGCCCTGTGTCGGGCATCATGAAGAATTTGGACTTTGGCTATGAGGAGGAGGGAAGTATTGTGGACTTGGAGCGCGCGCAGCTTATTTACGGCAAGGACTTGGACTGGGACTCCTTTCTTGAGCCATTGTGAGGACTTTTACGAATCCTATGACTGCTTACTGTACAGCTATGGACTGGACTGGTGAGTGATGGCACACCCGCCTAGAAGAGGGGGTGGTGTTATGGTTTCTGGCCCTTGCTTTCAGGTCTCTATTTTTCGCTTTGCGAGCTGACACGTGACCTGTACTGTCACATGACCATATGTCATGTGACACGCTGACTTCCTTACCTATCACATGACCATATGTCATGTGATACCTGACTCCTTGTGACTGTGACGCGACGCGACTTGGTACGCGACTCAGAGCGACTCCCTATGAGTTGCTCACTAGTGACTGATACTGACTGATATGCAACTCATAGTAGTGACTCTTATTGAGCACTACTGACTCTTACTTACGACTCATAGTGACTAGGGAGTAGTACTATAAGAACTGTAGGAAGTTGAGCTGGAATCCCCAGTCTCAACTTCATCTCCAATACAAGTTGATTACCCAATCAGACCTTGGTGGCAACAACCTTCTCTTTTCGTCTCTACCACTGCTCCGGCTTAAGTAAGCCACATTGAAGCTTGTCATCGTGTGCTATAACACATGGAACGTTGCCAAACAGGTGCTTTAAAGTGCACCTACCGGAACCAAGTACTCGGGCATCTCGGCCCACCTCGATACCCTCGTGACCACAGCGTGCCACGAGCATCACGTTACCACAGCGAGTCCGTGATCCTGATCCCCGTGACCATAGCGAGCCACAGCAAGAACACGTGATACATCCACACAATCACATGACCCCAAACGATGCGCTCACTTAGAGCCACGGTCCCTTGTAACCGTGACACTGTACCATGACTCGCCAACTGCCGGACACCCTGGAATTTTAAAAACTTGCCTACTCATCACCAAAGACTACTGGTGGCCCAACATGAAGCAAACCATCCTCACCTATGTCAAAGGCTGCGCCACCTGCCAAGCCACCAAAGTAAACACCACCAAGCCTGCACCGCCTTTCATGCCTATCATGACCAACCCCAACGCCCTGCCATTTGAAACCATCGCCCTCGACTTAATCATCAAGCTGCCCCCATCAGAAGGATATGACTCCATCCTCACAATAACAGACCACAACTGCTCAAAGGCGGCTATATTCATCCCCTGCAACGAAGCAATGACCGCACCAGAACTCGTCACGTTATACGCCAAGCACATGTTCCCCCACTACGGCATCCCCCGAAAGATCATTAGTGACAGAGGAACACACTTCACCTCGCACTTCCCACAAGAGCTGTGCAAGACACTGGGGATTGAGCAAAACATTAGCACCGCATACCATCCCCAGACAGACGGACAATCCAAACGAACTAACCAATGGCTTGAGCAATACCTCCGCATCTATGTCAATCACCAGCAGAACAACTGGTCTGCCCTCCTGCCCATAGCCCAATACGTTCACAATGCCTGGCCCAGCAGCACTACCAAACAAGCACCCTTCCAACTCCTCATGGGACATATCCCACACGCTCATCAGCCACAAAGGTCTGAGAAAATGCCGTCGCTCCAAGAATGCCTAGACCTTGTCCATCAGGGACGGATATCAGCACAGACCGCCATTACCAATGCCCAGACCCTTGTTAGCGCCAGAAGGGGAGTGCGATTTAAGCCATTCATGAGAGGACAGAAGGTCTGGCTCAACAGAAGGAACATCCACATCACCCAACCAAGCACAAAACTTGCTCAAAGGCGCTATGGCCCCTTCCAGATCACTGACATCATTTCCCCAGTAGTATACTGAGTCGCAATTCCCCCTCAGTGGAGATTACGCCGCATCCATGACGTATTCCACGCAAGCCTCCTCACCCCGTACATAGAAACTAAAGAGCATGGCCCCAACTTCACAGAACCGCCTCCTGATGTCATCGATGGAGAAGCAGAGTATGAAGTCGAGGCCATTCTAGAATACCGCACATTTGGAAGAACAAAGCAACCACAGTACCGAGTCAGATGGAAAGGGTACTCCACAGCAGAAGACACATGGGAACCTCAGAAGAACCTGAAAAATTCACTGAACCTAGTCCGCCAATTCCACCGAGATAACCCCACAGCGATAAGGAAAGCCTATATAAGACATGCCTTGACCACCCTCAAGTCCCCATCTCCCTCTCTCACCTCCACCATGCCCAGCACACCCCCACCTGCTTACTCGTCCTTGATGTTCTCCGATGGCTCACAGAAAGTCCCACTCATCAGCAAAGGGAAAGGAAGGGAAGCCCCCATCGCCTCAGACTTGCCCATGCCCTCCATCTTGGAGAATGACAATGCGCAGCATCCCGTACAGGTCCGTGTCACCACCAGGATATTCACTGTGCGAGGCAATGACAGCAGCAGCGACGACGACGACAGCAATGCCAGCAGCAACACCGAGTGGACCGCCAACAATCGCAGAACAGGTGGACCAGTTCCTGGATGAACTTCTCCACTCCCTGACCTCCACAGCTGCACAAAGTTCGACCACCCCCTCTCCACCAACAATTTCTGTGGAGTCTGCAATGCCCCCATTAAGATGGACGACGGCCACGCCACCTGGAGCACCTCCCCCATCTCGAGCCACACCACAGTGACCACCAACACCGATGCCCCCACTTCGCCAACCAGGGTTGATGCCCCTGCTATTTCCACATCCATTAGACGAGGTACAGACAATGACCTTGCCAGCGCCTTCCAGCTTCTGCAGCCGCCAAACGTCGCTGCCACCAGGACACCCACCACGCTTCCGACGCAGCTCCCAGCCCCTCCTATCCTCTGTAGCTACACAGACATCGCCGCTGCCCACACCAATCAAGGAAGAGAGCCCCGTGCCCCAACTCCACGCACCCACAGTGCCCGAGGGAATCCAGGCCATGGTCAGCAGGACAACATGCTCGGCTACGATGGTTATTTCCTGCAATGGAATCGACTTATTGACCACCCAAGTGAATGGAACGTTGTCCTTGTCCTCGATCACAACAATTGGCTCGTCCCCACCACCTACTACGCCTACCTGCCCTGCCTCGACGAGCCTCTCATCTTGGGACATCTGACGCCGATGTCCCCCATATTCGCTGAGCCCCTCCACGCTAAACCACGTCCTGATGCTCACCTCCCAGCTGTAGATGACTGGGACCTCTTTGTCCTGGAGGGCAGCCACCAGTACCACCATCACATTGACCAACTAATTGACAGGCTTGCAGATCCTGGGGTCACCACTGAGGTTCACAGGTACCACACAGTGGTGAGAAAGCTCCACTTCCAGATCGAGCAGGAGTACTACCACCTGCTGTCCACCCCCGAGCGCCGTGTCGAGTACACCGCCCTTCAGCTACAGAGGGATGCTGACTCAGTCTGATGCCGCCACAAGCTCAGAGACGAGCTGCATGGCATTGAGGTATGCCTATACAAGGCCATGCTAATGTCGTGCATAGGGCCGAAGTTGGACCAGATCCTGGAGCACCCCACCCTTCCCTCTATGTCCTATCACCTATGAGGCCGCCCCGCTACCCATCAGACCGACGTTGTCACCACCCTCCCCATCCACGTGCCACCCCACGTCCACTTCATGAATGCATGCCCCCTGCCTGTTCGCAACCGCGCTGCCATTTATGCCCTCCACCACAAGCGCGCCTGCCCTGAGTCCTCCCCCGACGCCAACAATGCTGGACGAGCCTTATCCGGTGAGCCTGCCACCTCGGACTAACAGCGTGGCAGCTGTCCCTTAGGGGAGGGCGTACTGTTACGATCTCACCTACGGACTGTACGGACCATCTCTTTTTCTCTTATGCTACCTTGCTTACACTTCGTCCTGTGACTCGTTGACCATGACTGATGACGCTCCATGAGGACATGGAGTGTGTACTATACTTAGCACGCTGACTTGTTTATGACTCATCTTGCTCCACAGCCACTTGTGGAGTCAGTACTATACTTAGCAGACTACTCCACTACCTTCGTTATGACTCGGTAGCAGTAGCATGTGACTCCCTTGTACCAGGCCTATATAAGGGCCCTAGTTTGCATAGAGTCGAGCCCTAAGCTTGACTTCGTTTCAATTCAATCTTGTCTCGCCTCCTCTCTTGAGCTCGCCACTCTAAGTCACTGCCTTACTTGAACTTGCCGCTTCAAGTCGCCTTTCGCGTTCATCGCTCAGCAAGGCCCTACTTCACTCTCACGCCTCTCTAAGTCGGCTGCAATGACTTAGCTCTGAGCTTTCGCACTAAGTCACGTGCTCACTCTACTTCAAAGAAACTAGCTTCTCTCTCTCACGTCGATGTGACCATCAGAAGTGTCACGCTTAGGACCATGTGCTCGTTGCCTCGCACGTGCTCACTCTTGCCCACACCCAAGTCGCACAAGTCATGCTCATAGCCTGTCGAGCCATAACATCATGGTCACAATGGTCGTGGTTGTGTAATGGTCGTGGTGGTGATATGGTTGCTACAACAAGAACATGGCCTGTATGAGGAGGTTCATACCCCCCACTAGGTGATGGTGCTGGCATGGCACCAGCCTTGGTGATGCTACTGGCATGGTGGTGGTCACAGTGACAGTGCTGGCATAGCAGCACCTGTGAGGACAAGGTTGGCACGGTGGCAATGGTGATAGGGTGGCGGCACGGCTGCATCCTGGATGTGATGGGGTTGGGCTGGAGGTGGTGGTGGTAAAACTATGAGGAAATAGGAACGCATGAGTAAGAATGATATGAACAAAAGAAAAAAAAAAAAAAGAGAAAAGAAAAGGCATGCTCACAGCTCGTGCTTGTGAGCAAGAGGGGGTGGCAGTGTGGTGGCAAAAGCCTCGCATTTGTGAGCAAGGGGGGTGTTGGTGATGCAGCGGCAGGGCATTGTGTATCTGTGAGGGGAGGGGCTATTGTTAGTCACAGTTAGGAATGATATGAATGGAAAAAGAAAAAAAAAAAAAAGGCCAGCGAGTGAGCAAGAGGGGGGCGGCAATGTGACAATGGGGCATAGGGGAGAAACCAACCACAGGTGCTTGTGTGAAAGGGGTGGTGGTGATCTGGCAGCGAAATGTTGTCATGTGAGTGAGGGGGGGTGACAGGGTGCCAGTGTGTACCTACAAAGCTATTGGTCAGCTACTAGGAATGACACAAACGAAAAAGAAAGAAAGAAAACAAACAGGTCTTGGTAGGACTGAAAGTTGGGGTGTTTGTGAAAGGTGTTCACTTCATGAACATGTTGAAAAGTTCAAGTCAATATCTCGTGCTGTCACGCTAGACAAGAATACGTGTCACATTGTGACATGTCCGATCACTGTGGCCAACTGCACTCTCTTCATCACACATCCATGTGTAAGTGGCTATCATATATTTTGTAGACTAACTATTTCTATTTGGTTGTCCTTAGGGATCACTAGTGCAAGTGCACAAACAGGAAAGGTAAGTAAGATAATTAGTGCCTAGATGCTGACCATGTGTTCCGGGTAATGCAGCTCCATCACCACCGCCGCGATTGTCCCCCACTGCAACTGTGGCCGTGCCAGCGTCGTTACTGCAGCTGTGCCAGTGTCATTGCCATGGCCACGGCCACACCAGTGTTGTCACTGCAGCTGCCACCATGGACACCACTTGGGGGCCAAGATGCCTGCACAGACAGTCCATTTTTTATTTTTATTTTTTTGGCATGTAGTGCTAATGCGTCAGGGACATGTCAAACCTTCCATAGTCCCTATGACTCCAGCGCCATCACCACTGCTGTGGTCGTCCCAGCACCACAACCACAGCCATCCCAGCACCATCACCACACCCCCGCCTGCACCATTGCTGCAGCCGCTGCTGTGCCAGCACCGTTACCACGACTGCAACCATACCAGCAGCATCACTGCGACCACCGCCATGCCAGCAGTGTCAGTACGGCCATTGCCACGCCAGCATCACCACACCTGCACCATCGCTGTGGCCGCTGCTGCGCCAGCACTGTCACTATGGCAATGACGGCGATGGCCACTGCAGCAAGTGTTACGCTCGAGCTCTGAGCGTATCGGTCGAGGTTCGCCAGGTCACGTGATCGACCTGGACACTACGAGTCTTCGTGTTTAAGACAGGACGCAGTGGCGGTCCCCTTATATGTACAACCCCTAGTCAGAGGTTCAATACAGGGGAATCTGGAGTCAGGCAAACGGCCTGAGGATCTGATGGTTCACAAGATGAAAGGGGAATACGATAGCCACCAAGGGCCAGAGCGTAGCTCGGTATTGGTACGAAGAGAACAAGCCTAGAGATGAAGCTACAGTCTAGGCTACCTTATATAGGGATCGCAGGGCGAGAAGGCCCTTCCGTATCTGGTCACGTGAGTCTCAGTATCGTAGTTGAGTCGCGGGTTCGATGCGGGTCATGGGTCGATGTAAGAATAGAGGAAGAGGGAAAGAAATCGTAACAGCAAGGGTAGCAATGGTCAGCTACAGCAACGGTGGTGGTGGCAGTGGCAGTGGTGGCGGTGGGAGCGATGACGACCATGGGTGGCAACAACAACAATGACCATGGCAGCAGCAACAGTGATGACGACCGCAACCACGGCAACAGTGATGATGACCACGGCCATGGCAACAGTGATGACAACTGCAACCACAGCAACAGTGACAACAACTGCAACCGTGGCAACAGTGATGACAACCGCAACCACGGCAGCAGCAAATGCAACAATGACCACGGCGGCAGCAGCAACACAATGACAACTGCGGTGGCGGTGGCACGCACAGCAGCAGCAGAAGTAGCTGTGTGATGAGTGGCGGAGGGATGAGTGCACACGGTGCACGCACATGGCCCGGCAGGGCACGCTGGTGGGATAGTGGCAGCCTGAGCCCAGGATGCTCAGTGTGGCATATTTTAGACTGTCTTTAATAATACTTGTAAACTAGCTTTATTTACATAGTATCTAGGGCACACACAGTGTGGGCATGGCCTGGTGACAGTATGGACAGCAATAGCAGCAGTGCCAGAAGCCAGCGCTGAGTGACAGGTGGCAGAGCCTCAAAGGTAAGAGTGTGCATGCGAGATCGCAAGCGTGTGGCCCGGTGATGGCATGCACAGTGGCAGCAGACGAGCAGCAGAGGCGTGCACACAGGCACATGCGAGACTGTGAGCATGTGGCGAAGCTGCCCAGTGGCATGAGACTGTGTAGTGCTGTGCAGTGCTGTGCTGTAGGCCCCTTTCTATGGCCAACTATGGCCAACTATGGGTTTACTGATGAACTATGGAATGCTATGGCCAACTATGGCCAACTATGGGTTTACTGATGAACTATGGAATACTATGGCCAACTATGGCCAACTATGGGTTCACTGATACAACTATGCAATGCTATGGGGTGCTATGGGGTGCTATGGGGTAGGCCTATTGCTATGGGAGTATTGCAGGTTTGCTGATGTTAATGGCAGCAACACTACCCTGATGTTCAAGGTACTAGTGTTACGCTCAGCCTTGGGCGTTCTAAGCGACTTGCTTATCGTTGACTTGGTTCAGCCCAAGTCCTGCTTCAGGGTAGTGCTGCGTGCACTGTGGACGATTGACAATGATTCTCCTCTTGATTACTATGGCTCAAGATGTAAGCCAACTGTCGTGCACAAGTGACAAAGGTGCACTGATAGCGCAGTGACTCCTAAGTGACTTCAATGCAAAGGTGTTCCAAGCCAAAAGAGTTCCCTTATGACAAGGGGGAGAAAGAGGGGTAGAGAGGAGGGGAGAGTGTACTGGTGGCCTTGGAAGGTCTGGTCTGGTTCGGAGTATCCTAGGGGTGCTTCCCACTGCAGGGATTCCTAGGTTCAAGTAGGCTGGATTGTTAAGAGGTCGAGTCTGTAGTCTACTGCACAAAGGAGTGTACTACTTATAGTTCTGTGAGGGCCCCTATCTAAAGGGCCGCGTAATTGTCAGGGCATAGGGCCCTTGCATCTAGTAGGTTCCAGACTACGCGTCATAGGGACGCGCAAGCGTATCAGTAAGAATTCGAGGGCGCACATGAGGTATGAGATCAAGGGTCATAGTGATCGACCCAATAGCAAAAGTACTCAATGTCCGGTGAACGCGCGGCCTGCCAACACGCTGCAACACGTCTGCACTACACCCTGGACCCAGGGGAACACGCCTTTAGCGTTCTGTGATGTGCCGATGTGATATGCGTGATGCATGCACATGCATGTGCCATGCAAGTGCCACAACCATGTGAGCGTACATGAGGCAAGCAGCCTCCTTCCTAATCAGTCTGTATAGTATCAGTTCAGTGTCCATAGTGTCAAATGAGTGCATAGCGGTTCAGGGGCACTCCCTAGGAGTCCCAATTCCATCCTTGTCTTTGTCAGTTAGCCAGCTGTGAGCTCCAGGAGCTCCCGCACAGACTGGGTCATGCGCAAGTCAGTGCGCGTGGTGGTCGTGGTCATAACAACTAGGTGCTAATGACAATTCTGTCTGAATGTTTGCTGCAAGGTGTGCAGTACTGAGATCAAAGTCAATTCTAAGGCATTCAGAACTCCTGCTGCTTTCAGGAGATTCAGTTGTTGGTGTGCGCTCCTTGTCTGTCAGTGGATCAGTTGTAAGTTTCTCTTCCACTGGGGAAGTTTGTATTTGGGTAAAGCTGTTTTCTTTGAGGAGTGTAGATAGGGGAAGTCCTAGTCCATACACCTTTTGTTCCTCTTCTTTGATAAGTTCAACAGCAAACTCTGCTTGTCTGTATTCAACAAAGTATGCATTCTATCGATATGCACTATATTCTTTCCACTGCACTTTTCCTTTTATGCCTGGTGGAAGATCATTGGTTGCTTGCTGTGGCTGAATCAAGAAAGCTCTCCTGTCTTCAGGGAATGTGATCCTTAGTGATGCCATCATGAATAATGCTTTGTATTTGCACAGCTCCTTCATTTGTAGATGGGGAGTCTCAACTTATGTCACAGCTACAAGGGGCCATGGCTTGGAGTGAGCTCAAGTTTGGGTGTCAGGTGACTGCATTGGTTCATGTGACCATGTGTCATACTGGAACTAAGTGGGCTGAGGTACCTGAGATGTCTGAGATGCCCAAGCACTTGGTTCTGGTAGGTGCAACCTTTGTAGATGTTATAGCATGTTTTACAAGCTTCAATGTGGCTTACTAAGCTGGAGTGGTGGTTAGAGATGAAGAGGGAAGGTCTTTCAAGTGGGAAGTTATTCACAATAGAAAAGTGATCAACTTTGTATTAAAGATGAAGTTAAGACTGGGGCTATCAGGCTCAACTGTCCACTCTATTTATACAAGGCCTGCCTCACTTGGCTAAGGCCTTAAGTACATTCACATCACTTCTAAGTAGTGACCAGTATCATAAGTAGAACTGTATGCATATCCAGATGCAAGTAGATGCACCTATAAGTCACTATGAGTTGTAGCAGATCCAAGTAGAACAAGAAGACACATGCACATCAAGTCACAAGTCTGAGTCACAAGCCAGGAGTCACAAGATGAAGGTGAGTCACATGGGTTGAGTCACAAGATGCATCACATGATATAAGATCACATGACACCTAGTATGAGTCACAGTAAGTGAACATAACAATGGACAGTAGAAAAGTGGAGAAGGCATGGAAAGCAATCAGCAAGACTGTAAATCTAGAGGGGGGTGGGGTAAAACGTGCGATCCGTAATATTTGAAAGTGTCGAAAAGAGTCAACATCACAACTGATTACACAATGAACAGTGAAGGCGTATAGTGTCTTTGAAAATAATAGCTGAAGGCCGGATACGAATCAGGGTACGGGCATTAGAAGGAAGAGAAAGAAGACTCACGAGCAACAATCAAGCTGGCAAAGATTGCGATGACAGCAGTGAATATGGGAAGGTATTTGATAATCTGTAAAAGTCGTCAGCTACGTGCTAGGTTAGGGAACGAACCACACCCACGATGGCACGACGGCGCTTCTTCACTTTGACATTGAAGATGGGCGAGTGGATCTGCTTCGACGGTCGCAGCCAAACTACAAAGGATTGGGTTATTTCGCAACGGTAAAATCAAGGAAAACTCACAGAGTAAGATCGAGTGTAGCTTGTCGACATAAGGGACCAGCAGGGCGGGGGTCAGCATGAACAGTAGAACGTGGCCAATGAGGAAGTCAGAGCTCCAGAAGGATAGCTCGGTGATCTTGACGATAAACTCGCGCGCCTGTTGCGAAAGTATGTGCGTGCCTAGGCCACGATTGTACCACTTGCCCGTCCACCACGCCCGATTGGTCTTATTATGCTTGAATTCGCGCGAGAGAAATACCGATATCAACACTTTGTGGATAACACGTTGGATGGCCATAATTGTGATAAGACCAAGGACGGCATGGGCCGTGTCCCAAAGCTCGAGGAACCACTACATCGGTCGGGTGAGGACGATCAACCTATATCGGCACGACGGGGTAAAAAAAACTTACGAAGAACTCGAAGAATCCAATCATCCCGATTGTGCCAAGAATGTGGGCGATAGTTGCCATGATTACGTCGAACTGCACGCAGCACGAGTGGAGCATTGGCCCAAGGGAGAGTGAGATGAGGAAGAGGACAAGTAAGATGGCCGCGTTCCATGCTATAGGGCCAATTGACACAACCGCAATGCGGATGAGCGGGCTTGGTGGCGTCTGGTCGGAGACTGGGAAGGACTTGACAAACATATACGCGATGACGAGGACAAACGCGAAGCAGATGGGGAAAATGACCTCAGAAATGATGACTGCACGCCAACCTGCGCGAGGCACGTCCCCTGATAACTTCACTTTCTTCCTCTTGTAGCCTGTGATCCTCGTACGCGACAAGTGGAAATATCCGATCCAAGAGCTCTCGTCCAAGCGCGGATATTTCCGCGACATCCAACGCAAAAACTCGCTATCGGTTTCGTGAGCGGATGTGACGCACAGCTCAAATTATAGGACTCACCGGTAGTCAACAATAAAGTCCGTGAACGAGAATTGGTGAGGATTGAAGAGGAATGGGGCGATACAAAGAGCGAGGATAGATACCCAAAAGTAGATCAGGTAGGGCGTCCAGAAGGACAAAGTCACGTAGAGAAGCATTAGCAAAGTCCGCATGCCGAGGTAAATACTAGGACCAGCGAAGCGCAAGAAGAGAGTGCTGAACGAGATCCGAGTTGTCGCAAACCCGCGTCCTGTGGCAATGTACCGCGCACCGCCGAAAGTGAGATTATTGAGGGTCGAATGAGTATATATCTGAGTGGCGAACACTTCAAACAACGGGGAAAGCGACATAAATTGTTTGCTGAGACGCCCGAGTGCACGGCCCAGGCCACGCTCGACCAGTTCTGGGAGACGAAGTGATTTGGGCTCGAGAGTCTCACGTAAGGATACGGACAAGCCAGGCACTTACCTTGAAGGAAAAGTGGCAACCATGCGATCATGAAAACCAAGAAGATGCTCACGATGCAGTGGTGAATCCAGTTAAAGACTGGATGGAGGTTGTAGCATCCTCCTTGTCCGTTCAGCGGCTGACCGGTGCTCGAATATTCACATATT
This sequence comes from Lactifluus subvellereus, assembly GCA_022496195.1. Taxonomy (NCBI): domain Eukaryota; kingdom Fungi; phylum Basidiomycota; class Agaricomycetes; order Russulales; family Russulaceae; genus Lactifluus; species Lactifluus subvellereus. The sequence goes on along the minus strand of WTXC01000136.1, from coordinate 54,184 downwards.
GTGAGCTGAGAGTGAAGCGTTCCCAGGAAGACCACTACATAGAGTCAATTCCTATGCGGGACCAGACCGTGGAAGGCAAGAAACGTACTGGTCACAATGAAGAGCTGCACAGACAAGACAATGAGCATGTTGTTGATGTGGAAACCTGGGTGGCCGTAGTAGAATGTGAGGAAGCGGTCGATAGGGAGCTGCGTTCCTAGATAATAATATTCGCGACTGAGCATCTGCTCGCCCATGCCAGCACCAATCTTCTGCTGGAACTTCAAGATCGTGTCAAACCCGAGGTCCCGGCCCTTGCCGCACTGGTAGTATTCCGTGTGCTTGATACGCCCGCCACGGCCAAAGGCATTCATACCGGCATAGATATCCTCGTTGAGATGCAGGCCCCTCTGCGCTTTAGATACACCGCCCCGTGTGCTCATGAACGTCGCGTTGAGGAAATCAGGGTGCCCATAGTGTAGCTTGCCACCGATCCACGCAAGCGAGCGCGCCGTCAGGGTACCAAAAGTTTGCTCCTTGCCAGCAGCGATATCACCGAGCATGCCAATGTTCTCCGAGAAGATGTACTCGCGCGCACCCACGATGGCGACGGGTGCAGCCTTGAACTCTTTCTGTCCCCACTGAGCGTACGGACTCTGGCCGCTGATCGAATACTCCTCGAACTCCGCAAGAACGTTACGAATTTTCAGACATTCTTCAAGATAGTTATCTTGATTGGCATCGATAAGCTGCAAATATTCACCGCGGTAGAAGATGATCGCGTGGTTCTGGTTGTCCGACTTGCCATCACCAAGGATTGGATTGCCGGGTAGTTCGATCCGGAACTTGGGTTTGCGCCGTCCGGTCTGCGGGTTAAACTCGGAATGACCATCGATGAGCGCAGAGTAAAGTCGCGGCTCGCCACCGTCCCTGCGGGGCTCTTCCTCAAGATAGGCAATCTGAAGGTCCGGATATGCACGAAGTAGGAACTCGGCATTCTCGTGCTCTTTCTTGTTGAACTTGGAATACCGCTGCATAGAGACGACAAACTTGAACTTGCGGCGGGCCATGCGCTCAAGCTCGCGCTCCAGTTTGTCGGTGTCGCCACTAAACCTCTGAACTACATCGGGGTTCTCGACGCGGTACAACAGTTTAATCGCTTTGGCATAGTTCATCATGCCCGAGACCGTGCGGTAAAGCGTCTGAGAACGCAGCGAAGCCCAAACACACGTACGCAGGGTGAATTGAGGATCGGCATTCTTGAAGCCGACACAATAGAATGGGAACTCGTCGAGTTTGGATGAGCCCCTCTCATCGCCTGGAAATGGGCCGTCGTAGATCTCTTGGATCTCGTTGTCCCTGCAGAAATTATCCCATTCTAAGCTGTACAGCTGCTGTAGATAGTTGAGGGGCGTGACATGAGTGTTATCAGATTCCTTGATGAGATCCTGCGGAGAAAGGAGGATCTGAAGGCGTCCACCTAGTAGGTAACTGTAAAGGAAGAATTTTCGGCAGTAAAACATACCTCTTCTTCGAAATGTGGGGTTAGGACCGTAAACGTGGGCATGGCATCCACTGGCAGCGCCTCCGGCAGCGCTGTCGTAAGTGATTGAGCAAAGAACGAGATCCGGCGTTCCGCCTCAGACCCAGGCGGGAAGAAACCCTTGTCGGTCGGCGTAAGGAAGAATTGTGGAGCACGGAGATTACGACGGCCATCCGGGGTATCGACTTGATGAAAGAGGAGCTTCCGCACGTGATCAATGGACAACAAGTGCTCGCGATACATGGAGATGATGATGGCGTTCCATATCTGGGAAACAAGGTCCTGCGACGGGTTAGCTCAAGGGATGTGGGTGGGAATGTGACAGGACACACCCTGGGCTTGTACCGGTCTTCTAAATCGGAAGTCACTAGAATCTTGGAATATATGCGCTTCGGCAAACGGGCGTAGATATCCCTCCAGGGCGTCCAAATTGATAGCCCGAGAACGAATGAGCGAGCAATGGAAAACGCAGTATTCCAAATAGTATACCACAGGAACGTGTCGAGGAAGAAAAGTACAAGATCCATGAAGAACATGATCGTGAGGGTAAAGATCGCCTGATTACGGCAGAGGACACTGCCAAACATTTTTTCGTGACAACTTTGGATCTTCATTCCGGCCATAACGCGGATGGGGTCGCGAAAAGCAAGGGTCAGGAAAAAGTATGATTCCGTGGACTTGCACCCAAAGACGAGGAACCATAAAAAGACGCTCCCGAGGCGCGCTTGAGAGTGCAGGATGGGATAACTGGCCGTGAAGGTCTGGGACGCGAGATACTTGAGCGCCGTGCTGGCGACACGGTCGCCAAACATCCGACCAGAGGGCATGATGCCGAACAGGAGGGTCGCAGCGACGGAGATGAAGAACTGAGCGATGCTGAGGATGAGAGCCAGGGTTCCACCACCGTCCGACTGATTCTCTACGATTGCGATGTAGACAGTAGGTCCGGCTGTGAGGCCGAGAGTGACAAGGAGGAAGAGCAATCGGCGAGTGAGGTGCGACGTGTTGTTCCAGGTTGTAGGGATGTACGAAAATTCTGCAAGCGTTGCAAGAATCATGATGACTGTTGCCACGGCGCCTCCGAGCGCCGTTGCAGACCATGTTAAAGCAGCCGAGTGGCCTCGCTTGGGCTGATAGATGGTCTGAGCGTTATACGCGGTATAGAACCAAAATAGTGAGATATGAATGACCCAGATGCGATTGAAGTTGACGAGTAGATGTCTGAATGAGCGCTTCTCGTAATACGTCTTGAAAAAAGCACGATCCCAGACAATGCGGTCGAAAAGCATGAAGCGTTGGGCAGGCGGAACCTCCACAAGATGAGTCTGACCAAGGGAAATTTAATAAAAATTGGTTCAGGCGGTATTGAAAAATAAAAAAGGAACCTTGTCTGTGAGAACTATGCGCGCGATACCTTCCGGATGCCAAAACAACTGATTTATATCATCATAACCGATGATACGACGGTGATCACGTTCTCGCCGTACAAGCTTGTCGTCCACGACCTCATAGCCCTGATTACGAATGAAGCGGTACAGGGGCTTGATAACAGCGCGGAGGTAGAAGCCTTCTGGCATGGGGTCGATCCTCCTCTGGCACTCGGGAGAACGATAGTAGTCGTCTGCACATTTGAAGATAAAGCAGAGACACTCTGGGACGAATCGGACTAGAGCCGCCTCTCCCCAGCAGAGGAGATAAAGGGCTATCTGACGCATGCGGTCATACTGGGACATGTTGTCCATTGCTTGACGCCAGCGTTCGAGGGCATTGGTCAGGGACTTCTCGGAATGGTTGCGGCCACCGCCGCGTTTCGAGCGGAGGGGCTGGAGACCCATGTTTTGAGTATGGCTAACGGCATCATCAAGATTAAGTTGGGCGGCAAAGTACCACTTGCGGTAATTTGCATGCTGGCCACCGATATAGTCCGCATGGAGGGAGAGAAGTGCCTGGTTAGGAGACATCCGGGACGCACGACTGTCAAGGAGGTGCATCGTAAAGTCGGACTATGGTAAAACTATGAGCAACGGACGCCGAACGATGGAATATGTCGTGTTAGCAATGTACCATGTTCCGCATAGAGTCTCTTTGAAAGCCAAATTTCTGCTGGAGGTCGAGGAATATCTCCTTTATCTCCTTCATCGAAAGTGGGATGGTGCGAACGGCTCCCCACGCTGGATAAGGCTCACCTTGAAAATGGACGGTGAGGTCGAACGATAGCAGATCATGGAGGGGGAAGAGAAAGACGGACTATAAGAGTCGGGATGGTCGTAATCGTAATATTGCCGGGAGTTAAAAGGCTCGCTCATGTCAGCAGGAGGGGAAGAAGGATAACCCTCTTGACTGCGGGAGCGGTGATGGTGGCGAGCAAAAATGATGTTGATGGCAGGGAGGCAACTAAAGTGCCGGAGTAGACGAAGTCCTTGTCGTCGTGGAAGAAGTGAAGGTTGGGGGAAGATGAGGAGGCGAGCGGAAGCGCCGAATGTGACAAGAGGCCTGAGGCAGTTCAAGTACTGTACTGTACAGTACTATCATTGCCAGGGATATGCAAAATCTGAGACAAATCGCGCATATCTCCCCACGGAATCAACGGAATTTGATCAGGTCTTTTGCAATGGATAACCATAGGTCTTACATGTAACTACTTAGATCTTAATTTTATTTGTGGATCGTAAAGGTGGTTGTAGTAGCGGAACGAATCCGCGTCAACGACCCCAAAAACCAGGGATATGCAAAGATATGTCACACTCGGTCACAGTTGCCGATTCAAATTCCGCTCGGCATCTCATGACGTAATGGCCAAGACGATCATCATTTACCTGGAGTTGCAAACCGAGGGGGAGTTGCAAAACATGTTTTTTAAGCGATCGGAAGACCTTCTGAGCTGATCCCTCTTTTTTGAAATAGACTAGATGGTAATAGTTGAAGGATCTCATAAGAAAATGGGAGGATGGAATGTTTTTGCCTTGCGATTTCATGATCATTGTGCAAAAAATTCCAAAAATGTGCAAATTCAGAGGAAAGTGGTCTCGGCTGAACCTGGTATTGCACCCCACAGTGCAGGATCTTCAGTACATAATTTAGATATTCTATTCAACCATCTTTTGAAATTTCAGGTCACCCAGTATACTTGCAATGAAGATACAAAGAAATCAGTGGATTTGGGTGACATTCCCTGTTACGGTCTTTCTTACGGTGTCTGGATCACATGAGTACGGGTCATGTGATCGTGTAAAACTTACTCGTGATGTGTTACGGTCATCGGCAAACTATGCATAAACTTTTCAACTTTTCGACTTATTTTGTACATTGCAAGTAAATAAGTGAAAAAGCAAAAAAGTTCACATTCATGATTGTACCGAAATGGCTTTAAGTTAAAAAGTGGATAAAGTGTAAGGAGTTACACGGGTATTGGTAACACCGCGGTTTTCCGGTCACGGTAGTCACGGGTGCGGGTGCGAGCCACTACCGCACCCTCACCCGCGGTTTTACGGTTTTTTCTGACACCCTCGCCTCAAGGCCCTCAAGTACAAGTCAGGGAAATTTCCCCACCACCGCCCCCCTCTCTCGCTCCAAATGTGAGACAGAGAGGGATTTTCGTCTATCGACGCCGCCAACACCCTCACGAGAGGCGGCATTCCTCTCGTTTTCGAACCGTTGCCCCTCCCTCGCGACAAATGCAAGATAGAGAGGGTTCTGTCTGTTTTCCATCTGGCCAACCCCCACTCTTGCTGCAAACACGAGACCGATTTGAACAGAAGGGTTGGGCTCTAGCTATGTTTTTCTTTTTTTGTAGTTTTCTTCCCTGCTAAAGTCTTTGACGATGATCATATCACCCACGCGCCCCCACTGGCACATTCCCCGTGTGCCTGCACGCCGCCCGTGTGCCCGCACATCACTCGCATGCACGCACGTCGCCCGTGCCCGGTCGCCCACCACGCACCCCGCCCGCATTTACGCACACTGCCGAGACCACTCACGCAGCCCCCGTATGCCGGATTATGTTAATAAATACAATAGGATAAATATCTTGTACTTTATGTTTTATGAATAATACTATCTTTAGCCCCCTCCCCCCTCCCTCGCTTCAACTGTGAGTTGGAGGGGCTGGACCACGCTGCATACCGCCACGCAGCCGTGATACTGCCATGCCGCCTCAAATCGCAGATCGCCCGCACGCCTGCAACTCATGTGGGCGCGCACGCCCACACGCATGCCCGCCTGCATGCCCGCAGATCGCCCGCCCGCACGCACGCACGCACACCGATAGAGTCATCTGAGAAGCCGCTCTTTCATGGCTCATCTGCGGCTGTGGCGATATACAAGGCTCGTGGGAATATTTTGGAGGAGAATGAGGATGGCTTTGGGGGTGGCACAGAGGAGGACATTGGGCGTGCATTGGTAATGATGCACGTGGAGCATATAGTACCAGGGCACCGATCTGCAGCTTGAGGGCTCAGAGTGAAGAGGTGCCCCAGAACTTCGTTGATAAGGTCTATCATGATTCTCTGAAAATGGCCTGCATGCTACTTTCCAACTTTCGGCTTGTTTTGGCTTTTCCACAACTTTTTTCTACTTAATTACTTTCCGGCAACATGACCAAGCAAGCTTTTGGTTGAATCTAGGTTCCTTTTCAACTTACGGACTTTTCATACTTTTTCAGCTCGTACGAGCTAGTACGAGCTAGTACGAGCTAGTACGAGCTCGTACAAGTCAAAAAAAGTTATATGCAGGTTTGCCGATGGTGACCGTCACCCTACTGTGATGGCACGGGACTGGTAAGGTGTGCATCATGCAAAATCATCACATTGTGACTACCTTTGACCCTCCTACTGAGTTGAGTGTCTGTGCATGCTGAATCTGACTTCTGAGCTCAAAAACTTTATGCTGCTCACGATTCTACATAAAATAAATTTCTGTCTGCACAGAGTTCTTCTGAAAACACAAAATAAGAAAACTGTGTGGCCAGTTTAGGATAAAAGGGCTTTGTGCCAATGGCATAGAATTTCTACTGCAATTGTCACAGAACATGATGCTTTTGCATGATGCATATCTTAGCAGCTGGTGGTGGTATAGTGCCAGCAAAAGGACTAGTACTCATGGTAGTAGCATGTAGCCTCCCAGTACTACATCTGCAAACTGTATGTCACAGTTACAAGGGACCGTGGCTCTAAGTGAGCGCATCGTTTGGGGTCACGTGATCGTGCGGATGTATCACGTGTTCTTGCCATGGCTCGCTATGTGTTATGTTTTCCCCTTCGGACTGAGCGGACCGTCTCCTTTCTATTTTTGCTACGATACCTAGCCCACGCCTCGCCTCACATTCTAGACCATGATAGCCGTGACTCATTGTGCTCCACTGGACGTGGAGCGCATACTATACTTAGCCCTGACTCGATCCTGACTCACCCTGCCCCACAGTGGCCTGTGGGGCTGGTACTATACTTAGCGACTACTCCACTACCCTCGTTATGACTCGGTAGTAGTAGCATGTGACTCCCCTGTACCAGGCCTATATAAGGGCCTTAGTTTGCGTAGAGTCAAGCCCTAAGCTTGACTTCGTTTCTCAATCGATCGTCTTGCCTCCTCACTTGAGCCGCCGCTCTAAGTCATCGCCCCACTTGAACTGCCGCTTCAAGTCGCCTTAAGCTTCATCGCTCAGCAAGGCCTGCTTCACTCTCACGCCTCTCTAAGTCGGCTGCAACGACTTAGCTTTGGGTCTTCGCACTAGTCACGTGCTCGCCCTACTCCAAAGAACTTAGCTTCACTCTCGCGTCGACGTGACCACCGGAAGTGTCACGCTCAGGACCACGTGCTCGTTGCCCTCGCACGTGTTCCTCTTGCCCACGCCCAAGTCGCACAAGTCGTGCTCACGGCCCGTCGAGCCGTAACATAAGTCAAGCTTCCCTAACCACCAGGAACGCCCCGCCCTGGATAACACAGACTATTGGGAACGCCTCAGCGATCTTAACAGAAGACGCGCACACATCACTCAGTGGAGAATCCTCCTTGACGACGCAGTATATCGTCATAACGCCACCTGCTTCCTGTCCTGTGCCGAAGGACCATCAGAGCAACATCACGCCCTTTCAATCGAAATAGAAAACTTTCGATTCATCGAAAATAAGTGGCTGAAGACTTCACAGCGTTTGAAGCAGCCCTCACCATCTTACAGCTATCGCTAGAGCCCTGGAGTCTACTCGACGACCGCGTTTAGGACCCCTCCACGAGATTAGCTTGCCAGAAATCCTCGAAGCCGTCCTCTGGACACGAGAAGCCACAGACCAACTCGAAAGCGACGTTAACCGCCACCGCCACGAGTGCCCAAGGACCTGTGCCAACGGCCCAAACAGACACCACCGTAACCTCGATCAGATCGCACAAGAGCTCGCTGAAATCGTCGCCGAAGTCGATTTCGTCTGCACCATCTTCGTCCACCAAGTAGAGCTCATCCTGCAGGAAGAAGGACAGTAATCGTGGCAACCCTTTGAATACAGATCTCAGAAACCAGAGACACCCCAGTCACACCACGAAAGAATGCAGACTTACCAGACTACATCTGCGGAGGAGCCTATTGGAAGGACACTGACCGCAACCTCAGAAAGTGGTGCTATCACCACACAATCCAAGCCCCTGATGGAAGTGAAAAGCACTTCCCCATCGAATTCATCAACGACCACTGGTATATTCTAGAGTGGGCAGAAAATCGTTACTGGACAAAGCCAGAAAACTGCATCCCCCACGACGATACCACAGGATTAGGACATCCCGGGAAACAAAGGGAAACAGAACCGCTCGAAGAATTTCTGAGCACCGGACTTCAGGACGTCGCCACACTCCAAGGAAGTCACCCTTACCCAAGAAACAACAGCCACACCACAGCTACTCGCCTAGCACACCAAGCCGGCAGCCTACGCCGCCACCACCCATTCTCCAGCAGCCCGTACCACCCCCACCTCCACCACAGCAGACCAGCATGGCAACAATTCCCGCGCCACAAGGAAACGGCAACGACTCATGAAGGGGAACGCCCAGCAATCTTCGATGGAGATCGAAGTAAAAGCGCCAAATTCCTGAAAGAATTCAAGTTATATCGAATTCTCAATGGAAAATCAGACAACGTCACCATCCCCTACAACCGAGTAGCGCTAGCCATTGGATACATCAGAGGCCCAAGTGGACGACTGGACCGATGCACAAACAGCGCTCCTAGAAGAAAGAACCACCCGAAGCAGTCAATCGCATCCAGAAAACAGACGAAGCACTATGGACTAGCTTTGTCCAAGACTTCACCAACGCCTTCACAGATACGGCCAAGGAACAGAATGCCTTCAACAAACTGGTCAACCTCAGGATGCAGGAGAACGATGTCGATGGTTTCATCACCACCTTCAACCACCTTGTCCTAGCAGCAGGACGATCCCCTACGGACCTGGGAACGCTAGACCTCTTCAAAAAGGGTCTTCGTCGAGGAATAGCGCTAAAAATCCTCAATAAAGAAACCATACCAACGACCCTAGACGATTGGCAGGAGGCGGCGCGGAAGGAAGTCATTAGGAGCGCCCAAATACTCGCCGACCTAGGACCCGCTCCCAACCAGCAGCGCTTCACCCCCAAACCCCGTTTTATTCCCAGAGCGCCAGCCCCTGCCCAGCGCCCCAGAAACAACGCCCCCGTCCCCATGGACGTGGATGCCGCACGCATGGGAGGACCACTAACAGACGCAGAAAAGAAGAAGCTCATGGACGAGCGAAATGCTTCTACTGCAAAGAAAAGGGACATCGCGCCGCTCAATGCTTCAAGAAAAAGGGGAGGCAAAACCAGCAAGCCCCCTCCCAACGCGCCACACTCGTAAGAACGACGAGCCAAGAAAGCCTGACCATCGTCCCCGACGATAGCGCCAGCCAAGCACCAACGGACGTCATGTCCCAGCTCCGCGCCATGAGCGCAACAGAGCGATCAGCAGCCTTTGATCGCATCATCCAGGAAGACTTGGATTTTTAAAGCGGCTTGACCTAACAGCCTGGGATCAAGCCTCGCGTATTTGTACCATGTATGTCTCAAATCGGAATAGTATCAATGTCAATTTTACGTTCTCCACCATACATGGAAAGGCTGCAGAAAGTGCGCTCATAGACAGTGGCGCCACCGACAACTTTATCGACCAGAAAACCGCCCAAAGGCTGCGTCTTGTGCCCAGACGACTCCCCCAGCCACGCCTCCTCTACAATGTGGACGGATCCGAAAACCGCAGTGGCCGCATCACCACCTACTGCGACCTAACGATCCGACAAGGAAAGAAAGAAAGCGTGCAGCGCTTCTTCCTCGCTAACCTAGGACGAGATAGGACGATCCTAGGGTTCCCCTGGTTCCACGCCTTCAACCCCGATATTGACTGGAGCACCAAGACCGTCAAAGGAGGACCAATCTCCCTCGCACTGACCAGTAGGAGGGCATCAGAGCAGCCCCGAAGCCTGTTGCGATACGCCCAACTCCTTGGACATGCCCTCCAGGCGACCACAATGGAAGAAGGAGACGCCTTAGTCCTCCAGATCAACAGGACAAATATCGCCCAAGAATGGGCAATTAGGGAACACCAAGAGCGGTCTGCCCCTACAGCAGCAGATGTGCCCCCAGAATATTCGCGACACTGGAGGGTCTTTTCGGAGAAAGAAGCGCAGCGCTTCCCGCCGAGCAGAGAAGACGATCATGCCATCAGACTAAAGCCTGACGCCCCGGCGATGCTAGACTGCAAGTCTATCCGTTAAACCCCAAGGAAATGATCGCCGCCGATGCCTGGCTCAAAGAGCAACTCGATAAAGGATACATCGAACTATCGAGTTCCCCCTATGCCGCCCCCTTCTTCTTTATCAAAAAGAAGGACGGATCCCTCCGCCCGGTCCAGGACTACCGCACGCTGAATAGCTGGACAATACGAGACGTCTACCCCCTCCCTGACATTAGCATCCTGACTAGAGATCTCGAAGGACGCGCGCTGTTCACCAAGTTCGATATCCGGTGGGGATATCATAACGTCAGAATAAAAGACGGCGATCAATGGAAGGCAGCCTTCAAAATGCCACAAGGACTGTTTCAACCGCGCGTCATGCTATTTGGACAATGCAACGCGCCTAGCACCTTCCAACGGGTCATGGATCGACTCCTGCGCCGTTGAAACTCAAATACCCAAGGATGATCTTCGTATACATGGACGACATCCTCGTTGCCACACCCCGAGACCATGCATTACACCGACGCGTGGTCCACGAGCTGCTAGACATCTTAGAAGCAGCGTCATTCTTCTTAAAGCCCCAGAAGTGCCAATTCGAACAGCGACGCGTCGAATATCTGGGGCTGGTTATCGATGGGGACTCGCTGCGCATCGAGTCCAGCAAACTGAAAGGCATTAAGGAGTGGCCACGAGTACTCACAAGTGTCAAACAGCTGCGATCGACACTTGGTGTCTTGGGATACCAACGCCCCTTCATACCTGGTTTTGCCGAGATCGCCCGACCCCTAACTAGCCTCCTGAAGAAAGGAGTTCCCTTCATCTGGACAGATGAGTGCACAGCCGCAGTCGATCAGCTCATCAAGATCGTCACGAGCGACCCAGTCCTCTGGCAACCAAGCCCAACACGCCCATACGAGCTGGAAGTAGACGCCTCCCAAATGCCACAGGTGCCATCCTGTACCAGTACGATGCTCAAGGACGTCGCCGCCAGTGGGATACGATTCCAAGACGTTCACAGCCACGGAGCGTAACTACCCCATCTGGGACAGGGATTCCTCGCCATTGTCAGAGGCTTAGAACACTGGCGTCACTTACTTATGGGAGCCCAACATCAGGTCACGTGATCACGGACCACAAGAACCTTCAATATTACCGGTCACCCCAGAAAATCAACCGACGCATCGCCCGCTATATCCTCACGCTCGGGGATTATCATATCACCCTGATACACCGTCCAGGGGCCACAAATAAAGCGACGCCCTCTCCGCCGTCCAGACTTCGACCATGCAGGCCAGGACAATGCCGAAGTCCTCGCCCTGCCGCCTACCCTGTTCACCAACGCCGCACAAGTGTCGACCTTGAAGACCGCACTCTCACCCTTCAAGATAACCATAAGGACACCCTCGCCACCTGGGCCTCCACCTACCCCATCGAACGACGTCCTGGAGGAGGCTGGTGGCATGCTAACCGCCTGGTTGTCGTGGCAGACAACGACCTTAGGAGGGGAGTGATCTCCTATACCATGACTCGCCAACCGCCGGGCACCCCGGAATTTTAAAAACTTGCTTACTCATCGCCAAAGACTACTGGTGGCCCAACATGAAGCAGACCGTCCTCGCCTATGTCAAAGGATGTGCCACTGCCAAGCTACCAAAGTGAACACCACTAAGCCGCACCTCCTTTATGCCATAACGACCCCCAAACGCCTTACCATTCGAGACCATCGCCCTCGATCTAATTGTTAAGCTGCCCCCATCAGAAGGATTCGACTCTATCCTTACGATCACCGACCACGACTGCTCAAAAGCAGCCATATTCATCCCCTGCAATGAAGCAATGACCGCACCAGAACTCGTCATGTTATATGCCAAGCACGTGTTCCCCCACTACGGCATTCCCCGAAAGATCATCAGCGACAGAGGAACGCACTTCGCCTCGCACTTCCCACGAGAGCTCTGCAAAACGCTGGGGATTGAACAGAACATTAGCACCGCATACCACCCCCAGACAGATGGCCAGTCCGAACGAACTAACCAGTGGCTTGAGCAGTACCTCCGCATCTATGTGAACCATCAGCAGAACAACTGGTCTGCCCTCCTACCCATTGCCCAATATGTCCACAACGCCTGGCCCAGCAGCACCACCAAGCAAGCACCTTTCCAACTCCTCATGGGGCACATCCCACGCGCCCACCAGCCACAGCGATCCGAGAAAATGCCGTCGCTCCAAGAACGCCTAGACCTCGTTCATCAAGGACGGATATCAGCGCAGACCGCCATTACCAATGCCCAGACCCTTGTTAGTGCCAGAAAGGGAGCGCGATTTAAGCCATTCGCAAAAGGACAGAAGGTCTGGCTCGACGGAAGGAACATCCACATCACCCAGCCAAGCGCAAAACTCGCGCAAAGGCGCTATGGCCCCTTCCAGATCACTGACGTCATCTCCCCAGTAGTATACCGAGTCGCAATTCCCCCCAGTGGAAACTACGTCGTGTCCATGACGTATTCCATGCCAGTCTCCTCACCCCGTATGTAGAAACTAAAGAGCATGGCCCCAACTTCACAGAACCGCCTCCCGACGTTATCGATGGAGAAGCAGAGTACGAAGTCGAGGCCATTCTAGACTACCGCACATTTGGAAGAACAAAGCAACCGCAGTACCGAGTCAGATGGAAAGGGTACTCCACAGCAGAAGACACGTGGGAACCTCGGAAGAACCTGAAAAATTCACTGAACCTAGTCCGCCAGTTCCACCGAGAAAACCCACAGCGATAAGAAAAGCCTATATAAGACATGCCTTGACCGCCCTCAAGTCATCATCCCCCTCTCTTGCCTCCACCACACTCAGCACACCCCCACCAGCTTACTCCTCACTTATGTCCTCCGATGGCTCGCAGAAAAACCAACTCGCCAACAAAGGGAAAGGAAGGGAAGCCCCCATCGCCCCGGACTCGCCCACGCCCTCCATCTCGAAGAATGACGACGCGCCACGCCCCCTGCAGGTCCGTATCGCCACCAGGGTATTCACCGTGCGGAACGACGACAGCAGCAGCGACGACAGCAGCGAGGCCAGCAGTAACACCGAATGGACCGCCAACGATAGAAGAACAGGCGGACCAGCTCCTGAGCGAGCTTCTCCTCTCCCTGACCTCCACAGCTGCAACAAGTTCGACCACCCCCTCTCTGCCGACAATTTCTGTGGAATCTGCAACGCCCCCATTAAGATGGACGACGGCCACGCCACCTGGAGCGCCTCCCCCATCTCGAGCAGCGACACAGCGACCGCCAACCCCGTGCCCCCACTTCGCCGACCAGGGTCGATGCCCCCGCTATTTCCACATCCGTTAGACAAGGTACGAACGATGACCTTGCCAGCGCCTTCCAGCTTCTGCAGCCGCCAAACGTCGCTGCCGCCAGAACGCTCGCCGCGCTTCCGACGCGGCTCCCGGCCCCTCCTATCCTCCGTAGCTACGCAGACGTCGCCGCCGCCCACACCAATCAAGGAAGAGAGCCCCGCACCACAACTCCACGCATTCACAGTACCCCAGGGAATCCAGGCCACGGTCAGCAGGACAGCACGCTCGGCTACGATGGTTATTTCCTGCGATGGAATCGACTTGTCGACAATCCAAGTGAACGGAACGTTATCCTTGTCCCCGATCATAACAATCGACTAGTCCCCGCCACCTTCTACGCCCACCTACCCTTCCTCGACGAGCCTCTCGTTCTGGGACATCTAACGACGACGTCCCACATCTTCGCTGAGCCCCTCCATGCTAAACCGTGCCCCGACGCTCACCTCCCAGCCGTAGACGACTGGGACCTCTTTGCCCTGGAGGGCAGCCACCAGTTCCGCCGCCATGTTGACAGGCTCGTCGAGGGGCTTGGCGACCAGGGAGTCGCTGCTGAGGTCCACAGGTATCGCACTGTGGTACGCAAACTCCACTTCCAGATCGAGCAGGAGTACCATCACCTGCTGACCACCCCGGAGCGACGAGTCGAGTATACCGCCCTCCAACTGCAAAGGGACGCTGACCTAGTCCGCTGCCGCCATAAGCTCAGGGATGAGCTGCGTGGCATTGAGGTGCGCCTATACGAAGCCGCGGTCATGTCGCGCATCGGGCCCAAGCTGGACCAGATCCTGGAGCGCCCCATCCTCCCCTCTATGTCCTACTTCATGCGGGGGCGCCCCGCTACTCACCAAACAGACATGGTCTCCACCCTCCCCGTCCACGTGCCGCCGCACACCCACTTCATGAATGCACGCCCCCTGCCCGTCCGTGAACGTGCCGCTATCCATGCCCTCCGACGCAAGCGCCCCTGTCCCCCGGAGTCCTCCCCCGATGCCAACGATGCCGGACGAGCTTTATCCGGTGAGCCTGCCACTTCGGACTAACAGCGTGGCAGCTGTCCCTTAGGGGAGGGCGTACTGTTACGATCTCCCTTAAGGACTGAGCGGACCGTCTTTTCCCCTTCGTGCCTTACGATACCTAGCCTGCGTCTCACGTCCTAGACCCGATAGCTATGACTCGCTGCGCTCCACTGAGTGTGGAGCGCATACTATATTTAGCTCTGACTCGGCCCTGACTCACCCCGCTCCACAGTGACCTGTGGGGCTGGTACTATACTTAGCGGACTACTCCACTACCCTCGTTATGACTCGGTAGCAGTAGCATGTGACTCCCCTGTACCAGGCCTATATAAGGGCCTTAGTTTGCATAGAGTCAAGCCCTAAGCTTGACTTCGTTTCTTAATCGATTCGTCTTGCCTCCTCATTTGAGCTCGCCGCTCTAAGTCGCCTTCTTTACTTGAACTCGCCGCTTCAAGTCGCCTTTCGCGTTCATCGCTCAGCAAGGCTCTGCTTCGCTCTCACGCCTCTCTAAGTCGGCTGCAACGACTTAGCTTTGGGTCTTCGCACTAAGTCACGTGCTCACCCTACTCTGAAGAACTCGGCTTCACTCTCGCGTCGACGTGACCACCGGAAGTGTCACGCTCAGGACCACGTGCTCATTGCCCTCGCACGTATTCGCTCTTGCCCGCGCCCAAGTCGCACAAGTCGTGCTCACGGCCCGTCGAGCCGTAACATGGGATTATTGTCTTGTTGACTTCGTGCTGAAGTTTAATCGGGGAGATCTGTCCATGTGCAGATAAGTTATCGCAATCATCCTCAGTAAGCTTACTAAGCTATTTAACGGAACTTACCATTCCAGCTTCTTGGACTGTCAGATAACGTCGCACAGCTTGATAAACTCGTTCATTGTTCAGCAGAGAGGGGTGGGCATGGTGTTTGCCAGCTCTTGATGGTGGAAGAGTGTGAAACTTGTCAATGTAAATGACAAGGTGCTGGATTTGGCGGGCGAGGTAGGGACCCTTTCCCACAGACTTTGCAACTGTGAGACTTGCTCGCATTGCAGGGTTCTTGACGTTTGGGATGAGTCTGTAGCGCTCATGTAATCCTAGATAGTTCCGGACAGCATGGAGCTTGAAGAGGGCACCAAAAGCCTTATGCTTTGTAGCATCCTTGATCAAGCCCGCAACAATGACACCAGTGGGAATGTGCTCCGGTCCAAATTCATCATCTGCTGTCGGATTGAGGAAGGAGACTGCTGGTGGGGCTGGGTCTGTGTTATTGTTAGGTAAATTGTTATCTGGCGGTGGTGGCAGCAGCAGCAGCTCAGCCACATCAGAAACTTGGACTGGGCCTGGGGTGCCAGGAACTGGAGTAGCTGGTGAGTGCAGCAGCAGCTGCGGCTCTAGTGGAAGGCTGCCAGTGGGAATATTGACCCAACCCTCTTCCCCAGAGTCTGAGGGAGTGCCCTCAGACTCGGATGACTCAGAGCTGCTTTCAATAATGAGAACCTCAATTGGTTGTCTGGTTGGTTTCAGAACCAATGCAAAAAATCCATCAATCTTGGCTGATCCAGCAGCTGCCCTGCATAAAGTGGCCTGTTTCTTAAAAATATTTGCATGGCTAGTGCCCGTGTAGCTACCCTTATGTGTGAGTGGTGGGGGTGCCTTGAAAGGATCAACGGGCGGAATTATGATAAGTATCGTCCCAAGTCAAAATAACTCCACTTGGACTTACTTTTGAGAATTTTCCCTTCCAGAATGCTTCAGCCCCACTCAAGATTTGATGGGCTTCAGACTCCTCAGCACCTTCCTCACCCTCATCTGATTCTTCACCCTGATTGACG
The DNA here is from genome assembly GCA_022496195.1 of Lactifluus subvellereus. Lineage (NCBI taxonomy): Eukaryota > Fungi > Basidiomycota > Agaricomycetes > Russulales > Russulaceae > Lactifluus > Lactifluus subvellereus. The sequence continues at coordinate 37,741 of WTXC01000136.1, read as the reverse complement.
GCAGCCTTCCTCTTTGTCCCACCTTCTCCATTCCTTTGTTCCACAATCTCTGCTTCCTTATCTTCCGAGTCTGAAAGATCTAGAAGATCAGGCACAACTGCTTCTGATATGCTCACAGCCCATCCACCGTTACCATCAAACTCTGAATCTAAGTCTGAGTCTTCTTCATTGACCCAATCAGGGTTATTTCGGTAGTCATTTTGGTTGTCTAGGTTATCAATAAAAGCTCTTTTGAAAAATTTCCCACCTTGAACTCTCTGGGTTTTGGCCTGGCAAGCTCTCTTATTTTTTAGAGGCATTTTAGACTGTTGTCCGGAGTCTGACAGCTTCAAAATGCACTAGGAAAAGATTTGATTTTTCGGACTGAAATTGAGACTGATTATGTAATCCTACAACTAAAATTTTTATTGCGGAATCATGATCTTTTGACCAGGTTTCACTCCAAAACCGCAAAAAAACCCGTGATCCAAGCAAAATTCCACCTCTGGAAGAGGTGCCTACTCTTTCACTTTGGCACTGTAGCCAATCTGGTTAAATTATAATCCGAAATTATTTCAACCGAACAGGGCCTTAACTGTGACGTGAGAATTATATGGAAGCCGCCAAACGAAGGCAGCCACGTGCCGATTTCAGCGCACTGGCATGCCAATATGTATGGGCTCCGCGTTGCCCTAGGTCATCCCAAAGTCAAAGTGCATTTGTGGTTTTCACCCCAATCTGATGGGTATCTAACTCCCCCGGGCCATAATACATGATAATAGTACTTTCTGCTTCCCATAAATTAGCGATCCATATCACACACATTCTCTCTTCACACTCGGGGCATTTCTTTTTTCTTTTTTATTCTATCCTATCAAAGTGTGCCTTGAGTATAGAACCCTGCATAGTACATGCCAGTATAGTTTCCAAATATGTGTCCGTTCCTTTCCATCCGTTCCACCGCATAAATAACAGCTTCCCTGTTTCTGGTCGACATCGCCTTGTGCCTGATGTGTGAGAAAATGTGTTGCTAATGCGAGTCGAGTGGTGTTGAGTGAGAGGCTGTGCTCTGCTCTGCTTTGCGGAGATTTGCGAAGATTGTGGGGATGCGTTATGCGTCTCTGCTCATGCCCCTGCGCTTCTCCGCCTCGCTACCCTCGCCTTGCTGCACAACGCCCTTTTCCTGCCCCATCCCACTCTAGCTCCCTTATCTTGATGGGACCCTTGTGTCCCCGAACTAGGGGGTGTGAGTGTTTCAGTTATAGGGTCATTCTTCGTTGCTGAATCGGTGCGTCGCTTGTATGTAGTTCGTGAGCGGGATGGTTATTTACGGTCTGTTCATTAGAGGCACTTAACTCACCAGACAACAGCAGCACTTAGCACAGGTTCCTCTATTTCTCGGTGCTCCAACAACGCCTGTATGATACGACGGTGTCCTCTTTGAGATGCTAGATGGAATGGCTTATGGTACTCATTGTCACAGGCATTCACATCAGCGCGGCAACGGAGCAGGATCCAAACAACTTTAAGATGTCCTGCTTCTGATGCTAGATGTAAAGAAGTTGTGTTATCGTCGTTCCGGGAATTCGGATCTGCCCCGCGATCAAGAAGGATCTCAGCGACTTTCACGTGTCCGTTTTTGGATGCGAGATGCAACGGAGTGTTGTCGTCGTTCCGTGCATCCAGATCTGCGTCCAACTCGAGAAGGGGCTCAGCAACTTTCACATGGCCTCTAAGCCTGCGAGAGGTTTCCTAGTATTAGCATCTACATGTAGATCGAGTGCATCCTAAGAAACTTACCCACGATCTTGCGACACCCAATGGAGTGGAGTCTTGTATTTCTTGTTACGGGCATTTACATCTGCGCCGCGATCGAGAAGCATCCGAACAATTTCCAGATGTCCACCTTCCGAAGCGAAATGCAATGGGATGGTGTTATCGCAGTTCCGAGCATTCGCATCTACCCCGAGATCGAGAAGGATCTCAGAAAGTTTCACGTGTCCGTTGTTGGATGCGAGATGCAATGGGGTGTTGTCGTCGTTGTCTCGTGCATTCGGATCTGCGCCCAACCCGAGAAGGAGTTCAGCAACTTTCACATGGCCTCCAGACCTGCGAGAGGTTTCCTAGTATTAGCATCTACATGTAGATCGAGTGCGTCCTAAGAAACTTACCGTGCATTTTGCAACACCCAATGCAGTGGAGTCTTGTAGTTCTTGTCACGGGCATTCACATCTGCGCCGCGATCGAGAAGCATCCGAACAATGTTTAGATGTCCACCTTCCGAAGCGAAATGTAATGGGATGGTGTTATCGTTGTTCCGAGCATTTGCATCTGCCCCGCGATCAAGAAGAATCTCAGCAAGTTTCATGGGTCCAGTTTTGGATGCGAGATGCAATGGAGTGTTGTCGTCGTTGTCCCGTGCATTTGGATCTGCGCCCAACTCGAGAAGGAGTTCGGTAACATTCACAGGGCACCCCAACCTGCGAGATGTTTCCTAGTATTAGCACTGACATGTCATGTAGATCGAGCGCATCCTAAGAAACTTACCATGCAGATTGTGACACGCAATGCAATGGAGCCTTGTAGTTCTTGTTACGGGCGTTTACATCTGCGCCGCGATCGAGAAGCATCCGAACAATTTTATCCCGTCCACCTTCCGAAGCGAAATGCAATGGGATGGTGTTATCGTTGTTCTGAGCATTCATATCTGCCCCGCGATCAAGAAGGATCTCAGCAAGTTCCACGTGTCCGTTTTTGGATGCGAGATGTAATGGAGTGTTGCGATCGTCGTCCCGTGCATTCGGATCTGCGCCCAACTCGAGAAGGAGCTCACCAACTTTTACATGGTCTTCTCCAATCCTGCGAGACGTTTCCTGGTATTAGCATCTACGTGTAGATCGAGTGCGTCCTAAGAAATGTACCATGGGTCTTGTGACACCCAATGCAATGGAGTCTTGTAGTTCTTGTCACGGGCATTTACATCTGCGCAGCGATCGAGAAGCATCCGGACCATTTCTAGATGTCTACCTTCCGAAGCGAAATGCAATGGGGTGGTGTTATCGTTGTTCCGAGCATCTGCATCTACCCCGCGATCAAGAAGGATCTCAGCAAGTTTCATGAGTCTGCTTTTGGATGCGAGATGCAATGGAGTGTTGTCGTCGTTGTCCCGTGCATTCGGATCTGCGCCCAACTCGAGAAGGACCTCAGCAACTTTCACATCGTCTCGATAAAACCTGAGAGACGTTTCCTGGTGTTAGCATCTACGTGTAGGTCGAGTACGTCCTAAGAAACTTACCATCGACGTTGCGACATCAAATGCAATGGAGTCTTGTAGTCCTTGTCACAGGCATTTACATCTGCGCCGCGATCGAGAAGCATCCGAACAATTTCTAGATTTTCAACTTTCAAAGCGAAATGCAATGGGATGGTGTTCTCGTTGTTCCGAGCGTCTGGATCTACCCCGCGATCAAGAAGGATCTCAGCAAGTTCCACATGTCCGTTTTTGGATGCGAGATGCAATGGGGTGTTGTGATCGCCGTCCCGTGCATTCGGATCTGCGCCCAACCTGAGGAGGAGCTCAGCGACTTTCACTTGGTCTCCTCTAGACCATGGTGACCTGCGAGACGTTCCCTGGCATTAGCATCTACGTGTAGATCGGGTGTGTCCTAAGAAACTTACCATCCATCTTGCGACACCCAATGCAATGGAGTCTCGTAGTTCTTGTTACGGGCATTTACACCTGCGCCGCGATCGAGAAGCATCCGAACAATATTTAGATGTCCACATCGAGAAGCGAAATGCAATGGGATGGTGTTATCGTTGTTCTGAGCATTCGCATCTGCCCCGCGATCAAGAAAGGTCTCAGCAAGTTCCACGTTTCCGCTTTTGGATGCGAGATGTAATGGAGTGTTGCGGTCGTCGTCACGTGCATTCGGATCTGCGCCCAACTCGAGAAGGACCTCAGCAACTTTCACATGGTCTCCCCTAAACATGGGAGACCTTTCCTGGTATTAGCATCTACGTGTAGGTCGAGAACGTCCTAAGCGTACCATGAATAGTATTGCGACACCCAATGCAATGAAGTCCTGTAGCTCTTGTCACGGGCATCTACATCTGCGCCGCGATCGAGAAGTATCCAAACAATTTCTAGATGTCCGCCGAACGAAGCGATATGCAATGGGATGGTGTTATAGTTGTTCCGAGCATCTACATCTACCCCTCGATCAAGAAGGATCTCAACAAGCTTCACGTGTCCGTTTTTGCATGCGAGAAAAAATGGAGTGTTGCGGTCGTCGTCCCGTGCATTTGGATCTGCGCCCAACTCGAGAAGGAGCTCAGCAACTTTCACATGGTCTCCAAACCTGCGAGACGTTCCCTGGCATTAGCATCTACGTGTAGATCGAGTGGGTTCTAAGAAACTTACCATCCAGTTTGCGACACCAAATGCAATGGAGTATTGTAGTTCTTGTCAGGGGCATTTACATCTACGCCGCGATCGAGAAGCATCCGAACAATTTCCAGATGTCTACCCTCCAAAGCGAAATGCAATGGGATGGTGTTATCGTTGTTCCGAGCATCTGCATCTACTCCGCGGGCAAGAAGGATCTCAGCAACGTTCACGTGTCCGTTTTTGGATGCGAGATGCAACGGAGTGTTATCGTCGTTGTCCCGTGCATTCGGATCTGCGCCCAACTCGAGAAGGAGCTCAGCAAATTTCATATGGTCTTCTCTAAACCTGCGGGAGGTTTCCTAGTATTAGCATCTACATGTAGATCGAGTGCGCCTTACGAAACGTACCATGCATATTGCAATACCCAATGCAATGGAGTCTTGTAGTTGTTGTCACGGGCATTTACATCTGTGCCGCGATCGAGAAGCATCCGAACAATTTCTAGATGTCTACCTCCCAAAGCGAAATGCAATGGGACGGTGTTATCGATGTTCCGAGCATCTGCATCTACCCCGCGATCAAGGAGGATCTCAGCAAGTTCCACGTGTCCTCTTTTGGATGCGAGATGCAATGGAGTGTTGTCGTCGTTGTCCCGTGCACTCGGATCTGCGCCCAACTCGAGAAGGAGCTCAGCAACTTTCACATGGTCTCCACTAAACCTGAGAGACCTTTCCTGGTATTAGCATCTACGTGTAGATCGAGTACGTCCTAAGAAACCTACCATTCATCTTGCGACACCAAATGCAATGGAGTCTTGTAGTCCTTGTCACGGGCATTTACATCTGCACCGCGATCGAGAAGCATCCGAACAATTTCTAGATCTCCACGTTGTGAAGCGAAATGCAATGGGATGGTGTTCTCGTTGTTCTGTGCATTCGTATCTGCCCCGCGATCAAGAAGGATCTCAGCAACTCCCCCGTATCCATTATTGGATGCGAGATGCAATGGAGTGTTGCGGTCGTAGTCCCGTGCATTTGGATCTGCGCCCAACTCGAGAAGGACCTCAGCAACTTTCCCACGGTCCCCGTTTCGCCTTCCAAATGATGACGTAAGGTAGCTGTCCCTATATCAGCATCTCCTCCTAGATCGAGAGCGTTTTGACTTACAAGGGCGACAAGGAATGCAATGGCGTCTGGTAGTAGTTGTCACGAGCACTCGCATCTACGCCGTAATTGAGAAGAATATGAACGACTCCCAGATGCCCACCTTTCGACGCCACATGCAACGGAGTCATGCCACCCTTATCCCTGGCATTCTCATCTGCGCCGTAATCAAGTAAAGTTGTTGTAGCTTTGGGATGTCCGAATTTGGCTGCTAAGAATAATGGAGTCTGGTTGTCCAAAGGCCTTGGGGCATTTACACCTTGTGAGCATTCGACGACCAGGAACCTTGCTACGTCACACATGCCGTATAGTGCGGCATAATGTAATGCTGTTCCATGGAGATGTGGAGGGCGTTTCGGGCGCTGCCGGTCCACAGGCTCCTCTGGATCAAATATCCAGATCCACACTGTAAGGTACGGCTTGTTTGGGTCGAAGAGAAGTTTTATGCCATCTTGCATGCTCAGCGATACATTGTCGAATTGGGCATGGTCCACCCATTTTTCTGCGGCATACCCAGCGAGGGGAAAGTCCTCGAGGGTATCTTCGCTAACTTTTTCATCCAGGTGTAGCAGAGCGCTGAGACAGGCTTGCGCGACAACAATATGAGCAGGTGTCATGAGAACGTGGTAACGGGAAATCGTGGGTCTTCCCATGGCGAGGCGGCTCGAAGTTAAGAACTCCTTCACGGAAAAATGGGAAAATTCTACGACCCAGTGATCAGGATCTCCATTGACGACTGCGATCAAACTTCTGCATGTGGAAAGTAAAGCCTCATATGGGTTCTCCGAGCGCCAATCTATCACCAGCTTGGGAATTTCTCCTGCCGCAAAATCGAACGCGAGAAACTCTGCAAGCTCATTGACTCTAAGCGGACGGGAAGCCACCGTGAGACATTGGAAGATACGGTGCGCATACTCCCAGTTTGCCTCATCGATATCTTCCAGGGTGCGCTCGTAAGTCCCATCGAGCGTTTTTGGTAATTCATCCAGAGCACGCCGAATACGTCCTGGGAGGCAGGGGCGGAGGTAGTCCACTTGACAGGAAACCCATCTGAACCTGCGTAACAAGTGGCGGTGAGCGTCGTGAATCTTCGAGGTACCAATGCCTTACATCCCGTTAGCTTTTTGTGAGAGCGTCTCGATGACTAGTTCCTTGTCTGCAGCTTTCCATTTTTGCATCTTTGGGTCGGTATTGACGACGGACGTGACATAATCGATGATGTCCTGGTTTTGTCCACCCTCGTCGTGAAGGGAAACCGAGCGAGGCGTCAACTGATTAAGCACAGATTCGATGTCGGCCTCTGGGCGACTAGTAACACAGATACGTAGATTTGGAAGGTGTAGACGAACAAGCTCCTCGACAAGCCTGAGAACATTTTCACGCGAGGGCTGCATGCCAGATGCTATTGGACATTCGTCCAGGGCATCTATGATAATGTAGATCGGGGCTTGTCCGGGGCATTTGAGCACGTCTTTAAGACATTGCGTGAGCGCATTGTCGCTGGGATCTTGCGAGCCATCACGGTGTTCTGAATGAAATTTGGAAAGAATCTTGCTGTACGAGTCGGACTGATCACAGAGTTGGAATAGAAGTGAGGACAGTAAGCCCCGTCGATCCTTCTTTTCGTCATCTCTGAAGTCACAATAGAAAAACGCCAACGAAGCTAAGCCAGACTTGCGCAAGCCTTCGATATTATTGATGATCGTAGAACTTGACGATGAAATCAGTTACGGCACCGGAAAATGCCGGGAACTTAACATACCAAAGAATAGTCTTCCCTGCGCCCGCTACAAATAGGTCATCAGTCTCACGGTGAAACTACAAATATGGGAGACACATACGTTTCCCACGGATCCACAAAAGGGAACCCGACGATTTCCATTCGGCGAAAGTGTCGCTTTCGATGAACCATGTTGCGGTTCCGTCATGGTGAGCATCCCACGCAATGTTGTGATTTTTCCACGGATCCGGTGGAGAGAGCCAACCTCGAAGGTCTCGCCGCATCTGGTCACCTGTGAGCGTATTTCAGTTCTCCTGGTCAGCAATAGCGGAAGTAGGGAATAACTAACGCTTGTCCTTGTTCGCCTGGCTGGTCATTTCTTGCATCATTTCTACCACCTAGTTATATATAGTTTGCTTCTTCTCCCAATAAAACATACCTAGAACCTTCCGCACACCCTCATTTGATGCCTTCCCGTCTAAAAGCGAAAGACGTTCAGCCTAGAGTGAGTGACAGATTAAATGGGATTGACTCGCCGTTCATGACTAACCCCATATTCTGGACAAGGCGATAGACAACCTCGAGGGTCTGCACTGCGGTCACGCGAGCTTCGTCATGGGTGAGTCGATCGAGCCTCTGGAGCGCTGCCTCCACCTCATTCTCTCCTAGCAGCTTCATTCCGAATTTCTCTGTGCCGTGTTGAGCTGTGACCTTTCGGGGGAAGGGGAGGGGATGGACTGACTGAGTGGACCCTGCTTGATCTGTTTGGTAGCCAGGGCAAGAGTGGACAGTAGTTCGACAATGATTTTCACGAGGATCTCTGTCATTACCGTAGTAGGAGGGATTTTGGTATAGATATCGAGTCGTTGGACGAAGTTGCCGATGGACTCAAACAACTGGAGGAGGGCATCATAGCTCCCGTTGACGTCCTTCACAGTCTGGGACACCATGTCAGCACGCGCTTATCGACTGAAGATGACACATACGGCGAGGAGGACACCGATGGCAGCAAATACTAATTTCACAGGTGGGAAGGGCTATAGAATCAGGATCAGGTATAAGGAATTCCGTGACCACGAGGGCATTCAAACGTACTATTGAACCGATACCCTGACCAACTTGAACAGCTCCGCCCAGGCTGGTGAAAATTGTATGCAGAATATGGACAGTACGTCTGATTGATTGCTTCATCTTGGGGTGACGATCGCGTCCCAGGAAATGATGGAATGCCTGTACTCGCTCTTCAAGGACGGCAGCAACAAATTGGACATCGTCGCATGTTCCGAGGGTGGTGAGTTGACTTTCAATGAGGCTTGTCCCCACCTGTGTTTTGTACTTGTCAATGGCGTCCTTCAAAAGTGACTGTAAAACAAAAGGTTCAGAGGATGTACTCATGTCACGAGTCAAAGAAATATGATTGGAAGAAGAGGAGTTGGTCGACTCTGAGAACATAAAAGCGGGACAGAGGGTTGTAGTGGTAACAGTTCAGAGTGGGGGCAGGTCACGCAAGGACACTGCCTCGTGAATCGCCATCGATAGTCGTGCAATGTAGATGTCCTAACTTAGGATGGAAGAATAGATGGCGACAACGGGTGAATTGCCTAGCCAGAGGCCGGGACCCGAATACAATCTGTCCGATCGGTGATTGATTATTTCCCCGTTTACATAAAACCGATTCCCACCACTTGCCAGCCCCCTGCGCTTCGATCAAGGTCATTCCCTTTAAAACCCATCACACTCTGCGCCATCACCTCCATACAAGATGAAGAATGTGGCCCTTATCGCCATGTCGTCACGTGTTTCTTCCCACACCGTCCTGGACGTACGATGACCCTGCCTCCAGTGGCAGTGCCTCGCGAGCTTGGCGTCTAGCAGCACTTCACCATGTGCTACGTCTCCATCACTAGAAGATAGGGCTCTCTCCTAGCTGCCTTCACAATGAGGCCGCGCGAACTGAACACCCTTGTTGGCCGAACTATAATCCCGCTCATGCTCGAACTCCTCGCACCCAGATGCCCAAAGTTCTCATCCCAGCAATCTGTATCTTCAATAATGCGCTCTCGCCACGATGACGACATCGCCAGCTCCGGCCGAGGGCACAATATCATATTCACTCGAGTCTTTCCGCTCCCTGGCGCACATGGTAGACGTACAGTATCTCGTGCCTATCCTCGACCACACCATGCTCGACGAGCACTTCTGCGCCGTGCCGACCGGCGCGACGTCCTTCCTACCCACAGTGCCCGTCGCCACGCCCTCATAAACTACTATGCAGATCCCTCCGCGGCTTACCTCGATCCCACGCCTGACCACCTGCGCATGGACCTCTGGGGGCTTCTGGACAGCGCCTGCTGCGTGGTGGGAAGCGTCTACACGTCGCTTGGTGGATTGCAACAGGCGCACACGGTGTCATTGCGGCAACGGTGATCAATGCATACGCCGTTGTGGATGACGGCCTGGCAAACTATTTCGACGACGGGCGCGGCGTTGCGGTGGAACCACTCGAGGGTTTCGCGTCTTGGATGATGCGCTCGTTGCTGGCGACATGGACCTGGAGAGCCTGCCAAGGGAGGTAGAAGAGGGCTTGAGGGAGAGACGAGTCGTGCAGTCCGATCAGTGGACGATAGGTACCGACGTACAGCAGCAGCGGATGTGGGCAAGGAGCATAAAAGGATGGGTGAGAAGAGGTCAAGGAATTGTTGACAAGTACGGGAGTTGATTACTGTAGCGATAGAATAGGGTCGTCCCCTGAAGTCACTGGCAGTTATGTTACTAGCAAACCCTGAGAGCGATTCCCATCACTTCACTGTTCAATTCACCCAGCACTTTCAGTCACGGTACAGCAACTCGCGCGATTAGACTAGAAAATATAGTTTCCCTAGGCTAAACGATACAATCGGTTTATCAACTCCGAAAGGGGGCGTAGCACAACGGAAAAGGAATAACTCCAATCCCATGTAATATCTGCTTTTCTGTTCTGATGTGCAGTCGACTGCCGACGGTGTTTGTTGAGAACGTTAAGTTGGCATTGTTGCGCGTACTTGCACACCGTGTGCGTGACGGATGGGCTTGGGGTTAAACGTAGAAAGGATAGTTGGTATCTTGTAGGTCTAAGCCAGTTCAGAAGACGAAGACGGGACGAAGTCAGAATCACGTATGCGTACTTGGTCCCACTTGTCAGTTTCGCTCCGATGACCACATATTCTGCGTCCGTCTCCTCCGGTGTTCGCAATGCTCCTATTATGACCCCGGCCTGTTGACCTACGACACACAATGACCTTGTCACCAGTGAAGCGGGAAAGCAGGGCTCCACATTCTGAACTTTGACATGGCACCGGAGAAGCTGGCTGCTATGAGGGAGTCAAGCGTCAAGAGAAACTTCTGAGAAAGACAAGGGCGAGGGTGTGTTAACACCCTCGCGGAGGAGTGGGAGGAACGGGACAATTAGTGGAGGAGACTGATGACGAAGGAAACGTCTCTGGAGCGGTGAGCATTGATAAAGGTAGGATAGCAATGAGATGAGGAATGGATGTATGCACCTGAAAAGACGTTCAACAGCACGATAGACAGGGAAAGAGCTGCCTAATCAGGCGGTCTCTCGCTGCCATGGAAGAGGATCTGCAGACAAAAGTAGCGGTCAAAACGGGAACCCAGAGAGGTGCACAATTTCCGAGAATGAAGAGAAGACGGCCAAAGGAGGGCATTACAACTGACGTAAGAATGGAAGGCGCCAAACGAAGGCAGCCTCGTGCCGATTTCAGCGCCCATTGGCCGTTAACGTCCACAATAGACTATGTATGGGCTCCGCTTTATCCAAGGTCATTATGATCCCGAAGTCAAAGCGCATTTGTGTTTTTCACCCCAAACTTGTTAATCCTACCCCATAGCGCTGTACGTATGTGTTTGATCAGGCTGTTGAAGACACCCGTTAACTCCGGATTGGCCCAAGACGCTCCTAGCCATCTCTCTCAGCCTTAATGTCCCACTCTACAACCCTTTTCCTCTCCATCGGCTGTACTATCTTATAATTCGAGTCATCCCCTCACTATCTCTCCTCCATTGGTACACCTAACTCCCCTCATGCCCTACACCATGACCTCTACACAAGGCTGAGCATGTAGTCGTATCTGCCGAGGCCACATCCCCATTGACTCCTCACTGATGCCGCTTCTGATGGGACCGGCAATCCTTGAAACGTACAATATCCCTGCATCCGCGTTCGACTTGCTGCCCCACTCAGCCGTCCGCCACATCTCTGTGTATTGCGGGGCCCACGCCAGGCAACCCTCTCAACGACACAATCCGCACGAACTGATGACATTTGTAGGTGGATCCATGGTCCCGCTCGCACCTGTGCTCCTTCCGCCCCTGCCAGGGGCCACTAAAGTCTCCCGCCAGAAATCCCGCACCCTGCAGCTCCGGCAGCGAGGCCCCCCCCACCACGACGATGACGCCGCCGGCGCTGCTCTCACACCATCGAAGGGTATAAAGTCCTAGCTGCTCGACTTTTTCCGCCCACCGATGGGCCTCACACGCTCACCGCAGATGGACACCATGAAATGCGCACTGAGACGTGCCGGTGAGTTCGAGAGTTTGAAGGTACGAGAAGAGAGGTGGAGGGCCCAGGCGTGAGGGGATAGTTGCCGAGTTAGAGCAGTCGAGCACGGGCGAGCGAGACTATTGAAGGAGACGAAACGCGAGGAGAGATCCTCCGACCCGAAGACTTTTCGAACGCGGACGGCACGGTGGCGCGGTTTACGTCGAGAGATCACGCGAGGCGAAGGGACGGGGATACTCGGGAGTCACACAAGAAAAGAAAGGGTCAAAAGCGTCCGCGAGAGGTTGCTTGCCTTCTAGGAGGCCTCTCTGAGGGTTTTTATAGCAAAAACGTGCGTATCTAGATACATCATCAATAACTATCTGTCAGTAAGGAATGAAGAGTAGGCGGATCAAGACAAAACCGGAGGTGCTACGAGGGTGAAGCGAAGTCAGAGATGACACCCGTTGCTGAGTCCATGACACGAGGGGTAGTACGAAGGAGGCATAGCGCGCGGCGACTTGCACGGGCGCGAGGGGGTAGGGACAAACTGGGATGCAGAAGGGAAGGTTGTAAGTATAGTACGAGCAGCGAGGGGCAGGGGTTTTCTAAAGTAAGTTCAGTAAGGAGATAACAAGCTTGGGATCGAGACGTAAGGGTTGTGCCGAGGGGGCCGCCGGGCACGGCTTGCTTGACGTGGCTTGAGTGACAGCGTTGGCAGGGGCAAGGGGGAGCGACGACGGGTTTGAGGGTGAAGGAGGGGGTGACGTGGCAGGTTTCGGTTGGGCGGGCGATGGCATGGTGGAGTGGTATAAAGGTCGAGGGGGACGGCTAGCTCCAGGGAAAGGATAGGGAGGGCGCCTTGTAAATGCGAGCCGGGTGCTGATGCAACGAGGAATAAGGATGAGGCCGGGAGGACGAGTGACGAGGCAGCGAGGGACAGAATTGGGGGTGAGGCATGTGAGTGGCGCGAGGTCGGAAGGTGAGAGAGGTTCAAAGGAACTATGAGGGGAGAAGAGAGGGGTGTTGTGTGCGCAAAGGAGTGTAGGGGGCGTAGGGTCAGACGCTAGGACGAGGGTGGGTGGTGAGAGAAAGTTGGTGGGCGCGGCAAGGCTCAGATTGGTGATGTGGACGCTCCGAAGCGCTCATTTCGAGCTCAGCGGGCATTGCCACCTTACACCTCCCGGGGGGTCAAAAGTTGACCGTCCCCGGTCAAGCTCGTCACAGCCCGCCGCGCCCCCCGAAGGGAGTGGGTGAAATGTCGTCTGCGATGACCGCAGCAAGGTCCTCACGGTCTAGAACTCGTGTGACTGGTATGGAGGAATGTGAGCGCACGTGATAAGGGACAAGTCGAAAGGCTGCGTAGCGTAGTTTGGATACAGCGCCGTCCAATTCTGCCAGGCGGTATGCGCCGTTGCGTGTCCTCCGAATGACCACCATGGGTCCGAGGTATCGGGGTTTCGTCTTCTGCCCGATCTCCGTGTCCGCTCCTGAGTTGCGCACCAGTACGAGGTCGCCAGGTTTGAAGGCGAGGTGCTGGATGGTGTTTCGTATGTCGCTCGAATTGCCGGACGGAGGCGAACGGCTTCTGAGGATGCGGTCGTGGATCGCGCAAGGTCGCCTGTCGCTTTTCGAGTTGGCGGACGCGGACGGCGATGAGTTCGTCGTGGAAGTGGCTTGACGAGGTCGGGACGAGGAATGTGGCGAGGGTGATGTCGAAGGGTAGGATCGGCTCGACGCCGTGGGCCATGTAAACGGCGAGTGGCCTGTGGATTTGCGCGTCGTCGCACGGTCAGCCCAGAAGACTAGTGGCGCGAGCGTTGGCCACTTGGATGCGTCGCCCTCGCATGCTTTGACGAGGGAGTCACGAATCGTCCGGTGTTGGCGTTCGACGATCCCGTTCGCTCGAGAATTGTAAGCTGATATGCGGATGTGTCGAATTCCGTACCTGCTGGCGAGCCAGTCCAGCGCGGCCACATATGCAGTGCCGTTATCCGTCACGATCTCCTCGACTGCACCCCAGCGGCACAGGATCTCCTCGAAAATGAACGCGCCGAGGGTGCGGCCGGTTTCGACGCGAAGTGCGCGCCATTCGGGCCAGGCGGTGAGGGAGCAGCGGGCTTGGACGATGTACGGAAGCCGGCCACGTGCGGCATGAACATGGTGTCGATGTAGGCCTTGCGAAAGAGTGGCGCGGAGTGTCGACGGTGGGCGGGATGCGGACTTTGGTGGTCTGTCGAAGTTGGCATTGATGGCAAGTTCTACGTACCACTTGACGTCCTGCTCGAGCGATGGCCACCAGAATCGATCGATGAGCGTGCGGCGCGTGGAGTAGAAGCCCTTGTGCCCGAGTTGGTCGTGGGCGTCGCGGACGAGGGTGAGGCGCTGAGGGGGTGTGGCGTAGAGCTGGTGTCGTCCGTGGATTTGTCGTCGCCAGAGTCGGCCGTTGAACGCCAGAAATCGCTTGGCCTTGTTGAGGAAGCGGGTGAGTGTGTCGCCTTCCAGACCAGAGGGCGGCTGCTGCGTGGTGAGGTAGTGGTGGATGGCGGCGAGCTCGTCGTCTGCTTTGGCGGCGTTGGGACTAGGCGGGAAGGTGGCGTCGTTGGAGGAGGGGTGCCGGCGTCGAGTGTCCATACGGACGTACTGGGCGTGTTAGCCATCCAGCTTACCACCCAGATCCCTAGAGATAAGGCTTTGTCGATCCAGTCTTCTGGATTATCATTGTTGTCGTCGTCATCTTCTCCGTCGCGGGCTCACGTCGAGAGAGGCCGTCTGGCCCCTTGTGCTTGTCCGCGGGCACGTGCACGAGCTTGAAGTCGAAAAGCAAGATGGCGGCGATCCAACGATTGATCGTCGCGTTGGGCTGCACGTCAGGGTTGTTGAGCATACCTCGAATGAACTGTGCGTCCATTTCGACTACTAAGTTGCGGGCGCCGACGAGGTAGAGACGGAGTGCGCGGAGTGCGCGGAAGAGGCCGTAGAGCTCGAGCTTAGCCTGTGAGTAGCGAGATTCGCGTTCGTTCCACGAGATGGAACCGAAGCGCGCGGGTCGGCGGCGTCCGTCGGCGCAGTCCTGAGAGAGGATCCAGCCTACGCCGCGATAGGAAGAGTCGATAGCGAGGTAGACAGTGCGCTCAGAGGTGTAGTCGATAGAATCAGCGCGGGGGAATGTACGATGGCGTCTTTGAGGGATTGCATGGCGGTCTCGTGCTGTTCCTGCCAGAGAAAGGGGGCTCCCTTGCGCGTGAGGTCGACAAGAGGGCGGGCAATAGACGAGTAGTTCTTGATCCAGATGCGCATGTAGCCAGTGATGCCGAGGAATGCGCGCACGTCAGATAAGTTCTTGCAAGGCGGCCAGTCCCGTATCTTCGCGATTTTCGAGTCGTCGGGACGCGGCCTTCGTAGTTGCACTTGTGTCCTAGAATAATGACTTCAGGGACAGCGATGAACAGTTTCTTCGCAGAACAGTGGCGCCGGCGCAGCGGAGACGGTGGAGGACGCGGTGTACGTCGTTGAGGTGCTCCCAGATGAAGCGGCGGATGTCGGGGTTGTCGGGGATGGTCTCGAAGCCGCCGTCGTCGGTTTCGTAGCGAGTGGAGGGCCCTTGATGCTGCAGTCGTCATGAAGGGCCAGGCGACGTCGGGTATTTCTGGTCGAGGATGAAGGTCACATCTTCGTGGAAGATGGCCCCGGCGTTGGTCCAACCCTGTGGTAAACATGTCAGCCTATGGCGCCGATGGGAGACTGAATAGTAGTGAGGTCGCGCGAGGCGATGTCGAGCGTGCGGTGGTCGTAGCCGACGAACAAGTCGAGCATGCTGTAGCACGCTCGGCCTGCCATCGCCTCGATGACTTGATCGGCGGGCGGGGAACTCCGGAGTTGCGGATCGTGACCGCTTGAGGGGTTGCAGGTCGTGCACGAGGCGCAGGCGCCGCTCTTCTTCTTGATGCAGAACCAGCGCGATCTGTAGGACGCGTCGGAATGCTCGTATACGCCCGCGGCGAACTTGTCTTTGAAGATCTGGATGACGTCGCTCAGAATGCCGAGGGAATGGGATGTTTTTGTGAGCCCAAGGTAATGTTCGATGACGGGAATTTTAACTGGGGGTGAAATACTCATCGCTGAATCGCCCTTCTCTGCCTCTTCCCAAGCCAGGCCCGTCTCGTTCAACTTGAGGACGTGCTGTAGCAACTTCAACTCTTCGGCCAGAGGAAGTCCTGTTGATCGAGCTGCAAAGCGTCGAGGCGTTCCAAGGTCAGACGGGTTCTGGGCGTGAAGTCGGGCGGATGCGTGGGAGCGGTGGAAGGGAGAGAAGGGGGTCGACGGGGATGCGGCGGATAGTACGGAAGTCTTCTGGAAGCGTCGTGGGTACTGGGCGCACCTTCTTGGCGACCTTCTTGTAGGCGAAGGTGAGGGCGTCGGTGTCGAGAGGAGGAAGCGGCGGGAAGCGGTGGGGAGTGTCAGGAGGAGGCAGGAGGGTGTAGCTGGCGGCGCGGCAGAATTACTGAGAGGATCCATACACTGTGGACATGTGCTTCGCGTGGCCTGGACGGAATGTGCACTCTGCGCGAGGGGTTAGCGGGTCGCTGACGGTTACCTCCACTTCTCCATTGGGGAGATCGTCGATCCGGCTGAGTAGCACGTTCTGGAAGGGACGCCCGAGCAGTAGACGATAAGGGCGCGTCGCTACGACGTGCGCGTGTACCTTGAAGGGCACGTCGCCCACCTGCATGGTTAGGTACTCTGCACATCCCAGGGTCCAGTTTGCGGCGCCGTTGGCGCCTACCATCTCGATGAGGCGGCCGGTGTTGACGCGCGCTCCGATCTCGCGTGCTAGGTCGTGTCTGATCACGACGATCTGTGATCCGGGGTCAGTATACCGGGCTCGGCGGAGCCTGCGCCGAATGAAACGTCGATCTCTTGCAAGGGGAGGGTGAATGCGGGTTCGCGCCACGTTGAGAGCTGAAAGACGGAGGAGGTGGCGTCCTCCTCTGGCGGGTCCTCCGGATCCTCGCGTGCTTCGCAGAGGTTAGTGTCCACACGGCGCACCTTAAGCTTCTCTACGAGCTCCTTTCGTATGACGGGGCTGGCGGCGAGGACGTGTGCAGGGGTGGTTTGAGAGAGTTTCCCTTCCATTAACCAGGCGTGCAGCTCCGAGACGAGGCGTTGGTCCTCGACGCTCGCCTGATAGCGGTACTGTGGGGCCGGTCGCGAGGCGGGGGCGTTGGAGTTGGCGGCGGGCGGTGTCGCGACGCTGTCGGGTTTAGCTAGCTCGGGGAGCTTTGAGGCCTTCTCTTCGCGCTTCTTCCTCGTCGCTGTGAACACCTCGAAGATGTCCATCGGTTCGTTCTCTGGCTCCTCGTCAGCTACCTGAGTGGTTACCTCCCTGACCTGTAAGATGTGCATCTCCGCGACCTCCTCGATATGCGCGGTGGAGGTGAAGGGTTCGTGGGCGAAGGCGGCGTGGCTCTGCGCGGCAGGAGGTTGCGCAGCGAGCCAGGAATCGATGCTGGCTTGAATGCCTCGCCCAGCGCCATCGTTGGGGACGGGTTGGCCATTGGGCAGGCACAACCGGTTGTTAACGATCAAGGCGCGGCCGGTGTCGGTGTATTCTTGTGCGGTGGGGCATTTTTGGATGCGGTGCCCCGGCTTGGCGCAGAAGGCGCAGTTATCGGAGCGGAAGTCGAAGTACGAACTGCTGGAGGACGCAGGAGGCGGCGCGGGAGCGGGCACGGGATGAGGGGCGCGCGTTCCCCAGTGCTGGCTAGCCGGCGGCGGGGGAGCTGGTGGCATCTGGTAGGTGAAGGTAGGAGTGGGGGCGGGGGAGCTAGGCATGTACTCCGGCCTGGGCAAGTCCCTTGCGATGTTAGGGAAGCGGTGAGCGCAGCGGGCGTATAATGCGGCATATGCACGATCCCGGACGGACATACTGTGTAAACGGTCCACCAGTTCGTCTATTTCCCGATCCTCGCTCTCGCGTGTGGACTCCTTGAATTGCACTGTCTTGGTCTCGATTTGGGGAGCCGGCGTGCGAGATGCCTCTCTGGAGCGGTATCCTGAGGGCGGAGGGTTGCGTTCACGCTCGCGCTCGAAGGCGCGCGGACGGCGGTCGTGTTCTCGATAGTCGTGCTCACGCTCGTATTCGGAGGGGCGGCGGTAGCGGTCGGTTTTGCGAGGCTCGTACTCGCGCTCGCGCTCGTAGGGGCGGCGGTATCGGTCCGACTCGCGGGGATCGCGCTCGCGCTCGTAGTCGTAGGTGCGGTGATCGCGGTCAGGTTCCCGCGGGTCGCGCTCGTGCTCGTAGTCGGAGGTGCGTCAATAGCGCTCCGGCTCGCGGGGGTCGCGCTCATCCCGTTCGTAGCGTCGCGGCTCCCGTTGGTCCTGCTGAGAAGAGCGTGAGCGGTTGCCTGAAAAGGCTGCCTTTGCTATCTTGAAGACGTCCTGGAAGTGGAAGTCTATTCCCTCGGGTTGCTCCGGGTGCATGGCGATGAGCCTGGGGTACATGATGGTGCGGTCGTCGGGGTGGAAGCCGTTCCAGAATAGCGTGTTGCGCTCTTCTGGTGTTATGCGGTGGGAGTCGTAGAGGGGCTTACTCTGTAGTGTGAAGCGTCGGAGATACTCCACGACGTCCTCTTCTTCCCACATGCGGTACCTCGCAGTCTGCCTAGTGAGTTCGTAGAGCTTCGACTTTGAATACTTCCCTTGCGTTGAGGCGTCCACGTATACTTCCTTGACCTGATCACAGAGGTCGACCCAACTGCGATTGGTGTATCCGTCCATCGATGTCCACAGGTCGCGCTGCGATGGGGCGATGTATCGGGTGACTGTTTCTACCTTCTGCTCTTCGGTGAGTCCGTTTCCGTCCGCTAGTATCTCGTACTCCTTCAGGAAGTCGCCTATTTTGTGTTCGAGCCGCCCTGAGAAGTAGGGCGCGTGACTCGCGCGTGGGGGTGGCATGGCCGCGGGGCCGGTCTGCTGTGCCATAGGTGTCGGCTGAGCTGGCTGAGGCTGAGGTGTGTGAGTTGTAACGGGGAGAGAGAAGATGGGGACGCGCGGGCTAGATGCGGTGGCATTGATCAGAGGGAGCTGGAGAGGTGGCGATTGTGTGGGCGAAGGGGCTTCGATGTTTAGGACGGGGAGGAGGAAGTCGAATTCGTCGTTGGCGGGGTCCGGAGTGGTGCCTTGGTGACGCGGCTGTGGGTCGGGTGTTGGCGAAGGAGGGTCGAGGTCGAGGTCGAGAGAGGGGGTTCTACGAGCAGGGGCGGTAGGGATATTGATGTGGAGAGGAGGAGGAGTTCGTTCCTGAAGGGCTAAGGTGGCACGCGCGATCAGTGTCGAGAACGGAATGGAGGATGCTGTTGGTGCAGATTCGTAGGCCCTAGACACAGCGATTATGGTGCGCTCAGCAAGAGAGGGGTGATGTAGGGCGTCGGCTGGGCTATCAGGGTGTGCTGCCGAGTGCTCTTCAGGTGTGGTGGATCTAAGGGGGCTGGGTGTGGCTTCTGTGTGTTGTGAAGTGCTGGGCAAAGCTCCTGAGGGTAGCGAGGAGCCGGGTGTAGCCTCTGAGGATTGGGAAGTGCTCGGCGTGGTAGGTCCGGTTGTTGCCGAGCTTTTAACGAATCTGCCTGCTGAGTTTCTAGGAGGCAGGCTAGAGGGGTGCTTGCTCATACGGACGGCTGCCAGGGGCAACCAGGGGCAGAACAAAGCTTTTAGGTTTTCAAGGGGAATCAACAGGATTCCGCCTCACTGGGGCAGCCAATTTGAAACGCGCACTGAGACGCGCCGGTGAGTTCGAGAGTTTGAAGGTACGAGAAGAGAGGTGGAGGGCCCAGGCGCGAGGGGATAGTTGCCGAGTTAGAGCAGTCGAGCACGGGCGAGCGAGACTATTGAAGGAGACGAAACGCGAGGAGAGATCCTCCGACCCGAAGACTTTTCGAACGCGGACGGCACGGTGGCGCGGTTTACGTCGAGAGATCACGCGAGGCGAAGGGACGGGGATACTCGGGAGTCACACAAGAAAAGAAAGGGTCAAAAGCGTCCGCGAGAGGTTGCTTGCCTTCTAGGAGGCCTCTCTGAGGGTTTTTATAGCAAAAACGTGCGTATCTAGATACATCATCAATAACTATCTGTCAGTAAGGAATGAAGAGTAGGCGGATCAAGACAAAACCGGAGGTGCTACGAGGGTGAAGCGAAGTCAGAGATGACACCCGTTGCTGAGTCCATGACACGAGGGGTAGTACGAAGGAGGCATAGCACGCGGCGACTTGCACGGGCGCGAGGGGGTAGGGACAAACTGGGATGCAGAAGGGAAGGTTGTAAGTATAGTACGAGCAGCGAGGGGCAGGGGTTTTCTAAAGTAAGTTCAGTAAGGAGATAACAAGCTTGGGATCGAGACGTAAGGGTTGTGCCGAGGGGGCCGCCGGGCACGGCTTGCTTGACGTGGCTTGAGTGACAGCGTTGGCAGGGGCAAGGGGGAGCGACGACGGGTTTGAGGGTGAAGGAGGGGGTGACGTGGCAGGTTTCGGTTGGGCGGGCGATGGCATGGTGGAGTGGTATAAAGGTCGAGGGGGATGGCTAGCTCCAGGGCAAGGATAGGGAGGGCGCCTTGTAAATGTGAGCCGGGTGCTGATGCGACGAGGAATAAGGATGAGGCCGGGAGGACGAGTGACGAGGCAGCGAGGGACAGAATTGGGGGTGAGGCATGTGAGTGGCGTGAGGTCGGAAGGTGAGAGAGGTTCAAAGGAACTATGAGGGGAGAAGAGAGGGGTGTTGTGTGCGCAAAGGAGTGTAGGGGGTGTAGGGTCAGACGCTAGGACGAGGGTGGGTGGTGAGAGAAAGTTGGTGGGCGCGGCAAGGCTCAGATTGGTGATGTGGACGCTCCGAAGCGCTCATTTCGAGCTCAGCGGGCATTGCCACCTTACAACCATTT
This sequence comes from Lactifluus subvellereus, assembly GCA_022496195.1. Taxonomy (NCBI): domain Eukaryota; kingdom Fungi; phylum Basidiomycota; class Agaricomycetes; order Russulales; family Russulaceae; genus Lactifluus; species Lactifluus subvellereus. Next base: position 17,023 of record WTXC01000136.1, on the reverse strand, counting down.
CGTGCCAGTGCTGGCGCGCCTACCATGCTCAAGGAACACTTCCGTCTCGTGCCAACTGGCGCAACCTCTGTCCCGTGCATCGACCTCGTCGTGATCATGTTTGGGCACCATGCTGACCATTCCGTGACGACACCTGCGCGCGGACTTCAGGCGCATGCTGGATGAAACCGGCCGCGCACTGCTCCATGTCTACGCCTTGGGGTGGGCTATAACAGGAACGCACGGCGTACTCGCGGTGACGATGACCTATTGGTACGCCATCCCAGATGCGAGCCTGACTTGACGATGGGCTTGTTGCCGAAAAAGTGGAGTTGGAGAGCGTGACAAGGGAGGCCGAAATCCGTGCAAAGGAATGATGCTAGGGAGATGCGTCGTGGGGCGGAAGTACATAAGGCACAAGGAAGAAAGGGATGAGGAAGACTGGGAGCTTTCCACAAGTACGAAGGAATGTAGGGTTAAATCATTGATACTATACATACTGTGGGGCTGTCTCCCAGACTCATGATCAACCATGTTACAGAGTAGTGCTGAGAGCACTCTTCATCGCCAAGTCATTCAGGTCTTCCAGCATTTCAAGTTACGTCTTGCAGTCCGTCGGGCTAAACAAATCAAATATATTTTCTCCCTATGGTAATACTTCCCTTGCTGGTGTGCACAGCCGACTCACTGCCTAGGAGCTCGTGGAGAACGCATACGACTGTGGAGCGCATGTGTACATCGCTTATGCGACGGACTGGATGATACACAAACTTGATAAATGAACCCCTCCTGGAGTGAAGCCCTGCAAAGGCGGTTATCTTTCAGCTTGAGATCATCGGGATCACCGCGGGAGGTAGCCAAAGCCCAGAGTTGATTCGGATGCTGTGCGCTGTCGGTTCAGAGGATAGAGATCTGCGGCACGGATCCCGAATGGAGTCGCGAAATGCCCTCTCTGAATGAATTGCAGTGGATTCGTGGGGGATCATCGGATCATGATGAACGATCAGCACATACGAGCGCGTGTATGCACGCGTACACCCAAAACAAGGAAAATCATGGCGAAAAATAAAAAGATGCGATAATCAGCGCTAGTCGTCCGAGATATTGAAGTGCGCACGTCTAACGCACGCGTGAGTCCGAGTGAACAGCGCAGGACCATCCTGGTCAGACCAAGGCGGACAGGTCGGGCAGGTAGGAGTGTCGAAGCTTCGGTATGGCGTAGGCGTGGTGGAAGCAGCAGCGAAGAGGCGGAGGAGAGTGAAGCAGAAGAGGAGGAGAAGAAGAAGATGGAGGAGTTGGAGGAGGGAGAAGAGCGAGGCGATGAGTCCGTTCCTTAGCACACGTTGGCACAATTGCCTAAGCTAGTGCGTCGAGAACCGAGAGGAGAAGGAGAGGGAAAAGAGAAAAGCAGATCACGCAGAGACGTTTCGAGAACAGAGTGAGTCGATTTCACAAGGCTGAACTGCCCTACATCAGGGCTTGCCGTCGTACTTAAATACATGTGTCTGCGCCAATACATGGCCGTGATTCAGGTGATACTAGGACTGTTTGATATGAAAGGTCTGGTTGGTAGCATAGGGGATGAGGCAATCTGACAGGAAAAGCGGCGACGTGGTGAATAACGACGTCGGGCGCTGGGTCACGAGAGAGGCTGGGGGAAGAGATGGGATGATCGAGCATTCTGGTGGTGTAAACGACGCTGGTCAAGACAAAAGAGAGCGAGCTAGGACGTATGGGACGAGCAGTAATGGCCTGTAAGGGAAGTGGTGAGGTGGCGACGCTCAAGTAAAGTGTAATAAGGCTCAGCTAGGAGCAATGGGGAATGAAAATGATGAAAGGAAATATACGGGCGTACGAGTTAGTCTTTATACAATTCCTGGGTTACGCAGCTCTTCGACGAGGGAGGTCTCGGAGAGCGTCATCAAAGTTGAGGGACAAACCGCGAACGGAGGGGCGTCTCAGTTCACGATTATGGCATCACGGGCGCTCCGAAGTGTCGTGTTCCGAGCACAACGGAAAGCCTCACCTTACATCTCCCGGGGGGTCAAAATCTTGACCGTCCCCGGTCAATGTCTATATCTCATCATCGAGGCCCTTCGCGTCCGCGGCGTTGTCGTCTTCGATAACTGCAATAAGATCCTCCCTGTCTAATAACCTGGTAACTGGAATAAAGGTCTGTGAGCGAGAGAAGTAAGGTACGAGACGAAAGGCAGCATAGCGTAGTTTAGAAACTGCGCCGTCTAGCTCAGCAAGGCGGTATGCGCCGTTGCGGGTCCTCCGGACTACGACCATGGGGCCGAGGTAACGTGGTTTGGTTTTGCATCCGAGATCCGACTCAATGGTTGAATTTCGGATGAGGACGAGGGCACCTGGCTTAAAATTGAAGTCCTGTATCGCCTTCTCGTGCTGGCGTTCGAACTGGTGGACGGAGGCAAAGCAGCTTTTGAGGATGCGCTCGTGGATGCGCTCGAGGTCCGCTGGGCATAGTTCGAGCTGGCGAGTGCGCATGGCAATGAGGTCGGCGGTCGAGAGTGGCTTGGTAAGGTCGGGGATGAGGAAGGTGGCTAAGGTGATGTCGAATGGAAGGATAGGCTCGATGCCGTGGGCCATGTAGAAAGGGGAGAAGCCGGTGGACTTCCGCGTGGTAGCGTGGTCGGCCCAAAATGCCAGCGGCACAATTGCCGGCCACTTCGCGATGTTGTCGTCGCACGCCTTGACGATCGACTCGCGGATGGTGCGGTGTTGTCGTTCGACAATACCATTCGCGCGGGAGTTATAGGCTGAGATTCTAATATGACGAATGCCATACTTGCCTGCTAGCCAGTCTAGCGCTGCGACGTAGGGAGTGCCATTGTCGGTAACGATTTCTGCGACAGCACCCCATCGGCATAGGATATCCTCGAAGAGGAACGCGCCGATTGTGCGTCCAGTTTCGGTTCGGAGCGCACGCCACTCGGGCCACGCGGTGAGGGAGCAGCGGGCCTGTATAACATAGCGGTAGCCTCCGACAAGGGGCATGAACATGGTGTCAGCATAGACTTTATGAAATAAGGGTGCGGGCGTATCGACGATAGGGGGGATGCGGATCTTTGTAGTCTGACGCAACTGACACTGGTGGCAAGTGTCGATGTACCACTTGACGTCGTGTTCGAGCGATGGCCACCAGAACCTGTCCAGCAGCGTGCAGTGAGTCGAGTAAAAGCCTTTATGACCCAATTTGTTGTGGGCGTCGCGGATGATGGGGAGACGGAGCGGCGGGTCGAGGTACAGCTGGTGACGTCCCTGGCGTTGCCGTCGCCAAAGTCGTCCTTCTATCAATAGGAAACGTCCAACTCTGTTAAGGAAACTCGTCAGTCCGTTGCCAGAGAGTTCGGGCGGTGGCTGCGGCGAGGTAAGGTAAAGCCGGATGCGATCTATTTCGCTATCCTGCTTGGTGCCGTTCTCACTGGTGGGGAGAGAGGTGGAGTCAGAATGGAAGGCATTTTTCGCGGAGTCACTGCTCAGCTGTTCCTCATCTGCGAAAGCTACCCAGGACGGTGTGATTCAATGGCCTTGGTTGCTGGCCATGAGATGCTTCGTGTCAGAGCGCGCGTCGATAGATGTGTCATCGGTGGTGAGCATCCAGACTAGAATGCTACCTGACTTGGTGAACTGGTTGGCTAGCTGTGTCTCGACCCAGATGCTGAGGGAGAGGGCGTGATCGATCCATTCTTCCGGATCATCGTCATCGTCGTTGTCCTCGCCGTCAGCTGGCAGGCGTCGCGAGAGACCGTCAGGTCTGCGATGTTTGTCAGCGGGGATGTGTGTGAGTTTGAAATCGAACAGATGAATGGCGGCGATCCATCTGTTGATCGTAGCGTTAGGCTGCACGTCGGGGTTGTTAAGCATACCACGGATGTATAAGGCGTCCATCTTGACTACGAGGTGGTGGATGCCAATGAGGTGAAAACAGAGCGCGCGGAGAGCGCGGAACAATCCATAGAGTTCAATCTTTGCCTGCGAGTAACGGCTCTCGCGTTCGTTCCATGAAATCGACCCGAAACGGGCAGGTCGTCATTGGGCGTCCTTGCCTTCCTGAGACAAGATCCAGCCGATGCCACGGGTGGACGAATCTATGGCTAAGAAGACAGGTCGATCAGATGTATAATCGATCGTGATGAGGGCGGGGGAACTGATGATGGTGTCTTTCAGCACCTGCATTGCTTCTTCGTGCTGAGGGTGCCAAGCGAAGGTCTCGCCTTTGCGTGTGAGGTCAACAAGGGGGCATGCGATCGAAGAGTAACTTTTGATCCAAATCTGCATAAAGCCTGTTGTCCCGAGAAAGGCACGGATGTCCGTAATGTTTCGGCAAGATGGCCAATCTCGGATCCGGGCGATCTTCGACTCGTCAGGAATGCGGCCCTCATAATTACACTTATGCCCAAGAATGATGATTTCTGGGACTGCTATGAAGAGTTTCGTCGCAGAAACAGTGGTGCCGGCGCAGCAGAAGCGGTGGAGGATGCGGTGTACGTCCGTGAGGTGCTGCCACATGAAGGTTCGAATGCCGGGGTTGTCGGGGATGGTGGCAAAGCCTCTGTCTTCGGTTTCACTGCATGTCACGGGACCTTTGATGCTGCAGTCGTCCATGTAGGGCCATGCGACGTGGGGGATCTCGGGCTCTAAGAGGAACGTGACATCTTCGTGGAAAATGGCACCAGTGTTGGTCCATCCCTGTGGCAGGCATGTCAGTCTCATGGCACCAATAGGGGACTGAATGTGTCACGGTTACAAGGGACCGTGGCTCTAAGTGAGCGCGTCGTTCAGGGTCACGTGATCGTGTGGATGTATCACGTGTTCTTGCCGTGGCTCGCTATGGTCACGGGGATCGGGGTCACAGACTCGCTGTGGTAACGTGACGCTCGTGGCATGCTGTGGTCACGAGGGTATCGAGGTGGGCTGAGATGCCCGAGTACTTGGTTCCGGTAGGTGCACCTTAAAGCACCTGTTTGGCAACGTTCCACATGTTATAGCACACGATGACAAGCTTCGATATGGCTTACTAAGCCGGAGCGGTGGTAGAGACAAAAAGGAAAGGTCTTGTTGCCACCAGAGTCTGATTGGTAATCAACTTGTATTGGAGACGAAGTTGAGACTGGGGATTCCAGCTCAACTTCCTACAGTTCTTATAGTACTACTTCCTAGTCACTATGAGTCGTAAGTAAGAGTCAGTAGTACTCAATAAGAGTCACTACTATGAGTCGCGTATCAGTCAGTATCAGTCACTAGCGAGCGACTCATAGGGAGTCGCTCTGAGTCGCATACCAAGTCACGTCGCGTCGCAGTCACAAGGAGTCAGGCATCACATGACATGCGGTCATGTGATAGGTAAGGAAGTCAGCGTGTCACATGACATAGGGTCATGTGACAGTACAGGTCACGTGTCAGCTCGCGAAGCGAAAGATAGAGATGTGAAAGCAAGGGCCAGAAACCGTAACAGAATGGTAGTTAGATCGCGCGATGCAACGTCGAGGGTCCGGTGGTCATAACCGACGAAGAGGTCAAGCATGCTGTAACATGCTCGTCCTGCCATGGCCTCTATAAGTTGGTCAGCAAGGGGAGGGATTCCCGAGTTGCGGATGGTGACTGCGTTGAGGGGCTGGAGATCGTGCACAAGATGGAGCGCTCCAGATTTCTTTTTGATGCAGAACCACTTAGATCGGTAGGATGCGTCAGAGTGTTCATAGACTCCCGCAGCAAACTTGTCTTTGAATATTTGGATGACATCGTTGAGGATGCCGGTGGGGATCGGGATGTTTTTGTGTGCCCAAGGCACGTGCTCGATAACAGGTATCTTGACCGGAGAGAAATAGTCATCGCGGAAGCGACCTTTCTCTGCCTCGGTCCAGGCAAGTCCGAGTTCGTTGGTTTTGAGGATGTGGTGTAGTAATTTGATTTCCTCAGGCCACAAGAAGTCGTGGCGGTTGAGCTCAAGTGCGTCGAGGCGCTCCTGCATAAGGCGAGATCCGGGCGAGAACTCAGGTGGGTGAGAAGGAAGTGGTAAGAGGGAAAGCAGAGGGTCGACAGGGATGCATCATATGCAGCGAAAGTCCTCAGGAAGAGAAGTGGGAACCGGCCGGACCTTCTTAGCGACTTTTTTGTATGCTAGAGTGGATGCGGCAGTGTCAGCAGGGTGTGGGTGGGAGATAATGCACTGCCTATCGCTAATATGATCGTTTGAGCTTTCTGCGTCGCTATAGGAGAAGATCCGGATGCTGGCGAATCGCCCTTTGCATGGCTGTGATGGAATGATGATGCGTCGTCCGATATTTGAGGGATCGTGGATAGAGACCTCGACCTTCCTGTCAGGGAGGTCTTCGACGCGGGAAAGGAGGGCGCTCTGGAATGGGCGTCCAAGGAGCAGGCGAAAGGGCGCGTGCTCGACTACGTGGGCGTGAATTTTGAAGTGGACATCACCGATCTTCATTTTGAGGTACTCAGTGCATCCCAAAGTCCAGGCTGTGGTGCTGTTGGCTCCCTCCATCTCGAGGAGCTGCTTGGGATTGATCAGCGCTTGGACTTCACAGGCTAAGTCCTGTCGAATGGCGACGATCTGGGAGCCAGAGTCCATGACGCCAGCTTCCCACGCTTTACCGCCTATTAGCACGTTGATTTCTTGTAGAGGGAGGGTGAAGGCAGGCTCCCGCGGGACTGAGAGGCTCATCACTTCCAGAGAGGGCGAGTCAGCGGTGATAGGAGATTGAGGAGTGTTGTCGTCAGGTGCCTCCTCATAGCTGTTAGTCTCCACCTTACGCATCCGTAGCTTCTCAGCTATCTCTTTGCGAATCGTTGGGCTAGCTGCGAGGATGTGGGCAGGAGTGGTCTGAGTTAATTTGCCATCTAGTAACCAGCTCTGTAGCTCTGAGACAAGTTGTAGGTCGACGGCGTTGGCCTGATAGCGGTACTGCGGACCAGGTCGCGTAGGGATGTTTGGTGGCGGTGGAGTGGTGGCTAAGACAGGCTCTGACAGCTCAGGCAATCCAGAAGCTCTGTTGTCCCACTTTTTCTTTTCGACCGCAAAGACTTTGAAGATGTCGAGCGGATCGCCAATGGGATCGTCGTCTGAGTCGTCATCTGAGTCCTGGCAAGTCATCTCAAATACCTGCAGGATATTAGCCTCCACAATTTCCTCTATGCGGCTAGAGGAACTGCTTCGCTGGTTCAGAGCCATCGCAGCTGGAGACGGTGCCTCTCGTATGTAAGCGGTCTGTACAGGTGCATTAGCGGTGGGAGGATACTGTGCGGCAATCCATGAGTCAAGGCTGCCTTGCAAGCCTCGACCGGAGCCGTCGTAGGGGATAGGCCTTCCATCGGGCAGATGGAGGCGATCGTTTTGCACGAGTGCCCGTCCCGAGTCGATGTACTCTTTGACAGTGGGGCAATCTCGGATGCGATGGGTCGGCTGTGTGCAAAAAGCGCAGCCGTCGCTGCGCGCGCTTTTTCTGAGGTAGCGGGAGGAAGAGTCGGCCGCCGGAATGGGCGCGGCCACAGGCACATGACTTGGGGAAGGTGCCCATACTGGTCTGGCAGGGAGTAGTGGTGCTGGTGGTGATTGGTAGGTGAACGTGGCCGCTGGGGAAGGTGTAGCTCCAATGAACTCGGGCTTAGGCAGAGTCTGCATGATGATGGGGAACCGGTCAGCGCATTGCGTGTACAGGATGGCATAGGATCGCTCGCGAATATCCATGCCATGCATCCTTCCTACGAGGTCCTCCATCGTTTGGTCTTCGGTGGAGGGGTCTCGGAATCGGACAGTTTTGGTTTCGACAGCTGGGGTGATGGTGTGGCGTATCTCAGGTTCCAGCTGGCGACGGTAGCCTCGCACAGGGGGCTCAGGTGGAAGGGGGTTGTGCGCGCGTTCTGGCGCGTGTCGATGGTGTCATGGCTACAAGGGGGCCGTGGCTCGAAGTGAGCTCGAGTTCAGTTGTCAGGTGACCGCGTCTGGTCACGTGACCGTGTGTCGTACTGGAACTAAGTGGGCCGAGGTGCCCGAGATGTCCGAGGTGCCCGAGCACTTGGTTCCGGTAGGTGCGACCTTTGTAGACGTTATAGCACGTTCTACCGAGCTTCGATGTGGCTTACTAAGCCGGAGTGAGGGTTAGAGACGAGAAGGGAAGGTCTGTTCAAGTGGGAAGTTGTTCGCAATGGGAAAGTGATCAACTTGTATTGAGGACGAAGTTGAGACTGGGGCTACCAGGCTCAACTGTCCACACTATTTATACAAGGCCTGCCTCACTCGGCTAAGGCCCTAAGTACATTCGCGTCGCTTCTAAGTAGCGACCAGTATCGTAAGTAGAACGGTAACCAATCCAGACGCAAGTAGGTGCGTCTATGAGTCACTGCGAATCCAAGCAGAGTAAAGTAAAGGAAACTAGAAGACGCGTGCGTGTCGAGTCACGAGTCAGAGGTCACAAGACGAGGTGAGTCACATGGGGTCACATGGGCTGAGTCACGAGACGCGTCACATGATATAGGATCACATGACACCTAGTACGAGTCGCGGTAAGTAAACGTAACATCACCCCCTTTCTTAGGCGGGTGTGCCATCACACGGTTGTCAAAATTACAAGAAAGAAGTCAGTCCTGAAGTGGTTCGAAGTCCATAAAAGATCCCCAGTCCAACGTGTCCTCGAAGACACATTCTGGGGCAACTGCCGGTCCCTCAGCCACCGCCACCTCCGCCGGTGCCACAGGCATATCCTCGAACACACCTTCTAGGCCCCATTCCTCCGGCAAAGATCCAGTGCGCTTATCGTAGCGTGTGAGGAAGGAAACGGGGCATTTGGGCCCGAAGTGGCGATGCGTGACGGGGACCTCGCACTTCCGAGTTCTGCACCTGACATGTGGCGTGTGGCAGTCGTAGCCCCAGTGCCCCATCTGGAAACAATTGGAGCACTGGTGCCAGAGTGGGCACTCCTTGAAGCGGTGGTCTGCAAGCTGGTTTGAGCACTTGCTGCAGTGGTAATGCTTGCCTTTTTTGTTTTTGGATCCTAAGATCCGCCCGCCCCGATATCCCACCTTCACCCCCGCCGCCCGTGCTGTATCCCTCAGGAGCTCCTTTCTGGCACGACCTCGACTTGTCCGGACCGATGCCTTAGGGTCGAGTTCGCTGGGACGTGTGCTGTCCCGATGTTCGTGATGAACCCGTGGTGGTTCATCAGGAGGGTGACTTGCAGCAGCGGCGGTGCTGCTGCTGCTTCGGGCATCGGTGGGGAGTTGTGCGGGTTCCGCAACAGTTGTGGAAGGAGGAGGGAGTGCCCACCCAGGTTCGAAGAAGGCAGCCCATGTGTCGTCGATGGGGGCCTCGGTGTCGAAGATGGTGCGCCCTGGGTTTGTGAGCGCAGCGAGCTGGGAAATTGGTGAGATGGGGTCGTGTGGGGCCGGCTGTACGGCGTTTTCTGGAAGCGCGGGGCCCTGTACGGCAGGGATAGAAGCGGCCCGGACGAGCGCTCCCGCGAAAATCGAGGCGGCCGGGCCTGGCCCTGCAAGGAGGTTGGCGAAGGTGGGGGCGTTTGCGGTCGGGCCGGTAGACCCATCAGACGTGGAGTAGGAGCTGGTGGTGTCGAGGGAGTGAGGCGGGGAGTCGCTGTCCCAGTCACTGGCGTCAGACCGGGCTCCGTAATTGAGATCTCGCTGGAGACCGTCGAGAAGAAGTCGATCAGCTCCGGCGTCGGAGCTCGGCTTCCACTGGGCACTTGGCCAGACATGATACGCGTATGGGGATGGCGTCTCCTCCGGGACCGCCTGGAGCGCGTCGTCGGGGTATCGGAGGACCCCACAGGCTTCGTCGATTGCACGTAGCCAGTCTTGCGGTGTGCCATTCATGCTACAGGTGCGGGCATAAATGGGAGATGCAGGAGTGGATGGTGCGAGTGCGGGAATGGACGAGGTGGTGAGGATGCTTTTCCATCGTCCCATCCTCTGGTTTTTATCTGAAATCGTCCGTACTGCTGCGGGCTTGCGTTTGTAATATTCTTTCACAAGTTCTGGGGCGTGCACCTGGTCCGCAGGTTCCCAACTGTTGTGTGCCTTAGAGTATCCTTTCCAAGAGAGTAGATACTGCAGTTTCTTCCACCTTCCTATGTGTCTAGAGTCCTCGACGCGTTCTACTTCGTATTCTTCCTCGCCCTGGATCATCTCCGGTTTAGGTTGGGGGTAGTTCACCCCGTGTTCTTCTGTTTCCTTGTAGGGCATCAATAGTGACACGTGGAACACGTTGTGTATCTTCCAGTGTGGCGGTAGTTTGAGGCGATAGACGATCGGTGAGATCACATCGCTAATCTTGAATGGTCCATATCTTTTGGGGGCTAACTTGGTGATTGGATGTGTCAATCTTAGATTGACGCCTTCCAACCAAACTTCTTGCCCTTTTTGGAATGCCGAGAAGTGGCGTTGTCCTTTCTTTCGCTCCGATCTCCGCATTAGCAGGCGTTGCGCGTTTTTGATTGCTAGTGTGGCCCTCGCGCGTATCCGTTCAAGCCAGTCCTTTCTTTCACTTAGGGCTGGCACGTTAGTTTGGTGATCGGTGGTGTAGATCGTCGGCGTGTGCCCAATTAGAAGCTCGTAGGGCGTGCTTCCTGTTGTTTCATTCACCCACGTGTTGTGGACGAACTGGGCCAGGGGCAGTAGCTGTGCCCAGTCATTTTGTTCTGCGTTCCCGTAGATGCGGAGATACTGCTCTACTCTTTGATTTGCCCGCTCCAATTGTCCATCTGTTTGTGGGTGAAATGCCGTACTGATGTTCTGTGTGATTCCTAAGATTGCACAGAGTTCTTTCGTGATTGTGGCGGTGAAGCGTGGGTCTCGATCAGAAATGACCCTTTTGGGTATTCCATAGAAAGGGAAGACGCGTGCCGCATACAATTGTGCGATTCCAATTGCATCGATCGTCTTTGAGCAGGGGAGGAAGATTGCCACTTTAGAACAGCCATGATCCACGATCGTTAAGATAGCGTCGTGTCCTCCTGAAATTGGGAGATCGGTGATTAGATCCCAGGCTATCGTGTGAAATGGGATTGCGTCTTGTTCTACCCCTATTGGCATGATCGGCGGTTTTGGCCGAGTTAGATTGGGCTTCGTGGATTGGCACGTCCCGCATCCTTTCACGTATGCGACAACAAAGTTCTTCATCGTGGGCCACCAGAAGTCTCAGGTAATCGCGCGTAAGGTGTTAGAAATGCCGGGGTGTCCCGCAGTTTCATGGTCATGGTATGCTTTCAGAATTTTCCGTAGAAGTTCCCTTTCTTCAGGGACTACGAGTTGTGTTCTGTGGTACCAGCGCTCCCTAGTTTCGTGTAGCGCGTACCCTTCCTTCCATTGAGTCATTTGTGCCCGTGCATTCTTTTGGGCGTCCACTACTTCCATTTCGAGGTTGATTAAGTCCGTGGCACGTGCAAATAGGTGATCGGGGAGCACTATGACATCGGTGTTGTCATTGGTGCCTTCGTCATGATCGGGGCACCTACAAAGGTGATCGGCGTGGTTGTTCTTTCCAGGTTTGTGCACAAGCGTAAAGTGGTAATCTGCGAGATCCCCAAGGTACCTCGCGACCCGCCGGTTGATCCTTTGCGGGTGTTGATAGTATTGTAGATTTGCATGATCGGTGTATATCGTAATGGGGTGCTCTGTTGACAAGAGGACGTGGTGCCATGCTCTGAGTCCTCTGATTACTGCTAGAAGTTCCCGATCATGAATATCGTAGTTCCTTTCTGCAGGGTTAAATGAGTGGGACACGTTTCCCACTGGTCGTAGGTGTCCTCGTTCATCCTTTTGGGATAGGATTGCCCCTGTGGCGTATTGCGACGCATCTACTTCAAGGAAGAATGGCCTGTCGTAGTCAGGTCGCTGGAGCACTGGGTTGCTTAAGATGGCGTCGATGAGCTTGCCAATCGCCTCAGTGCACTCCTCCGTCCATTTGAATGGAACATCCTTCTTTAAAAGTCCGTTAAGGGGCTTGACTATGTTTGCATATCCCAGGATGAATGCGCGGTGGTATCCAAACACCCCAAGTGTTGAGCGCACTTGTTTTACGGACTGGAGAGTTCTTGGCCATGCGGCTAGGCCATCTCGTTTTGTGGGATCCACTTTAATGGTCCCATGCTCCACCACTATTCCTAGGTAGACGATTGATCTTTGTTCGAATTGGCATTTCGAAAGTTTGAGGAACAGTGATTCCTTTTCTAGGACTTCAAGGACTTCATGCACTATCTGTTGGTGCAACATGAAGTCCTCCGGGGTTGCTATGAGGATGTCGTCCATGTATACGAAGAGGAGACCAGGGTATTTTCTTTTCAGTGGGCCAAATATTCGATCCATCATTCTTTGGAAGGTTGCAGGCGAGTTCGTCAAGCCAAAGAACATGACGTTTGGTAAGTATAGTCCATATGGCGTTTTAAAGGCAGCCTTCCATCGGTCCTCTGGTCTGACACGGACATTGTGGTACCCCCAGCGGATATCTAGTGCCGTGAAGAGTATCTTTCCTTCCAGTTCTTCTAGGATTTGTTCTATGCGCGGGATTGGGTACACGTCTCGCACAGTCCACTTGTTAACTTCGCGGTATGTTACGGCTCGACGGGCCGTGAGCACGACTTGTGCGACTTGGGCGCGGGCAAGAGCGAACACGTGCGAGGGCAATGAGCACGTGGTCCTGAGCGTGACACTTCCGGTGGTCACGTCGACGCGAGAGTGAAGCCGAGTTCTTCGGAGTAGGGTGAGCACGTGACTTAGTGCGAAGACCCAAAGCTAAGTCGTTGCAGCCGACTTAGAGAGGCGTGAGAGCGAAGCAGAGCCTTGCTGAGCGATGAACGCGAAAGGCGACTTGAAGCGGCAAGTTCAAGTAGAGAAGGCGACTTAGAGCGGCGAGCTCAAATGAGGAGGCAAGACAAATCGATTAAGAAACGAAGTCAAGCTTAGGGCTTGACTCTACGCAAACTAAGGCCCTTATATAGGCCTGGTACAGGGGAGTCACATGCTACTGCTACCGAGTCATAACGAGGGTAGTGGAGTAGTCCGCTAAGTATAGTACCAGCCCCACAGGTCACTGTGGAGCGGGGTGAGTCAGGGCCGAGTCAGAGCTAAATATAGTATGCGCTCCACACTCAGTGGAGCGCAGCGAGTCATAGCTATCGGGTCTAGGACGTGAGACGCAGGCTAGGTATCGTAAGGCACGAAGGGGAAAAGACGGTCCGCTCAGTCCTTAAGGGAGATCGTAACAGTACGCCCTCCCCTAAGGGACAGCTGCCACGCTGTTAGTCCGAAGTGGCAGGCTCACCGGATAAAGCTCGTCCGGCATCGTTGGCATCGGGGGAGGACTCAGGGGGACAGGGGCGCTTGCGTCGGAGGGCATGGATAGCGGCACGTTCACGGATGGGCAGGGGGCGTGCATTCATGAAGTGGGTGTGCGGCGGCACGTGGACGGGGAGGGTGGAGACCATGTCTGTTTGGTGAGTAGCGGGGCGCCCCCGCATGAAGTAGGACATAGAGGGGAGGATGGGGCGCTCCAGGACCTGGTCCAGCTTGGGCCCGATGCGCGACATGACCGCGGCTTCGTATAGGCGCACCTCAATGCCACGCAGCTCATCCCTGAGCTTATGGCGGCAGCGGACTAGGTCAGCATCCCTTTGCAGTTGGAGGGCGGTATACTCGACTCGTCGCTCCGGGGTGGTCAGCAGGTGATGGTACTCCTGCTCGATCTGGAAGTGGAGTTTGCGTACCACAGTGCGATACCTGTGGATCTCAGCAGCGACTCCCTGGTCGCCAAGCCCCTCGACGAGCCTGTCAACATGGCGGCGGAACTGGTGGCTGCCCTCCAGGGCAAAGAGGTCCCAGTCGTCTACGGCTGGGAGGTGAGCGTCGGGGCACGGTTTAGCATGGAGGGGCTCAGCGAAGATGTGGGACGTCGTCGTTAGACGTCCCAGAACGAGAGGCTCGTTGAGGAAGGGTAGGTGGGCGTAGAAGGTGGCGGGGACTAGTCGATTGTTATGATCGGGGACAAGGATAACGTTCCGTTCACTTGGATTGTCGACAAGTCAATTCCATCGCAGGAAATAACCATCGTAGCCGAGCGTGCTGTCCTGCTGACCGTGGCCTGGATTCCCTGGGGTACTGTGGGTGCGTGGAGTTGTGGTGCGGGGCTCTCTTCCTTGATTGGTGTGGGCGGCGGCGACGTCTGCGTAGCTACGGAGGATAGGAGGGGCCGGGAGCCGCGTCGGAAGCGTGGCGGGCGTTCTGGCGGCAGCGACGTTTGGCGGCTGCAGAAGCTGGAAGGCGCTGGCAAGGTCATCGTTCGTACCTCGTCTAACGGATGTGGAAATAGCGGGGGCATCGACCCTGGTCGGCGAAGTGGGGGCACGGGGGTTGGCGGTCGCTGTGTCGCTGCTCGAGATGGGGGAGGCGCTCCAGGTGGCGTGGCCGTCGTCCATCTTAATGGGGGCGTTGCAGATTCCACAGAAATTGTCGGCAGAGAGGGGGTGGTCGAACTTGTTGCAGCTGTGGAGGTCAGGGAGAGGAGAAGCTCGCTCAGGAGCTGGTCCGCCTGTTCTTCTATCGTTGGCGGTCCATTCGGTGTTACTGCTGGCCTCGCTGCTGTCGTCGCTGCTGCTGTCGTCGTTCCGCACGGTGAATACCCTGGTGGCGATACGGACCTGCAGGGGGCGTGGCGCGTCGTCATTCTTCGAGATGGAGGGCGTGGGCGAGTCCGGGGCGATGGGGGCTTCCCTTCCTTTCCCTTTGTTGGCGAGTTGGTTTTTCTGCGAGCCATCGGAGGACATAAGTGAGGAGTAAGCTGGTGGGGGTGTGCTGAGCGTGGTGGAGGCAAGAGAGGGGGATGATGACTTGAGGGCGGTCAAGGCATGTCTTATATAGGCTTTTCTTATCGCTGTGGGGTTTTCTCGGTGGAACTGGCGGACTAGGTTCAGTGAATTTTTCAGGTTCTTCCGAGGTTCCCACGTGTCTTCTGCTGTGGAGTACCCTTTCCATCTGACTCGGTACTGCGGTTG
This sequence comes from Lactifluus subvellereus, assembly GCA_022496195.1. Classification (NCBI taxonomy): domain Eukaryota; kingdom Fungi; phylum Basidiomycota; class Agaricomycetes; order Russulales; family Russulaceae; genus Lactifluus; species Lactifluus subvellereus. Next base: position 2,009 of record WTXC01000136.1, on the reverse strand, counting down.
CTTTGTTCTTCCAAATGTGCGGTAGTCTAGAATGGCCTCGACTTCGTACTCTGCTTCTCCATCGATAACGTCGGGAGGCGGTTCTGTGAAGTTGGGGCCATGCTCTTTAGTTTCTACATACGGGGTGAGGAGACTGGCATGGAATACGTCATGGACACGACGTAGTTTCCACTGGGGGGGAATTGCGACTCGGTATACTACTGGGGAGATGACGTCAGTGATCTGGAAGGGGCCATAGCGCCTTTGCGCGAGTTTTGCGCTTGGCTGGGTGATGTGGATGTTCCTTCCGTCGAGCCAGACCTTCTGTCCTTTTGCGAATGGCTTAAATCGCGCTCCCTTTTTGGCACTAACAAGGGTCTGGGCATTGGTAATGGCGGTCTGCGCTGATATCCGTCCTTGATGAACGAGGTCTAGGCGTTCTTGGAGCGACGGCATTTTCTCAGATCGCTGTGGCTGGTGGGCGCGTGGGATGTGCCCCATGAGGAGTTGGAAAGGTGCTTGCTTGGTGGTGCTGCTGGGCCAGGCGTTGTGGACATATTGGGCAATGTGTTACGACACCACGGGTCGTCCTGGTGTAACAGCGATTGCAACCGGCGAGTCCACTTGGGGCTACAGTGGGCAAAGAGACTTGATACGAGAGTAGTTCGGTGTTGACCGATAAGTCACTCGTATATCTTGTGATCTTGCACGTGTGGCAGAGCACGTGATCGTGAGGGGGCGAGAGGCACGTGACTGTGGCGAAGTGCACGTGATCGAGCTGAGTCACTTAGCGTGGACTCAGAGAGGACGGCAAGCGGTACACTTCGAGGCGGCAAGCTCGAAGGGTGAGAGAGGGGAGCCGACTGAGCGCGACACTCAGAGGCGAAGGCGATGAGGGGCGGGGCGAAGGAGGCGGCGACGGCACACAAAGAGGGCAGAGTCTTTATGGGCTTTATTCGTTTACTGTGTGGATAGTTAACGAAGTCAAGGATGAGGCCATCATCGCTTGACTTGACGCTTTATATACAAGTATGCTACTGCGTGGGAAGGCTGAGCTCTAATGTATATAACCGGCACGCTCCACTGTTGGAGTCGTGATCTAGTCCCTACTGACGTCATCTATGAGTCAGGCTACCGTATGGAGCGAACGGGCATAAGGGCAGAGGGCGTAAGTGGCGTAAGCGTAAGAATAGAAGTGGGGCAAGGGGGAATCCCTAGGGGAATCCCTGGCATACTGTGGGAAGTGGGGCGGTCTAGACTGTGAGTCATTCTCAGTCAGTCTCAGTCATAACGAGTCATCGGAGATCTCCGCCGGAGATCTCCGGCAAGGCCTAGATCCTGATGACGGAATGCTCTACGTCATAGGTCACGTGTCTTGTTCTTTGGTGGTCACGTGGTGGCACATCACGTGACATCTTGGGCGGGGAACCGGGCCGGATACGAACTACGGCTCAAGGCGGCTAAGTGCTGTGACAGGGCAAGGAGGGTCGCATGTGGCAATGCGCTGGCGACTAGGACGGCGAGGGAATTCGTAACAGTACTCCCTTCCTTAAGGCGAGACTGCCACGTCTCGTAGCTTTCAGTTTTCGGCGAAAGTTGACCTGAGAAACTTGGCGGCGTAGTCAGGGTCTTCGAGGTCCAGGACGGGCGATGTCCTTATGTGTGCGATGCGGGCGACGGTGCGATCGCGGTCCTCGGCGGTCTTGATCAGAGAGGCAGGCTTGCTCTGCTTCATGATCGATCGTGGTTGCAGTTTAACGTCCTGCCCAGGACGAATGCTGTGGGAGGGGGCGGGGGCTGTGGTACCACCGATGGAGACGATCGGCGGGCTAGATGGGGGGAGCGGGGCGGCGGCCGCTTCTCTTTCTCTAAGGCGCGCCAGTTGCTGGGCGCGTCCTCTGTTGATGGCGGCTTGGTCATAAAAGGGCAGGGCGGGGAACTCGCGCGTTTTCTCTTGGCGGGCGCGGCTGAGTTGTCTTGCAAGTCCTTCGACTTGCGATGGGCTACGGGTCGGCTTTGGCAGGATCTGG
>WTXC01000135.1:0-67475 GCA_022496195.1 Lactifluus subvellereus | reverse complement strand
TACACCCCCACCAGCCTACTCCTCGCTCATGTCCTCCGATGGCTCGCAGAAAAACCAACTCGCCGACAAAGGGAAAGGAAGGGAAGCCTCCATCGCCCCGAAGTCGCCCACGCCCTCCATCTCGAAGAATGACGACGCGCCGAGCCCCGTACAGGTCCGCGTCGCCACCAGGATATTCACCGTGCGAGGCGACGACAGCAGCAGCGACGACAGCAGCGAGGCCAGCAGCAACACCGAGTGGACCGCCAACGATAGAAGAACAGGCGGACCAATTCCTGAGCGAGCTTCTCCACTCCCTGACCTCCACAGCTGCGCCAAGTTCGACCACCCCCTCTCCGCTGATAATTTCTGTGGAGTCTGCAACGCCCCCATTAAGATGGACGACGGCCACGCCACCTGGAGCGCCTCCCCCGTCTCGAGCAGCAACACAGCGACCGCCAACTCCTGTGCCCCCACGTCGCCGACCGGGGTCGATGCCCCCGCTATTTCCACATCCGTTAGACGAGGTACGGACGATGACCTTGCCAGCGCCTTCCAGCTTCTGCAGCCGCCAAACGTCGCTGCCAACAGAACGTCCGCCGCGCTTCCGACGCGGCTCCCAGCCCCTCCTATCCTCCGTAGCTACGCAGACGTCGCCGCCGCCCACCCCAATCAAGGAAGAGAGCCCCGCACCACAACTCCACGCGCCCACAGTGCCCGAGGGAATCCAGGCCACGGTCAGCAGGACAGCACGCTCGGCTACGATGGTTATTTCCTGCAGTGGAATCGACTTATCGACCATCCAAGTGAACGGAACACTATCCTTGTCCCCGATCACAACAATCGCCTCGTCCCCGCCACCTACTACGCCCACCTGCCCCGCCTCGACGAGCCCCTCGTCCTGGGACGCCTGACGCCGACGTCCCACATCTTCGCTGAGCCCCTCCATGCTAAACCGCGTCCCGACGCTCACCTCCCAGCCGTAGATGACTGGGACCTCTTTGTCCTGGAGGGCAGCCACCAGTACCGCCACCACGTCGACAGGTTGATCGACGGGCTTGCTGACGCGGGAGCCACCGCTGAGGTCCACAGATACCGCACAGTGGTGAGGAAGCTCCACTTCCAGATCGAGCAGGAGTATTACCACCTGCTGTCTACCCCCGAGCGCCGCGTCGAGTATACCGCCCTCCAGCTGCAGAGGGATGCTGACCTAGTACGCTGCCGCCACAAGCTCAGAGACGAGCTGCGCGGCATCGAGGTGCGCCTGTACGAAGCCGCGCTCATGTCGCGCATCGGGCCCAAATTGGACCAAATTCTGGAGCGCCCCGCCCTTCCCTCTATGTCTTACTTCTTACGAGGCCGCCCAGCTACTCACCAGACAGACGTTGTCGCCACCCTCCCCGTCCACGTGGCGCCCCACGTCCACTTCATGAACGCCCGCCCCCTCCCTGTTCGCGATCGCGCCGCCATCTATGCCCTCCGCCGCAAGCGTGCCTGTCCTGAGTCCTCCCCCGATGCCAACGATGCCGGACGAGCCTTATCCGGTGAGCCTGCCACTTCGGACTAACAGCGTGGCAGCTGTCCCTTAGGGGAGGGCGTACTGTTACGATTTCTCCTTCGGACTGAGCGGACCGTCTCTTTTTCCACTTACGATACAGTACCTAGCCTGCGTCTCGCCTCATGTTCTAGGCCCCGATAGCTGTGACTCGTTGCGCTCCACTGGACGTGGAGCGCATACTATACTTAGCGCTGACTCGATCCTGACTCACCCCGCTCCACAGTGGCCTGTGGGGCTGGTACTATACTTAGCGGACTACTCCACTACCCCTGTTATGACTCGGTAGTAGTAGCATGTGACTCCCCTGTACCAGGCCTATATAAGGGCCTTAGTTTGCGTAGAGTCAAGCCCTAAGCTTGACTTCGTTTCTCAATTCGATTCTCTTGCTTCCTCACTTGAGCTCGCCGCTCTAAGCCACTTCGCCTCACTTGAACTCGCCGCTTCAAGCCGCCTTAGAAGCCTCATCGCTCAGCAAGGCCCTGCTTCGCTCTCACGCCTCTCTAAGTCGGCTGCAACGACTTAGCTTTGGGTCTTCGCACCAAGTCACGTGCTCGCCCTACTCCGAAGAACTTAGCTTCACTCTCGCGTCGACGTGACCACCGGAAGTGTCACGCTTAGGACCACGTGCTCGCTGCCCCCGCACGAGGTTGCTCTTGCCCACGCCCGAGTCGCACAAGTCGTGCCCACGGCCCGTCGAGCCGTAACACCTGAGCGGCATGAAAGCCGCAAAACCCAGGTAGGCTAGAGTCCTTCTCAAGGAGGATGCAGTCATGTCTTCCATCTGACCCTTGCCACGATGGTGTAGCACGAATTCGCTGGTGGTGCATTCCCCTGATACCTGAATGGTCGCTAGGTGCATAGAAAGTGGCAAGAGCTGAGTGGAATATATGAATGTTGCTGCTGAAAGTAGGGCAGATATTGAGATCCACTTCATTGCCAGATAATGGTGCATTGGGGTGAAGTTGGTCAAAAAGGAAGCAGCGAATATGGGCAGAACAGAGGGGGAGATTGAGAGAGGCAGCCAGCTCTTCCAGCTGGAGAGGATATCCAGTTTCTAAATAGGGCCTGAGTCAGATGCGGAAGGATATCATGAAATAAGTGATACACACCACGCGTCATGGCTAAGGTCACCATGCTGTGAACCCTTAGCCCTGACACCTGAGTGGCATCGCAGTCACTGAACAGCACCAGAGGCTTGTCATTGGGGCCAAGGCACACCGACATGTAGACACTTGAAAGCAAACCATGAGATGCAAAATTGACACGCGAAGCTGACAATTTGTCAATGCGCTGATTCATAACCAACATCTGACCCAATGCATTGAAATGACTTGATTGACGCCAGGGCTCCTTCATGGCTTTGATGTGCTTCGACTCGGTGATTGAGGAGCAGAGGCCATTGGGTGCACCAAAGAGTTGAATATTCCTTTGATAGTGTTTGAGGGAGTGTTGTCGAGGAAGATTAAAATCAATCCTCAGGCCACTTTCCTCAAATATAGTGCGCTCCTTGTGAAATCGACCAAGAGCAACATTAATGGCTTCTAAAGTTGTTTCGTTGATGCTGTCACGTCGGACCGGGTAGCAAAACTCGAGAAAGGCCGCAAAGCAGCGGACCATCTGGGGTGGCACATGCCCACTGATTGCAGGTAAGTACACCTATCAAATTGCCATTAGCCTGTGAAAATGAGTGGGTAGAGAAATTTTCACCTTCATGAGCGCTTTTGAGTCATCTCTGGTCCATTGCTTGAAGCCTCTACCTTCTGGGAAACGGCGCTGGCCAGGAAATGGTGGGGCAGCAGCAATCCTAGTAATGGAAGCTTAACATCACTTTGGTAACTTACGAAGCGGAAATGGAGATCTCACCGGCGATCAATATCTGCCATTATTGCAGCGGTGCGAGTGGAGCCATGCACTGAGACAAGGTACTCACCCACCCAAGTGACGAGGTGGTCCTTGAAGGTGCCTTTGATGATCTGGTGGAGGAGATCGGAGCATAAGAGCTCATGTATATCAGATCGGGGAAATCTGGCTGTGAAGGGCTATACGAATTTGTTTTGTTATCAGATACCAACCACAAACGACTCGGAGTGGGATAGCACTTACAACAACATCGCCAACAATGCCATAGTCTTCCCAAAGTATCTTGAGGCTATACACGCTGAGTAATGCATCTGTATGGAGATGTGAATGGCGCCCAGCTTCGGCGGAGTCAAGGTGGTCTGCAGGAGCTGTACACCTGAAGATAGATTGGTCAATCTTCAAACAATGGTTGACAAGGCAATAAGGACTCACTTTGGACACCAGCCCTGAACGATGCATGCCAGTAATGCTTGTTCTGGGTAATCCGCAATATATGGCCCAAGGCCATAAATGACATGGCAAAAATGCCCATCGGGACACTGCGTGACTTCAGGAATCATCATACCAGATCATAATGGTTCCAGGATGGTGGCGAGAGATGTGTGAAAAAGCTGACGGCGAAACATACGAAATCTGTCATCGTCTCGGTATTTTCAATCAGCTTTTGAGAGAAATACAACTCATAAGAATGGACTACAGGATAAAAATTGATACCATTACTGTAGGCACACTTTTTGGGATGGACAGAAATCTGAGAACGCTGACACCATCATGATGGGCACATCGAACATTGTTGTGAATATTTCCATTTGATATATACAGGGGATAGAACTCATTTTGGCCAGTTGCGACTGACACTGTTGTCTTGTCACTACCCAAAATAACTGGGACAAATAATGCCCCATGAGTTTGGGGATCTTTGGCAATGATATCCTATCCAAGTCAAATTGTCAGAAATCGCATCGAACGAACTTGGCAAAATACATACAGCTTGCCAATATCCCCAGTTCACGGACATGAAGTCCTTCCATTCTCGCTCACCATTGTCGTCAAACCTTTGAAATGGGGCATAATCAAACTCATCCTTGAAATCCGGGTTCCCTAGCTGGATTTGAAGGATGACCCGAGGATCTCGGCACCAAATGTCATACTCCACAAGCATCCATGGTGGTATATCACCAACTACAGGGAGTTCACCTGTGTAGGCAACTGAGAACGACTGCCATGGTGCGTCACCCAATATCGTGGAATCTATGGTATTGTAGACATCGCTATGGTCGGCATATGGTGGATCTTGATCTGCAGGAAGTAGGTCAGCCCAGATCTGCATAAGTTTGTCGATTTCGGTGCCAGGCATCTGATTTTTCTTGAAAAGGAAGTTTGCCAGCCTAAATTCTTCATGATTTTTGTAAGGGAAATATGGCATTGGTTCACCATTCTCACCGACAGGGGGTGGTGATGGCAAAGGTGGTGAAGTTCTGGGTGGTAGGTCATTTCCATTCTCGTCACAAGGTGTACCTAGAAAATTGGTAAAAGGGGGTAAGCTATTGCCGCTCAGATAGGAAATGTAATGGTGGTGCATTCCCTATGAGAACAAAATGACCCACCATCAATGAGAGGGTGAAAAATGGTATGTGGACCATGCTGTGGCCCATTGGGACTCGCCATGTCAGCAAGAGCATCAGTCGCTGCTGCAGCGAAACCATGACTCAAATCTTGAGGAACACGGTCCAAGTCTCCTTGCATATCTGAGTCATTGCCGAATGGGGTTTGTTGACAGTCGGCACCAGTGCCGGGCCCCAGTGTAGGTGAGCCAGGTGCATGTCGCTTAGCAGCAGAATGCGAAGCGTGCATGTGCTGTGTCAATCCACCAGGACTTGCCACAAGCTTTTTGCAACGAGGGTGGGGACATTCAATATTCCTCTTTTTGAATTTTCTCTGGCCTGGGGTCTGGCTCAGAAGCCTGAACATCATTAATGGCTAGTCAAGAGGTAGAGATGTGGGACTCGGAGATGACCTGGACACCGGTTCATGAGTCACAAAAGGGAAGGCACCAGTGCCAGTGCTTGCCTAGGCCAGCCTAGGCTACTGCGCAAACACGGCGACTAGGGATGCGGAATCAAAATCTGCCACATCCCATGTTTGGCATTGTAATTACGACTGGAATTGTTGTATTTCAAAGTTGAAAAGCGGCATACCACTTTCTCCCACTCCCGCTCACCACACTTGACTGGAAAATGTCTGCTTTACCTGTCTGTGGAAGGCCAAATACCAGGGCAACAAATGCGGATAAACATCCCGGGATCCCTGACCAGAAGAAAAAGCGGTGGTCCCCAGCTGAGGTGGCTGCTATCAGAGCCAATGAGAGGGCACTCCCAGATGCGAAAGAAGCTGAAGAGCTCGCTGCACCTTTGATCATCGCCGGTATTGAAGATAGTATGGTGATAGCTGACCAAGATGATGATGAGAATGCCGCTTGACCCACTCCCACAAGGATCCCTCAAGCCTTCCATTGGACCCGAGCTTTTGCAAACCTTGCATGGGATAGCAGCAGTGATGGCAAGAAGGAGCACAAGGGTCAGTACTTAGTCTGGCTATTCTGTTCAGTGCAACAGCTGATTACTAGCCACAAGGGCAAAACGAGGACTCAGAGAGTAGTATCGAACAGTTCAGTGACCCAGGAGACACCAATTCATCTGGAGATGGTGCAACTTCTGTCTTGGATGAACCTTCAATGGATGGTGAATTTCTTGACGAGCCAGTGAAAAGGGGGAAGAAAAAGGGGAAGAAGAAAGGTAAAGGCAGGACACGTGCCTTGATCGCGTCAAAGAGGGCATATGCGATTCCCAAAAAGGGTGACGATAATCAGGATGTCGTTATGGAAGGACCCAAATGGAAAGGAACTCTGAAGTCAAGGCAGTTCCAATTAAATTCCTGTTTGTTTCGATCTGACATATATTTTCTTGTGGTAGCAGTCATGATGGCACTGGCATTGCCAAGAAGTCCAAATTGGCCATTCCTAGCGGTCTTATCAAGGGGTTTGTTCCGGTGCGGTCCAAGGCCGAGTCTCAGGCCGCCACAAATAGGTGGGTGACTTCAGTCACCATTCAGGCCATTCAGGCTCAGGCTGCTGCAAGTCTCCATGGCGAGGGTGAACCCATCAATGTAGAAGTCAAAATGGGAGGCCTTGAAGTCGTAGATGATGATGGCATCAAAATCATTGAAAGGAAATACCCCAAGTATGCTGCGGCTGACAAGGTCAAGCCAAAGGGAAGAAAGTCCGAGCGTTTCCAGGTGCTGACCAAATATTCATATCAATTTTGCCAGCTGATTTAACTTTTTTGGTGTAGGCTGTGGTTGGCGTCATCCTGAACAGACCTACAGAACGCCTAGGTGCCTCGTCGACCATACAAAACGCAACTAAAGAGTCGAAGACAACTTTTATCAATGCAGATCTTCCCACTTTGTGCCTCACTCTTTGGAATAGGCAATACGTCCCCCTACTTGTTGACTGGGCAGGTACTCTTCCAAACCCATGGAAGTGCCACAACGTCGATATCCAAGGAAATATGCAGGCCATGTGGAATACTGTGTACCCGGATATTGACACTGATATCCAACCAAAGCAGCCAATCTTCGTTCGGGTCTGTATCACCATTATTTCAAAGAGCACCTCTGACCTCTGACATCACAACATTCAGAGCATCCAAAGAATTACTGAGTGGCGCGGTGTTTTTGGATCAGGTGCTATTGCTGCCCTTGAAAACATTTGGTTGGACAAAGGCATCCACACTTTGGAAGGGTGAAAAAAATATGCAATGCATATGCTTAGCAAGGGACTCCCTTTCACGTGGCGTGCTTTCAATTCAAGCCTGAGAGTATGTCATCCCACCGTCTAATTATTGCATCTCCTGACTGGCCGAGTTCAGAAGGGTTCGGTGTTACGACCACGACCACCACGTGCACTGACTTGCGCACGACCCAGTCTGTGCGGGAGCTCCTAGAGCTCACAGCTGGCCAACGGACAAGACAAGGATGGAATTGGGACTCCTAGGGAGTGCCCCTGAACTGCTACGCACTCTTTTGACACTATGGACACTGAACTGATACTATACGGACTGATTAGGAAGGAGGCTGCTAGCCTCATGTACACTCACATGGTTGCGGCACTCGCATGGCACACGCATGTGCATGCATCATGCATATCACATCGGCACATCACAGAACGCTAAAGGCGTGTTTCCCTGGGTCCAGGGTGTAGTGCAGACGTGTTGCAGCGTGTTGGCAGGCCGCGCGTTCACCGGACATTGAGTACTTTTGCTATTGGGTCGATCACTATGACCCTTGATCTCATACCTCATGCACGCCCTCGAATTCTTACTGAAACGCTTGCGCATCCCTATGACGCGTAGTCTGGAACCTACTAGATGCATGGGCCCTATGCCCTGACGATTACGCGGCCCTTTTGATAGGAGCCTTCACAGAACTATAAGTAGTACACTCCTTTTTGCAGTAGACTACAGACTCGACCTCTTCAGAATACAGCCTACTTGAACCTAGGAATCCCTGCAGTGGGAAGCACCCCTAGGATACTCTGAACCAGACCAGACCTTCCAAGGCCACCAGTACACTCTCCCCTCCTCTCTACCCCTCTTTCTCCCCCTTGTCATAAGGGAACTCTTTTGGCTTGGAACACCTTTGCATTGAAGTCACTTAGGAGTCACTGCGCTATCAGTGCACCTTTGTCACTTGTGCCCGACAGTTGGCCTACGTCTTGAGCCATTGCAATCAAGAGGAGAACCACTGTTCAATTGTCCACAGTGCACACAGCACTACCCTGAAGCAGGACTTGGGCTGAACCAAGTCAACGATAAGCAAGTCGCTTAGAACGCCCAAGGCTGAGCGTAACATTCGGGACTCTTTCAATCTGAACCCATCCTGTCCACCTTGGCATCACACTTCACCGCAACAAGCTCCCTCAGCAATGAGGTGAGGTCTACGGACTACCCTAAAGGTGCTCTTCTACTGACTGTGGTTGGGGTGCATCATTTCAGCTTTGGTATATAATATATTATCTAACTTTTGCACAGCACGAACGTGCCTTGAAGCTGTATGTGGATACAGGTGAAGTTGTACCACATGCCCGGAAATGCAACAATCACTTCTCTGAAGAGATGTGGAGTGATGCAGCCCTTCAGTACCAAGTTTCAATTGAAGGGCTTTCAGACGAAACCTGGGATGACATTGTCGATGGCGCCTGGAAGATTTCTCAGGAGAAAGAGACTCGTCACGGCAATGGTGGCACTGCATTAAGCAGCTTCTCAGATGCCAGGATGCCTGAGGCGGATGAAAGGGAGCTTGTTACGCTCAGCCTTGGGCATTCTAAGCGACTTGCTTATCGTTGACTTGGTTCAGCCCAAGTCCTGCTTCAGGGTAGTGCTGCGTGCACTGTGGACGATTGAACAGTGGTTCTCCTCTTGATTGCAATGGCTCAAGACGTAGGCCAACTGTTGGGCACAAGTGACAAAGGTGCACTGATAGCGCAGTGACTCCTAAGTGACTTCAATGCAAAGGTGTTCCAAGCCAAAAGAGTTCCCTTATGACAAGGGGGAGAAAGAGGGGTAGAGAGGAGGGGAGAGTGTACTGGTGGCCTTGGAAGGTCTGGTCTGGTTCAGAGTATCCTAGGGGTGCTTCCCACTGCAGGGATTCCTAGGTTCAAGTAGGCTGTATTCTGAAGAGGTCGAGTCTGTAGTCTACTGCACAAAGGAGTGTGCTACTTATAGTTTCATGAAGGCTTCTGTCTAGAGGGCCGCGTAATTGTCAGGGCATAGGGCCCATGCATCTAGTAGATTCCAGACTCTGCGTCATAAGGACGCACAAGTGTATCAGTAAGAAATCAAGGGCGCGCATGAGGTATGAGATCAAGGGTCATAGTGATCGACCCAATAGCAAAAGTACTCAATGTCCGGTGAACGCGCGGCCTGCCAACACGCTGCAACACGTCTGCACTACACCCTGGACCCAGGGAAACACGCCTTTAGCGTTCTGTGATGTGCCGATGTGATATGCGTGATGCATGCACATGCGTGTGCCATGCGAGTGCTGCAACCATGCGAGCGTACATGAGGCTAGCAGCCTCCTTCCTAATCAGTCCATATAGTATCAGTTTAGTGTCCATAGTGTCAAATGAGTGCGTAGCGGTTCAGGGGCACTCCCTAGGAGTCCCAATTCCATCCTTGTCTTGTCAGTTAGCCAGCTGTGAGCTCCAGGAGCTCCCACACAGACTGGGTCGTGCACAAGTCAGTGCGCGTGGTGGTCATGGTCGTAACAGAGCTACTGGTCGAAGGGACTGAGATAGTTGACAACAATGAAGAGATTGATTGGGATACTTGTGAGTGGTTCCATGTTTATGAACCAACAGGACTAATTCAAACCCTTCAGAACGTGCATCGTACAACAAGGAGTGCCGATTTCCATTGATTGGGGTTCTTAGTGGTCATTAGTCCTTAAAGGGGACTTTGGGCTGTCCTGTCTTTACGATACAATGTGTCTGGTAGTATTACAAAGCCTCAGATTCAATAAAATGAGCTCTTTATATTGTTCTTACAACTGCTCTTGGAGCGGCTCTGGATGGTCTTGGGCAAGAAGTGAACCTCCTTGCGCAAGAAGCGAACCTCCTTGCACAAGAGCTTTCCTTGTAGCTCTTGGGACACTCTGGATGATCTTGGGCAAGAAAGCGAACCTCCTTGCACAAGAAAGTGAACCTCCTTGCATAAGAACTTTCCTTGTAGCTCTTGGGAACCTCTGGATGATCTTGGGCAAGAAAACAAACCTCCTTGTGCAAGAAAGCGAACCTCCTTGCATAAGAGCTTTCCTTGTGGCTCTTGGACGCTCTTAATGACCTTGGGCAAGAAAGCGAACCTCCTTGCACAAGAGCTTTCCAAGAGCTCCCTCATACCTCTTATTCTCTCTTGGCCAAGAACTCTAAGACCTTCTAAGTCATTCTGGGTTTCACTGATGTTGGAGGTACCAAAATGACCTGCAAAGATGATAAAAAACAAGGTCAATGTTTTGAGGGGAAAAATCGATGTGGGGGAGACTGACATTGCCATGGCACAGAGCGACTCGATGATACCGAGGAAGCCATATGTTGGAGAATTGAGGGTGCGCGGCGGAAGAGAGCCGCGCCAAAGGTATTCCGGACAGACTTCATTCCATTCTACTCCATTCGCCTCCTATTACTATAAAACCCTAGATTATCAAGCGCGATCGTATGGACACACCACTGGACCATATACTGTTTGAATATCCCCGACTTGTTTACATTCTTGGCCCTTAGTTCCAACTCCATTTCTCTTTATCGACTCCTATAAAATACTGTATAAAAGACTCTTAGAATTACCTTGTATCAGAACAGTGTCTAGTATCAAAGCATTGTATTGTCCCCTCCAAAAACTCGTCTCTTAAAAGTCCCGGCTTCGTCTCGCTCTTGCTCGATCTCCTGCACTCGTTTTCCCTCTCGCTCGACCTCCTGCCTTTTTCACTACAGGCGGAGCACTCCTTCGACATCTCCTCGAACCCCCCTTGCCCGCCTGTAACCAACACCAGGTTATGGGCCCTGGCACTACATACTAAAGTCAGGACTACTTGAAGCGAGAACGCACCTACCCCTTCACTCCGAATCGAGCACCTCACATTCACTTTGTACACCATGAGCGACGACCTCAAGATCAATGTCATCAAGCTGGCCATCAACGGCAGCAATTGGATCACCTACCAGGACCGTCTCCAGTTCACGCTCGGCATGCGCGGATTGACCGAACACCTCACAAACGAAACCATCACTGCCACTTACACGAACGCAGGCACTGTGAACAGTATGACGCCCGATGCACGTTGGGTGCAAGACGAGGCGATCACCAAGTATCTAATCACGTCATCAGTCCCCGACTCCGTTTTCAACAAGATAAAGAATGGGACGCACGCAAAGAACATCTGGGACACTCTGAAGCAACTGTTTGAGGATCGATCGCAGAATCTCCTCATGGACCTTACAAGGAGGATTCAGACCACCAAGTGCGGAGAAGAAGGAAACTTACACACACATTTTGAGCAGCTCGTTGACATGCGCGAGCAGTTATCTGCCATGGGGCAGAGTGTCGCTGACCGCGAGTTCGCGACGATCTTGCTGAGCTCGTTGCCAGCATCCTACAAGGCCATCAAGGGGCAAATCACTACCTCCGCCGACATCAGTAACACAGCCATCACGCCCACCTCAGTCATGCGACTGGTAACCGACGAATATGAGACCGCGTTAGGGAAGGAACCGTGGGTAAGTCTACCCAGGATGAAGCTTTCACGGTCGATTTGTGGAAGAAGCGGCGCGACGCAGAATGCTACAATTGCCACAAGAAGGGGCACTACAAGTCCGAATGCTGGGCCAAAGGTGGTGGAAAAGAAGGTCAATTCCCGAATCGGAGGAACCGAACCAACAACAGGAGCAACAACACTGCGACAGTCACGTCAACCACGTCGACAGCGGATATTGAAGCCTGGGCAATGGAAATCTTGGACGACGAATCATCAGCCGATGAAGAAAGCATTGGATCAGTCATTGAAGACTGTTACCATCAATTGTGGACCACCACTGACCTTGTCCAGGAGGAAGTCGTGCTCGACGCTTACACCAGCGAGAGCGAAAGTTTCGACGACTCGGTCCTATACGATGGTCTTGAGTCCTGGGCGGCCATAGAAGTCATTGCTGACAGCACTGAAGAAATCACAGAATCAGCATATGAAGCAGCGGAAAGCGAGCTTCGCACCGTCATTCCCGAGGTCGAGCTATACGACTCGGGCACATCCCGGCACATGTCCCCTCATCGCCAGCGTTTTACCACTTACCGCTCCATCGCCCCTCGTGCCATTCTCGCAGCCGACAAGGGCATCTTTTATGCCGTAGGAGCTGGAGATCTACAAGTGAACGTCCCGAATGGGGAGAAGTTGACCCCTATCACCCTCACAGACACCCTTCGTGCCCCTGACATGGGCCTCACAGTCGTATCCGTCAGCCGCATTGCCAAAGCTGGCTATAGTGTCTGCTTTGAAGGCGAAGGGTGCAAAATCAAGAACAAGCAAGGAAATACCATTGGCCACATCCCTGTGAACGAACGCGGATTGTACAAGGTGGAACACCTCTACTCGGCATCTACCGCACCTGAAAAAGTCAGCATTCTCACGCTCCATCGACGCCTCGGACACATCTCAGCGGACGCCATTCGTGCTCTCATCCGCACCAACGCAGTCCAAGGATTGCAGCTAATAGACGACAATTTTCCCTCACTCTGCGATTCGTGCGAGTATGCAAAGGCAACCCGCAAGGCCATACGAAAAGAGCGCACCACCCCACTTGCCGAAAACTTTGGCGACGAAATTCACTCTGATGTCTGGGGACCCTCACCCATTGCTAGTCTGGGAGGACGCCGCTACTATGTCACCTTCACGGACGACCACACGCACTGGACTAGGCTTCACTTGTTGCGCACCAAAGACGAAACCGCTGGAGCTTACAGGAACTTTTCATCTTGGGCTCACACTCAGCACGGTGCAAAAATCAAGCGTTTTCGATCGGACCGCGGAGGAGAGTACACCGGCAGAGAATTTGGAGAACACCTCAGCGAGCAAGGCACTGAATGCCGGCTCACCACACATGACACGCCGCAACACAACGGAGTAGCAGAATCACTCAACAGGCGACTACTAGAACACGTCCGGGCTATGCTGCACCAGTCACAACTTCCGAAAAACTTATGGGGAGAAGCTATTCACCATGCTGTCTGGCTCAAAAACAGAACTTCTACTCGTGTCTTAGGCAACAGCACACCCTATGAACGACTCTTTGGCAGCAAACCCAATCTGGCAGCAACCCCCGAATGGGGACAACGTGTCTTCCACTACCTAGCAGGAACCAAACACCTTGAATTAACCTATGGCGGAGAACACCACGACCTCATAGGATATACAGACGCAGATGGCGCAGCGCAAGAACACCGGAAGGCCATTTCCGGATATGCATTCCTTATCGACGGTGGCGCAATCTCCTGGAGATCTCGCAAACAAGAACTCGTCACATTGTCAACCGCCGAAGCTGAATATGTTGCCGCAACGCACGCAGCAAAAGAAGCAACCTGGCTGCGGCGCCTCATCACTGAGCTATTCCCCACCATCGACAAACCAATCACCCTTTATTGCGACAATCAGTCAGCACTCAAATTAGCCTCAGAAGACAACTACCACACTAGAACAAAGCACATCGACACAAGATATCATTATATTCGAGACGTCATCGCCAAAAACATCATCAACGCGACCTATTGCCCGACAGAAGACATGACCGCGGATATCCTTATGAAGCCACTACCCAAGTGGAAGACTGCAATTCACGTGTCCGCACTAGGACTTCGTCGCGCTTGAGGGGGAGTGTTGGAGAATTGAGGGTGCGCGGCGGAAGAGAGCCGCGCCAAAGGTATTCCGGACAGACTTCATTCCATTCTACTCCATTCGCCTCCTATTACTATAAAACCCTAGATTATCAAGCGCGATCGTACAGACACACCACCGGACCATATACTGTTTGAATATCCCCGACTTGTTTACATTCTTGGCCCTTAGTTCCGACTCCATTTCTCTTTATCGACTCCTATAAAATACTGTATAAAAGACTCTTAGAATTACCTTGTATCAGAACAGTGTCTAGTATCAAAGCATTGTATTGTCCCCTCCAAAAACTTGTCTCTTAAAAGTCCCGGCTTCGTCTCGCTCTTGCTCGATCTCCCGCGCTCGTTTTCCCTCTCGCTCGACCTCCTGCCTTTTTCACTACAGGCGGAGCACTCCTTCAACATCTCCTCGAACCCCCCCTTGCCCGCCTGTAACCAACACCACCATATGCATGAAGTAGCAACCGACTGTTCGCCAGGCGGTCCTTTCGCACGTTGTGCGGTGGGCGAGAAAGCAAACCGCTCTCTGGAGGCTGCAAGCACTATGCCCAACGCAGGAAGGACGTCAGTCTGCAGGGAAAAGCAATTCAGATCACGTGTGAGCGCTTTTGCGATAGCGAAGTTAGGCGGGATTTCCAAGACGTACCGCCGCAGATCAAGATCATTTGAATGTTGCCGAGCATTTGTGGAACACCGATGAGGACGTTCAACAGAATGGGCATGAGCTCCATAAAACTGGGTGGTCACCCGTCAGACAGGTCAACGGACAAGCGCACGGTATATATATGCCCTCACTTGCGAGCGGGAAGGAGGTCCTAATCATCTTTTTGAGGTTATAATACACCAGGCGACCTACGATGCGAGTTCAAACCGACGAACGGAACTCGCAAACCAGGGAAGGGGTGTGTGACTCACCATACTCCAGCGAAACGACGATAGCCGAAAAGTCTTCGAGAAGGACCATGTCCGCCGCCTCGCGCGCAACGTCCGAGCCGCTGCCCATCACAACACCGCAGTCTGCCGCGTGCAATGCTGGCGCATCGTTGACCCCGTCACCCGTGACGCCGACGACGCCACCGCGAACCTGCAAAGAGCGGACGATGTGCAGCTTCTGCTCGGGCGTCGTGCGTGCAAAGACAGCCTCCCGGTACGCGCACAGGATGTCCTCCTGCACGGACGTGAGCGTCTCGAGCTCCGCACCCGTGATGACGATGCTCTGCGGTACTTCCTGTTCGCTAAGTTCATGCGTCACCACGGCCTCGGCATCGTCTTTCTCCTCCTCCTTCTCCTGTGCGGGGTTTCGATCCACGAGGTCCGAGGCGCGATGTACCGTGTTCGAGATGATGCCTGCCTTCGCGGCAATAGCAACGGCAGTCGTGGGCCCGGGATGGTCACCCGTGACGACGAAGAAGCGGATCCCAGCTCCACGACATATCCTGAAGGGAAACGTCAGCGATGATGATACGGCACGCGCTGGAGAGGGCGTTTTCGCTTCGCACTGAACGGTATCCGGGTTATCGGGCTTCAGAGTGTCGATCAAGCCCACAAGACCGACGATGATGAGCTCAGAGTTGAGACTATCGATAAGCTCGTCAAAACCTTCCGCATAGGAGTTGATCTCCTTTGGCGATAGGTAACGCGCGACCACGCGCCGCGCAAGAACCAACACGCGGCGGCCCTGGGCGGCACACTGCTCCTGAATTGCGAGTCACTTAAGGTAGCGGCCATCAGGAACTGACACCCCCTAGAAGTTAAGAGCTTCTGTTCATGCTACATGAAATATTTTTCCAAAACACTCTCTGGGATACAAACTAGATATAATTCCCTTCTAATTTCAGGGGCTATATTTTGTGTTTGTTGTGTGCAGAGGCGGAGAAGGGTTTAACCCTACCCTAGGGGATGTCAGTTCTTGATGGCCGCTACCTTAGATCGAGCAGTGGCTTGGAGTCTGCCAAAGAAAGCCCGGGGACTTGTCAGAGACTTCGCTTATAAGAACAGGCGCACTCGCTTGCTCTTGTTCCCTTGTCAAGTTCTGAAAATATTTGAGGTGTCACACAGTAATTGACGGGTGCCGCCGGGGGTGCCCACCGAACAGAATATAGTTCGCTATTCTGCTTGCGCGCTTAAGTTTATCTTATCAATGCACCCGGATCTCCTTCGGAGCGATTGCATATGATTCCGAGTACTGTATATCCGAGTGCCCCCTATGAGCATCCGGTGCGCTCCCATCGCGCTCCGCTCCGCTACCCCTCCGGTAGTGCGCTCCGCTCGTACGCTATTCTGCTGGCGCCGGATTGCCCCCTAACAAGTTCTCATGCTGTATCTACTAAGTTGTCAAGTGCAAGACTCCTTTAATCTCTCCCCGTCCTAATCCTTTCCCCCCGTGCCCTCTCCCTCCAGTGCCTAGCACAGAGACGTAAATTCAAACTCGCATTGCCATGTCTACTACCGACCAGGACGTCAAGTCCACTATTCTCATCTCCTTGTTCAACCACAATGTCCCCGATCCACCAACAGATGCTCCCTATGTTCCTTCCGACGTCGAAGCGACGAATTACTATTATGGCTTACCATCTAAGCCCCGCTTTATTGCTCGCTCCAGTCCCGACGTCTGGATGAAGCCGACGGGTGCTGAAGCGTACCTGGTGTAAGGTGGGAGCGCCCGCTGCGCTCGAAACGAGCACTTCTGGGCACCTGCCACACCTAAACTGAGCCTATCTAATCTGCTTGCACTGCTTCCTCCCCAACTCGTCCACGCGCCTATCGCCCCCTGCATGAAGCCCCATCCGGACTCGTCCCTGTGCCGCCGATACCGAATCCCTTCCCCGACGATCCCCTTTGCACCTAGGTTCTCATTTCTATTGCTTTATTTTCAAGTCTCAATCTACTCTACCTTGCCTACCCGCTCTCCCTGCCTCATTACTGACTTTCCTCTTGTTCTGCATGTGTCCTAAACTTGTATATGACAGTACCCGCTCGTTCTGCTTCTCGGCATCTCCTTTCCCCTTCGTTACAGATGACTTACCTCGCCGTGTGTGCAGGGTCTCCTGCTGTCACCATCGTTTCACATCCCTGATCCTTACTGCTTTCTGATGACTGGTAGACTAACTTGTTCAGACTCGTGTAGACACTCGCGCTCTATATAAACCCCCCCAAAAAAGGCCTCCTAGTGAGGTCAGCTCTCGCATTGGAGCCATTCCCCCATTCTTCTCCTTCACGCGTGCCGTGTGAACTTCTCCCTAGTCTCCACAACTCGACTTTCGCCTTGCCTAGTCTCTGGACGTTGAACCGAGCCGCCGCGCCGTCATACGTCTCGAAGTCTTCGCTTCGAGAAGTCGATCTTGTCTCCTTAAACCATCAGATAACAACCTTGCCGACGCGGCCGGTTCGCACTCACCTCAGCGGCTGTGACTTCATCCCTTGTTATCTAACCCTTGTTTCATCGAACTCACGTGGCGCGGGAACTCACGCGCTACACTGGAACACAAGGAGTTGACTCCTCTCGGCACCCACCTTCTCAACGCGGTCTGGGAGAAGACTGTCGGTCCCGCCATGGATCTTTATTTCCAGGGGAAGGGGGTTCAGGTCACCAGTATGAACCCACTTCGCATCGGGATGGCTGGCCAGTCTTCCCCTCCCGCCGTCATCTTCGTAGGAGTCAACCCTGGCTCTCTCTCTCCCGAACTTGGCATCGAGGTCGCTGTCCATTGCCGATCTATCCTTGTCCAGAACGGTATCGACGATGTTCACGTCGAAATCCGTGAATCCAAGTTCACCCGCGCTGCGATGATGTACAAGCCTGCCATCAGCGCTAACCCCGCCGCCGCCGTCCGCGAGCCCTTCTCCACTTCTCTAGGTCTCTCCATCTGCAACGCAAAGACCCCCAACTTCGAGGGAACTGGTGGCATCTTCTTCATCGACCCTGCCAAGCCCGGTATCCTCCACCTCCTCACCGCTAGACACGTCTTGTTTCACCCTGATAAGGAAGAAAACAAGTTCTACAAGTTCCGCGACGGCACTGGTGCACCTCGCAAGAAGGTCATGTTGTTGGGCGAGGCCGCCTTCAAGGCTCGTCTCAAGGATATCGAGGCCGCGATCGGTGCCAAGAAGGTCATCATCAATCAGCTCAACAGGCGTTTGGCGCTAGCTGAAAAGATGGAGGACGAGGACGATGCTACCGCAGAGCGGAAGGCGGTAAAGCCCAAGATGGATGAGGCGATCGAGGCGATCGAAGCCTTCGAGGAGTTGCTCGCCGACGTCATCAGAGATTGGGAGGAGGAAGAGAACCGCGTCATCGGCCACGTCGTCTTGTCCCCCCCATTGGCCTCGACTACGGCGATGACGGCTTTACCGATGATTGGGCGGTTATCCAGATGCACCCCACTAAAATCGCCAGGCTTAACTTCATTGGTAATGCTATTGACCTTGGCTCCGTCGAGGTCGATGAGCTTACAGCGTGGGTGTACCCTCACCCTGCCAACCCGAGTTCGTTTGAGTACCCTGGCGACCGTCTTCTCAGGTGCTTCGGGACCGTCTCGGACCAGGAGATGTTCAGGCCTGATCCGAGGAACAAAGACCACGATGACGACCCGGTCATCATGGTCCTGAAGAACGGCAACACCTCCAAACTCACTGTCGGCCGCCTGAACACCATCCGTGCCTTCGTTCGAGAATACTTTAATGGCGTAGCCGGTAAGATGTCGAAGGAGGTATCCGTATTGCCTCGCAACTCGAAGTCTGGCCCATTCTCCGTGAGTGGAGACTCCGGGTCTGTGGTCATCGACGCCATGGGCAGGATTTGCGGCATACTTACCGGCGGAGACGGAGCCACTGACGTCTCTGACTGCACCTTTGTCACCTCCATCAACTTCCTCGTCAAGCGCTTGGCAGCGTTCGGTATCAAGGCCAATATCTTCCCCTTGCCAACCGATCTCTAAACCATCCCCTCTCCAGATCCCCAAATCCACTCGTCCCTTCTCTATGCCTACTTTTTGTCTATTTTTCTTTTCCCCGTCCTCGTCCTCCCACCCGTTTTTTCTTCTACGGCCTCGCCTTTTCCCTTTACTGGGGCTCGTGCTGGTCGAGACGTGGCTTCTTACATACTGCGATATTCATCTCGGCGTTTGAATGACTCGGAGCAGATTATAGTGCCTGGGTTCCAGGGTTCGCGTTCGCTGTGATAATACAACTTAAATGGCTATGGTTTGGCCCGGGTATAGACCTTGTCCGAGTCTTCCCAGTACTTCACGATGTCGTTTTGTCCAAGCAGCATTACTACATTCGGCTGCTGCCGCCACCGAACTAAGATACGATGAGTGTCCGCATCCAGAGAGTCTCCGAGTCTTCCGATTCGCTCTCCTCATTTGTCGTTCTCACGTGTGGGCCCCGCTACGCTTTCAACTTCGCTCCCCGTCGACACCCTATTCCCCTGTGAGGTGATTGACAGCCACTTGTCGGATCTGTCCATCATTCCTGAGTGATTTGCCGAGGCTGACTTCGGCGGACCGATGATATCCTTTTGAGGGTTCACCCCAACTGTTTTCAGTCCTTGCGCAGTTTTCTCTTCCCGTGGATCCGCAAAGACTAGACTTCCACAACGCGCTACCCGTTCTATGCTCGCACTTGTCAGCTCGTCCGATAGGCCAAGACGATTCTCGTCGGATGCATGAGCTTGTAATGCACACATATATATATGTAGTACCAGCTCTGTAACTTACATCCTCCCTGGGCTCCATCAGAATCTTGCGCAGCAGCTCTCTCTATTGTGTGGCCCGCCGCGCGGATCGTCTCGGAATCAATCATGGTCAAGGCAAGCAAGGTCGGTGACTGAGCAAAGACTTGAGACTGGACAACGTGATATGGTCGATGGTACTGTACCTACACGGCACAATGTGGCGATTTACGGTGATTATGGTGGGAGCCGGGACTGTACAGTACAGTACTACTCGGCCTTACTCCGCGCATGGGACAAAGGTGACTTTGAGACCACCACTACTTGCCAAAGCGAGCCACAGATCTGGACGCTGGGTTCACAATGGTGGCAAATGTCAGCCCAACCACAAAAAAAAAAAAGAAAAGCAGTGACATGGATACTGACCGCGTGTATATAAAAAAACCTGACCTTGTACCATCGCAAAATCTGAACACAAGCGAAAAGCATCAGCAGATAAGTTCGCCCACGCCAACTCTCACCTGTCCCTGCCTCTCTCTGCGTTCCTCATTCTTTGCTTTACCCTTTTAAATCTTCCAACCTCTCCCAAACTTCTTACAAGAATGTCCAGTCCTATGCACGAAGATGACCTCCGCTTCGACGTCAACAGCGGGCTCAATAGGCGCATCAAGGCTATGGTCGCGGCCAATGGAGGGCAAGAAAAGTGCATCGGGAAGGCAAGCGCGACCGGTCTAGGCGTCCACATAATATTTCTGTCCGAGCAGTCGCCCGGGCCCACCACCAGTCCACGTCCAGCCACACGCACTCCACGAGAGGAAGAGGACATCGAGATGGTGGACTCGTCAGAGTCTAGCGCTGGCTCGGACATCGACACCGCGGAGCAACACACTCCGCGTGGTGAATACAGAAGACCTTCCTCCACCCTCAACGCGCCAAGGGCCCCCCGCCGGACGGAGGACAGGCGGCTGGAGGACTGGAACAGAGGGAACCTCGCATCCATCGACGGGAGAGTAGTGGACAGCATGTCGCATATCACAAAGCGTTGGCCAGCTCCCCGCTCAGATTTGAAGGATGTCGAGGCAGCTCGCCAGAGAGTGGAGGTGCAGCGCCTCGCAGAGGCCAAGAAGATCCGAATCGAGCAGCTGATGAAGCGGGCTCAGCGGGAGGCGCAGCAATTGCGCCAACGCGCGGCCGACCTCGAGCGTGAGACTGCCGAGGACGTGGCGCGATTGCTCCGGGAGGAGATGGAAACGGACGAGGGGGAGGGGGAGGAAGCCAGATCGAGGGACACGGAGGAGGATGGGGATGGGGACAAGTTCGACGTGCAGTCGAACGGGTCCTACACCCTCACAGAAGTATACTCGACGGACGATGGCCACCAGCCGCGCTGGTCGTCCCCATTCCCGTCTCCACCTCCTGCGCCTCTGTCTGGGTCCCACCCATGCGATGAGAGGTCCCCAACCCCAACACCGACCCAACCCCAGTCGCCAGGGCCACCTCAAGTCGCTGGTCTTTCAAGTTTACGACTAGAGCCCCAAGTTCAGCCGGCCCAAGGTCCCTTGCGTCCTCAAAGCACCATGCCACTGGCCCACTTGCCGCGAACAACAACTCCACCTAGAGGTGATGAGTTTGTCGTTGTCACACGTCAAGTTGTCGACGGGCTCGACGACCTGACGGGATCCCATGTGCGGCATAAAAAGTGGTATCGGGTGCGCGCGGCTGATCTTGAAAGCTTGAATGGTAGTTCCGATATGGAAGAGTTGTAAGCTGGTAGGATCGATGGGTTGAGCGCTGCAGCCTGGAGCAACATTTGTAATAGGATTCTCACGGCAACGTGTATTCTTCTTGCTGCTTACATAATCAATTATCATGATCTGATCAGACTGTACCACGCAAGAACCCTCAACGATCCACCACCTCTTCCCAAATACCATGTCTGTAGACACCATTCCTGAGCTCCGATCATTATTTGAGACGGCTCTCGATCAATACAAGAGCCAAGCAGGCGTGAACCTACTCGAACATCAACTCACACTCAGTCTCATAAATTGCGACGACGCTGATTCTGTCATCGCCGTCCTCCAGGAGAAAGCAGAGGCATTCAGTAGATTTAGAGGTGACGATGGTAAGGTGATGAAGTGGCTCAAACGCACCGTCCACGTCCTTCATACCCTGTCTACTAGTGGAGTTCTCGGCGAAGGTATTGGTTTAGTACGGGTTTACTTTTTGCCACATACGTATGCTAGTGTTCGATAATCCTTATTCTACAGCCTTTCCCACCTGCAAAGGCGATATTCGCTGGAATCGGTATACTTCTCGCCGTATGTGTCCTTTATATCACTATCTTCGATCGGATTCTTTTGACATCGGTGGCCATCACCAGGCGATAAAGGACGTTAGCTCCAGTTACGACGCACTTATCGACCTTTTCGAATCAATCCAAAACTTTCTCCGACGCCTCGACATCTATACCAAGATTCCGTGCACGGCAGCGATCACTCAGATAATCGTCAAGATCCTGATCGAACTGCTCTCTACACTTAGCCTTGCCACTCGACAGATCAACCAAGGACGGCTCAGTGAGCTTATTCTCTCCGATACTATATCTTCAACGGCTCAATGTGTCGTAGAGAAATTTGGAAAGAAGCTGCTAGGAGAGAATGATGTGGAAGCAGTCCTGCAAAGATTAGACCGGCTCACGCAAGAGGAGGCTCGAGCGACCGCTGCGCATGCCCTGCAAGTCGTGTATGGTCTCGTCAAGAATTTGAACCTGGTCATGAATGGTGCGTAGGGATTATCCGGTTAATCTCCCACACTTAATTGAATGTCACTTGTTTATTTAGATGGCAAGGCCGCGGCAGATGGTATCCATCAAACTCTCGGTATGGTTGTCCCATTCGATCGGATCATCAAATTGACCATGATACCAGTGCTCATGCAACAAATCGCGAGCGATATGAACAAATCGAAACGTAGGTTCAATTACCCACCTTGTTCGTGGCGCCGTTTCCATCTCTGGAGACTAAGAATATCTCGCAGGTGACCAGTTGCAGGAGAACTTTCGAAGATGGCTCTTTCCTTCTGATCCATCCATAAACGACAACCTCGCGTGGGATGCTCACCACGAGGGAACTGCGTCGTGGTTTATTCAGGGTGACACTTTCCGCGAATGGAAAATGACGGGATCGATGTTATGGGTTCACGGTAACCGTACGCATATTCTACTCATATTTTTCTTGCATCCTTGACGAGGAGTCGCACTGGCAGCGGGATCTGGGAAGAGCGTGCTTTGGTATGTAATTCATCCTCTCTTCTCTCCGAGGATTAACATTGGATTAGCTCTACGATTACTCAGGACATCAAAAGAATGCGTGACGCGGGATTAGCCTCGATGGCGTATTTTTACTTCGACTTTAAAGATACGTCAAAGCAGAGTGCCCGTGCTTTACTCACTTCCATCCTCATTCAACGTTCTGCTCAATCGGATGCTTGTTGCGACATCCTTTCTCGCTTGTATTCGGAATACGAAGCTGGCTCGAAACAGCCTAGTGATGACGCTCTGAGAGAGTGTTTGAGGGACATGCTGTCAATTCTGGAGCAAGGCCCAATATTCATTGTCGTCGACGCTCTCGACGAATGTCCTCAAAGTTCCGGTACACCATCCCCTCGGGAACGTGTCCTGAATGTTGTGGAATGGCTTGCGAACCTACACCATTCCCACCTACATCTTTGCGTTACCAGCCGTCCAGAGGCGGATATCCAAGTCGTTCTCCGGACATTGGCATCTCATACGGTATCCCTTCATAACGAGAGTGGCCAAATAGAAGACATCCGGAACTATATCAACTTCTTCATCAAAACCGACGCAAGGACGCGGAAATGGAGAGAGCAGGATCAAGAACTCGTGATCTGTAAGCTCAGTCAACAAGCTGGCGGAATGTGAGAGATCGTTTGCTACTGGATCGCAATATTGGCTGACTGATGATACAGGTTTCGATGGGTATACTGTCAGCTGGATAATCTCCGACGGTGTCTTCCACAGCGGATTCGGCGTGCACTCGATGAACTACCTGACACGTTGGATGAGACGTATGAGAGAGCATTACTGGACATAGACAAGGAAAAGTGGGCATTTGCGCACCGTCTGTTCCAGTGTGTTACAGTGGCGTCTCGTCCTCTTCGTGTCGAGGAACTTGCCGAGTTTCTTGCATTCGATTTCGACGAGGAAGGAAGTGCCAGATTTGAAGCGGACTGGCGGCCAGAAGATTCAAGAAGTGCGGTGCTATCTACGTGCTCGAGCTTGATCTCGATCGTCGACGTGGATGACGGTCCGGTTGTGCAATATTCTCACTTTTCGGTAAAGGAGTTCTTGACTTCGACGCGGATTGCAAGAGGACAGCTCTCACGCTATTACATTCCCTCGGAATCGGCACACATGATTGTCGCACGTGGCTGCCTTTCCCTTCTGCTCCAACTGGACGATCACGTGACCAAAAGCAGCATCAAGAAGTTTCCCCTTGCTCGTTATGCTGCCCAGTACTGGGTGGATCATGCTAAAGCTGAAAATGTGTCATCGCATGTAGAACATGAGATGAAACAGCTGTTCGATACAGACAGGCCCCATTTTGCAGCATGGTCTTGGATATATAGCATTGATCTGGATGGCGACGAAGAATCCATGATCTCGGAAGAGCCTCATCACCCTTCGGTAACGCCGTTGTACTATTCTATACTATGCGGATTCCAACACATGGCAGAATGGCTGGTCACTACATTCCCCCAGGATGTAAATGCGCGAAGCCGTTCCAAGCAGACTGCATTGCATGCTGCTTCTGGGAAGGGATTTCACAAAATCGTGGAGTTACTACTTGAACAGAGTGCCAATGTCGAAGACCGGGACATATACAGGTTCACACCGTTACATTGGGCGTCGTATGGAGGACATGCTGAAGTTTGTCGACTACTGCTTCAATGCAGTGCAGACATAGACGCCAAGGAGAACGGGGAACAGACACCGCTTTATTTTGCGTCACGAGCGGGACACCTGGAGGTTGCACAACTACTCCTTGAGTCAAACGCAGATGCGTATACCTGGTCTTCCTTGAGGGAGACCACGACACCACTCCATGCGGCATTGAAACGGGGACATCTGGGACTCGGACAGCTACTACTAGAGCATGGTGTAGACATAAATGCTCAGGACGACTCCGGCGAGTCTCTATTGCACGTTGCCTCTCGATTAGGAGATCTGGGGGTCGTACAGCAGCTGCTGGAGCTTGGTGCAAATGTCCATGTGCGGAACAATCACGACCAGACACCATTCCAGGTAGTGTCACAGAGGATCGGTACCGACTCTGAAGTAGAGCTGCAGAGAGAAGAGTACGAAATTGAGCAACTGTTATTGAAGCACGGTGCCGAGAGATTGTAGGGCCCAGCGTGGTCACCATAATCGCAGTAGGGGCAGTAAGTGTCCACGTTTGCCTTGCCTTAACAGACGCCAGTACTGATATCATACGGGCAGCTGCGATTTTCCTTCATACAACGAAGCCAACTTGTTCAATTTCTT
This sequence comes from Lactifluus subvellereus, assembly GCA_022496195.1. Classification (NCBI taxonomy): domain Eukaryota; kingdom Fungi; phylum Basidiomycota; class Agaricomycetes; order Russulales; family Russulaceae; genus Lactifluus; species Lactifluus subvellereus. The sequence goes on along the minus strand of WTXC01000135.1, from coordinate 42,348 downwards.
GCCAGCGGGGAGAGGTGGAGTCAGAAGTGGTTCTATCCTGCGCGCGTACTAGGCATTCCCGAGGGCAGTGTTGTATTGTTGATCGGTTATGATAGGGGGAGCGAATGCTTGCAATACCACATTATTACGATATGGTGTCCGTTTGAACGAGCGGTTTGTAGAGAGAGTCTCTCCGGGTCTTCCAACTCGCACTCCTCACACCACATCCGTCGTTCTCGCGGGTGGGCCCCGCCGCGCTTTCAACTTCGCTCCCGACACGCTACTGTATTCCCCGGTGAGGCGATAGACAGCCGCTTCTCGGATCTGTCCGTCGTTCCTGGGTGACTTGGTGAAGATGCCGAGGCTGATCTCGGCGGCCCGATCATATTCTTTTGATGGTTCACCCAGACTGTTTTAGCTGTCCTTGCACGCTTTTCTCTTCCCGTGAATCCACAACAATTGGACCTCCACAACGCCCTACACATTCGGTGCTCGCGCGCGGTTGTTAGCTCATCCGATAGACGAAGACGATTCATCGGTCCGGCAGCTTTGACAGCTGTCTGGGCGGCATCGTAGGATGCCTGGATTCATCTACAAATACGCCCTGGCTTCTCTTTGGGCCAATATACACTTCTCAAGGCTACTAAGTTATATCGAGGCAAATTCTCAGCTCGGTCTCGGTTCAAGGGATCTACTATCCATGCCAGGGGCTCGCTGACCGATCCAGCACAGATCGACAACTCTGTGCTCGCCCTCTACCAATCCTTCAATGAGCTGCTTGTGGAAATCATCGTCATCGGCCACCGATTATTTGGACGCGAGGCTTAGTCCTAGTGGGTAAATATCGCTTTCACTTAGCCAGGTCTAGTATCATAGCTCTTGCGTTGTGTCCACAATCGGCGGGGGGGTGAATCATGTATATGTAAGAGGGTTGGTTGCGCATGAGTGTGATGTGTGAGTATGTCAGTCATGAAAATTCAACCACGCTAGCCATGCGACGAAACTGCGTGGATAGTTGCGTACCATCAACTGGCGTGTCTCGTCCGGCCTATAGCAGAGAAAAGACAAAGTCTTTGAACACGCGAGCATGAGGAAATCGACTCAAAACTTACACAATCAGAGCCAAGGCGAATGTCGTCAGAATGAAGAAGTGCTCTGCGGAAATATTGCTCGTCTGAAAGACGTGATGGCTGATGGCTGAGGAGAGATGACACATCATATATCAGCTCCACGAGACGAGAGAAAACCCAGAGGATAGGCAAGACATACAAGACGGGCACGTAACAAAAGACGAGGCCGATGAGCAGTGCACAGTCCGCGGCGGGTATCACAGCGCGATTGACGCCCGCTGCTGGAAGCTGGAAGATACTCGATCGGCGTGTGCGCATAGAGAGCAAGTTACTGTGTGCAACATACACACAAGTGGTATGTGAGTTTCAAGCTACATTGACAAAAAAAATGACGCACTCCTACTGTATCACAACGAGGGTGAAAAAGTACACACTCTGTGCCTCATAGAGCAAGTCGTTTGTCAGCGCAGCGGGGTAGTTGCTGAACTGCAGCGCCAGCGAGGAAAACGGCACGCCGTTGGGTTGGAGGTACCAAAATGACCTGCAAAGACGATAAAAAACAAGGTCAATGTTTTGAGGGAAAAAATCGATGCGGGGGAGGCTGAAATTGCTATGGCACAGAGCGACTCGATGATACCGAGGAAGCCATATGCATGAAGTAGCAACCGACTGTTCGCCAGGCGTTCCTTTCGCACGTTGCGCGGTGGGCGAGAAAGCAAACCGCTCTCTGGAGGCTGCAAGCACAATGCCCAACGCAGGAAGGACGTCAGTCTGCAGGGAAAAGCAATCCAGATCACGTGTGAGCGCTTTTGCGATAGCGAAGTTGGGCGGGATTTCCAAGACGTACCGCCGCAGATCAAGGTCATTTGAATGTTGCTGAGCATTTGTGGAACACCGATGAGGACGTTCAACAGAATGGGCATGAGCTCCAAAAAACTGGGTGGTCACCCGTCAGACAGGTCAACGGACAAGCGCACGGTATATATATGCCCTCACTTGCGAGCGGGAAGGAGGTCCTAATCATCTTTTTGAGGTTATAATACACCAGGCGACCTACGATGCGAGTTCAAACCGACGAACGGAACTCGCAAACCAGGGAAGGGGTGTGTGACTCACCATACTCCAGCGAAACGACGATAGCCGAAAAGTCTTCGAGAAGGACCATGTCCGCCGCCTCGCGCGCAACGTCCGAACCGCTGCCCATCACAACACCGCAGTCTGCCGCGTGCAATGCTGGCGCATCGTTGACCCCGTTGCCCATGACGCCGACGACGCCACCGCGAACCTGCAAAGAGCGGACGATGCGTAGCTTCTGCTCGAGCGTCGTGCGCGCAAAGACAGCCTCCCGGTACGCGCACAGGATGTCCTCCTGCTCGGACGTGAGCGTCTCGAGCTCCGCACCCGTGATGACGATGCTCTGCGGCGCTTCCTGTTCGCTAAGTTCACGCGTCACCACGGTCTTGGCCTCGTCTTTCTCCTCCTCCTTCTCCTGTGCAGGTTTTCGATGCACGAGGTCCGAGGCGCGATGTACCGTGGCCGGGTTCGAGATGATGCCTGCTGCCTGCCTGCACGGCAATAGCAACGGCCGTCGCGGGATGGTCACTCGTGACGACGAAGAAGCGGATCCCAGCTCCACGACATATCCTGAAGAGAACAGTCAGCGAGGATGATACCGCACGCGCCGGAGAGGGCGTTTTCACTTCCGAGTTGCACCTAACGGTATCCGGGATATCGGGCTTCAGAGGATCGATCAAGCCCACGAGACCGACGATGATGAGCTCAGAGTCGAGACTATCGATAAGCTCGTCAAAGCCTTCCGCATAGCATAAGGACCAACACGCGGCGGCCCACTGCTCCTGAATTGCGAGCCACCTTCAAGTTCACTTATACAGCTGTTTACAAAACGCACATTCGTTTTGTGTTTATGCATATTGACAAATGGAAGCCAATGCTCCACAAATGCCCCCGGCCACCGCCCCACTGCGGTTGCTGGCCTGATCACAATGTGCAGATGACCTCAAGCCTGGTGTCATTGCTTGTGACCGATATCAGTCCTTGTTCCGATATCGCCAGCCTAACTACTATGCCCTGCTCTAAATACTTCTATGCAATGGACTAGGTGTTTGGGCAATACTTCAGCGTGGTCAAACAACTCTATCGAACAAGGAATAGCACGCACCACAAAAATCATGGGCCCCACTCATATATTGCTACATAATAGCCTACATTTCTGAACAATTCGCTTGTCAATTGCCATCGCATGCCAGTGTGAGGAAGAGTACAGTACAGCTAGCCCCACTAGCAGGCCACAGCAGCCGTTCACTCAGTGGGGCGGTGGCCCGGGGCATTGTGGAGCGTTGGCTTCTTTCGTGTTCTCTAGCCTAGGCTTCCTCCAGTGTCTAGCACCGAGACGTATATTCAAACTCGCATTGCCATGTCTACTTCCGACCAGGACATCAAGTCCACTATTCTCATCTCCTTGTCGGAAGGAATATATGGAGCATTGGTAGGCGGATTGGGGACATTGTGGTTGAGCACTGCTCAACCACAATGTCCCCAATCCACCTACCAATGCTCCCTACATCCCTTCCAACGTCGAAGCGACGAATTACTATTATGGCCTGCCATCTAAGCCCCGCTTTATCGCTCACTCCAGTACTGACGTCTGGATGAAGCCGACGGGTGCTGAAGCGTACCTGGAACACAAGCATCGGCAAACCTGCATATAACTTTTTTTGACTTGTACGAGCTCGTACTAGCTCGTACTAGCTCGTACGAGCTGAAAAAGTATGAAAAGTCCGTAAGTTGAAAAGGAACCTAGATTCAACCAAAAGCTTGCTTGGTCATGTTGCCGGAAAGTAATTAAGTAGAAAAAAGTTGTGGAAAAGCCAAAACAAGCCGAAAGTTGGAAAGTAGCATGCAGGCCATTTTCAGAGAATCATCATAGACCTTACCAACGAAGTTCTGGGGCACCTCTTCACTCTGAGCCCTCAAGCTGCAGATCGGTGCCCTGGTACTATATGCTCCGCGTGCATCATTACCAATGCACGCCCAATGTCCTCCTCTGTGCCACCCCCAAAGCCATCCTCATTCTCCTCCGAAATATTCCCACGAGCCTTGTATATCGCCACAGCCGCAGATGAGCCATGAAAGAGCGGCTTCTCAGATGACTCTATCGGTGTGCGTGCGTGCGGGCGGGCGGGCGATCTGCGGGCATGCGGGCGGGCATGCGTGTGGGCGTGCGCGCCCACATGAGTTGCAGGCGTGCGGGCAATCTGCGATTTGAGGCGGCATGGCGGTATCGCGGCTGCGTGGCGGTATGCAGCGTGGTCCAGCCCCTCCAACTCACAGTTGAAGCGAGGGAGGGGGGAGGGGGCTAAAGATGGTATTATTCATAAAACATAAAGTACAAGATATTTATCCTATTGTATTTATTAACATAATCCGGCATACGGGGGCTGCGTGAGTGGTCTCTGCAGTGTGCGTAAATGCGGGCGGGGTGCGTGGTGGGCGACCGGGCACGGGCGACGTGCGTGCATGCGAGTGATGTGCGGGCACACGGGCGGCGTGCAGGCACACGGGGAATGTGCCAGTGGGGGCGCGTGGGTGATATGATCATCGTCAAAGACTTTAGCAGGGAAGAAAACTACAAAAAAAAGAAAAACATAGCTAGAGCCCAACCCTTCTGTTCAAATCGGTCTCGTGTTTGCAGCAAGAGTGGGGGCTGGCCAGATGGAAAACAGACAGAACCCTCTCTATCTTGCATTTGTCGTGAGGGAGGGGCAACGGTTCGAAAACGAGAGGAATGCCGCCTCTCGTGAGGGTGTTGGCGGCGTCGATAGACGAAAATCCCTCTCTGTCTCACATTTGGAGCGAGAGAGGGGGGCGGTGGTGGGGAAATTTCCCTGACTTGTACTTGAGGGCCTTGAGGCGAGGGTGTCAGAAAAACCCGTAAAACCGCGGTGTTACCAATACCCGTGTAACTCCTTACACTTTATCCACTTTTTAACTTAAAGCCATTTCGGTACAATCATGAATGTGAACTTTTTTGCTTTTTCACTTATTTACTTGCAATGTACAAAATAAGTCGGAAAGTTGAAAAGTTTATGCATAGTTTGCCGATGAAGGAGTTGACTCCTCTTGGCACGCACCTTCTCAACACGGTCTGGGAGAAGACTGTCGGTCCCGCCATGGATCTTTATTTCCAGGGGAAGGGGGTTCAGATTACCAGTATGAACCCACTTCGCATCGGGACGACTGGCCAGTCTTCCCCTCCCACCGTCATCTTCGTAGGAGTCAACCATGGCTCTCTCTCTCCCGAACTTGGCATCGAATCCGCTGTCCATTGCCGATCTATCCTTGTCCAGAATGGTATCGACGATGTTCACGTCGAAATCTGTGAATCCAAATTCACCCACGCTGTGATTATGTACAAGCCTGCCATCAGCGCTAACCCCGCCGCCGTCGTCCACGAGCCCTTCTCCACTTCTCTAGGTCTCTCCATCTGCAACGCAAAGACCCCAAACTTCGAGGGAACTGGTGGCATCTTCATCGACCCTGCCAAGCCCGGTATCCTCCACCTCCTCACCGCTAGACACGTCTCGTTTCACCCTGATAAGGAAGAAAACAAGCTCTACAAGTTCCGCGACGGCACTGGTGCGCCTCGCAGGAAGGTCATGTTGTTGGGCGAGGCCGCCTTCAAGGCTCGTCTCAAGGATATCGAGGCCGCGATTGGTGCCAAGAAGATCATTATCAATCAGCTCGTTTGGCGCTAGCTGACAAGGTAGATGGAGGACGAGGACGACGCTACCGCAGAGCGGAAGGCGGTAAAGCCCAAGATAGATGAGACGATCGAGGCGATCGAAGCCGCAGACCCGGGACGGCCCGGGAACGACTTGCCAGACTCAGATGGTGTCACGGTCACGGGCGCTCTGAAGCGTCTTATTCTGGTTCTGAGTCCGCGCTACATTACATTACAGTACTGTACTGTACTGTAGGAGTGAATGACACTATTCATCTCAATCGCTTACTTTCCTTCAGGAAATTTACTCTTCGCTTCTGGCCTACACCCACTTCCACCCAATCCGTTCTACCCCAGCCTCAATCATATCCATAGTAGTCCTTGCCCTGAGCTGCTCGCAGGCCACCAAGCGTGCTAGTTTAAATACTGCCGTAAGTACCACTTAGGGCTGTGCCTGCCAGGAAATGATTTACCACCGAGTGGCTGTCTGGCAACCTTTCCACTTCCCCACATTCAAGGTTCCGCTTTTAATTCGCTTTCCACGTTTCGTTTCCGGTTAGAACAGTTCGTGGCCGCCGCGGATTCCATAACAATATGAATATGCTTCCCATGGACAAACCTCTTCCGCTTCCAAAGCTCTATATAGTGCGCGACGTCCGACGTTTTCTCTTGCGTATGACTCTGATCGGTGATTCGTTATTCAATTATCACCCCCATAGGCTATGTGGTTTGCTTGATAATCCCTACGGAGGCGAGTTGGTTTCGGGACCTTTCCATGCCAAAGGCGATGCCAACAAGCCTGATGGCTGCAGCCAAGCGACGACTCTATTCTGATAATTCGCGTCCTCCGTTCCTTCAAGAAACCTGTAGCCAAACCGACCGTTTTCTTTTGGTCTCCACCTTCCTTCACCAATCACTTTCATTTTGACACTCGTGCTTCCCTCATCGCCACCACCATCTGGTGATACAGATTCTGGAGACCTTTGATCCCTACAAACCCATTCCGACAAGTCTCCGTACACTCCTACTTGTCGGACTGAGGCCACCGACAAAATTAACGGTACAGGAGGGTGGCCGAGTGACGCCCACACCTCATAACTCTGCTCTGTGCTGTAGTGTTTCCTGGAACGTTCCTCGTGATGGCTCGGGCGTCTCTCGTCCTCATTGGCTGGCGTATTTCGTGATGATCCCCGCGTTTCATGTTACTGTACGCGCCTGAAGTCGGCTCTCACTTCTTCCCTCTGATGGATGACGCGTCTCCAACTTGGCTATCATACTCCTTTCTCGACATCAGGTTGACAAGAATAAATGCTCCGGGAATGGGAGTGTTCTGATTGACCTACCCGTCCCCACCGTGGCGCAGAAACTTTTTTCGCTGGATTTCTGTTCGCATGTACATGTGATCTTGGTGCTTGTGGTGATTCAGGACCTGGGACTGCCAATGCGCGACAGGGTAACATGTCGTGAAGAAATGAAATTTGAACATCTACAGTCATCTCACCGTGACTCGGAAACCATTCGGCAATTTCTGGCAAACCCCGGCGGCGCCTCGCGCAGTCGTGGGAAGATGTACTTTGGGCGCTCCTGAGATGTTGAGCCTCCGTGCGATAGTATGCTAGGTTGTTGAGGTGTGGGATGGGGGTGAGAAATAATGTTTGCTACGACACTGAAGCGAGGGGCAGCTGACAAGTGGGTAGTTCATTCATCAGGGTCACCACTGTAAGGTGGCAATGCCCGCTGAGCTCGAAATGAGCGACTCGGAGCGTCCACATCACCAATCTGAGCCTTGCCGCGCCTACCCACTTCTGTCACCACTCACCCTCGTCCTCGCGTCCATCCTGCACCCTCCACACTCATTCACGCGCACATCACCTGTCTCTTCTCCCCTCATAGTTCCTTTGAACCTCTCTCTCTTTCCGTCCTCGCGCCACTCGCTCACTCCATCCTCACCTCTGTCCCTCGTTGCCTCATCAACCGTCCTCTCGGCCTCGCTTTTGTTCCTCGTTGCCTCACCACTCGGCTTGCACTCACAAGGCGCCCTTCCATCCTCGCCCTGGAGCTAGCCATCCCCTTAGCCCTTATATCCCTTCACCACCTCTATCCACGCGCCCACTCAAAACCGTCCACGTCACCTCCATCTTCACCCTCAAATCTCTTCGCCGCTCCCCCTCGTTCCTGCCAACGTCGCGACCCACGCCATGTCAAGCAGCCACGTCCGGCAGCCCCTTCGGCACATCATTTACGTGTATATACTCTTATTTCATTATTCTTGACTGAATTTATTTTGAAGTACTCTCGTCCCTCGTTTACACGATATACCTGCAACCTCTCTTTCCGTGTCTCAGTTCGCCCCCTTCCCCCTCGCACCCGTGCAAGTCGCCGCACGCTATACCTCCTTCATACCACCCCCTGTGTCATGGACCTCGTTACAGGTGTCAGCCTTGACTTCGCTTCACATTCGTAGCGTTTCTAGTTCTGTCTCGACCCGCTCGCTCGTCACTCCTTACTAACAGATAGATTATTGATGATGTATCTAGATACGCGCGTTTCTGCTATAAAAACCCCCAGAGAGGCCTCCTAGAAGGCAAGCAATCTCTCGCGAACGCTTTTCCTGTTCCCTTCTCCTGCGTGATCTCTGAGTCACTTCGTCTTATCCCTTCTCGTGCGAGCCCTCTTACGCTAAACCGCGCCACCGTGCCGTCTGCATTTGAAAGTCTGCACGCGGGAAGTCTCTCTCTTGACTCGACCGTACCTCTAATCCTTGGGCTCGGCAGTCTTCTTTCATCGCCCTGCTCATCCTTGCTCCATCCTCATACCCCTGTTTTCTCGAACTCACCAGCGCGTTCTCGTGCGCGTTTCACCACCAGCCCAGGTTCAGTTGGTGCTCCAAAATGCTTTGCATGGGCATGACGGTATGTACGCGCTGCTAGAGCACGTCCGCATGGAGACTCGATCGTCATAAGGCGCAGGAACACAGCAGCTAAACGATATACGACGAGTGATGAAGGGATTCCTCGCTTTGAGGAAGCCGAAAAAAGATCTGGGGGTAGTAACGTGCGTTAAGTCTATAGTACTTGTGGTCGTATAGACTCTGTTAGACACGAAGGAACACGCCATCTCTTTTTTTTTGTCTCTAGGAATATGCGGGGGTAACAATTCGGAAGTGGGAATCGAGGATGATGGTGGTTGCGCGTCAGGTGCAGCTGGGAAGACTTGGGGGGGGATCGCGAGGGCTCGTCGGATGCATGAGCTTGTAATGCACGCATATATATGTAGTACCAGCTCTGTAACTTACATCCTCCCCGGGCTCAGTCAGAATTTTGCGCAGCAGCTCTCTATTGTGTGGCGTCTCGGAATCAATCACGGTCAAGGCAAGCAAGGCCGGTGACCGGGCAAAGACTTGAGACTGGACAACGTGATATGGTCGATGGTACTGTACCCTCGAGCGTTGTCATTTGAAATGTAAGACACTGGTCTAAGCACCGGTCGACGTCAAGTCCAAATCAAACCTACACGGTACAATCTGGCGATTTACGGTGATTACGGTGAGCAGCCGGGACTGTACTGTACTCGGCCTTGCTCGGCGCGCGTGTGACAAAGGTAACCTGAGACCACCACTACTTGCCAAAGCGAGCCACAGATCTGGACGCTGCGTCCACAATGGTGGCAAATGTCAGCCCAGCCACAAAAAAAAAAAAGAAGGAAAACAGCGAGATGGATACTGACTGCGTGTGTATATAAAAAAACCTGACCTTGTACCGTCACAAAATCTAAGCACAAGCGAAAAGCGTCAGCACATAAGTTCGCCCACGCCAACAACTCTCACCTCTCCCTACCTCTCTCTGCGCTCCTCATTCTTTGCTTTACCCATTTTAATCTTCCAACTTCTCCCACCATCTTACAAGATGTCCAGTCCTATGCACAGCTATGACCTCCGCTCCAACGTCGAGAGCGGGCTCAATAGGCGCATCAAGGCCATGGTCGCGGCCAATGGAGGGCCAGAAAAGTGCATCGGGAAGCCAAGCGCGACCGGTCTAGGCGTCCACATAATCTTTCTATCCGAGCAGTCGCCCAGGCTCACCACTGGCCCATCTCCAGCCACACGCACTCCACGAGAGGAAGAGGACGTCGAGATGGTGGACTCAGAGTCTAGCTCCGGCTCGGACATCGACACCGCGGAGCAGCACGCTCCGCGCCAAGAACACATAGGACCTTCCTCCACCCTCGACGCGCCAAGGGTCCCCCGCCGGACGGAGGACAGGCAGCCTGAGGACTGGAACGGAGGGAACCTCGCATCCACTGACGGGAGGGTAGCAGACAGCATGGCGCACGTCGCAAAGCGTCGGCCAGCTCCCCGTTCAGATTTGAAGGATGTCGAGGCAGCTCGGCGGAGAGTGAAGGTGCAGCGCCTCGCAGAGGCCAAGAAGATCCGAATCGAGCAGCTGATGAAGCGGGCTCAGCGGGAGGCACAGCAACTGCGCCAACGCGCGGCCGACCTCGAGCGTGAGAGTGCCGAGGACGTGGCGCGATTGCTCCGGGAGGAGATGGAAACGGACGAGGAGGGGGAGGGGGAGGAAGCCAGGTCGAGGAACACGGAGGACGGGGACGGGGACCAGTTCGACGTGCAGTCGAACGGGTCCTACACCCCCACAGAAGTATACTCGACGGACGATGGCCACCAGCCGCGCTGGTCGTCGCCATTCCCGTCTCCACCTCCCGCGACTCTGCCTGCGCCCCACCCACACGATGAGAGGTCCCCAACCCCAACGCCGACCCAGCCCACGTCGCCAGGGCCGCCCCAAGTTGCTGGTCCTCCAAGTCTGCGACTGGGGACCCAAGTTCAGCTGGCCCGAGGTCCCTTGCGTCAGCAGAGCACCATGCCACTCACCCACTTGCCGCGAACAACGACCCCACCTAGAGCTGATGAGTTTGTAGTCGTCTCACGGCAAGTTGTCGACGGGCTCGACGACCTGACGGGGTCCCATGTGTGCCATAAGAAGTGGTATCGGGTACGCGCGGCTGATCTTGAAAGCTTGAATGGAAGTTCCGATATGGAAGAGTTGTAAGCTGGCTGGGAGGATTGATCATGGGTTGAGCGCTGACGCCTGGAGCAATTTTTACTATTTTTGTAATAGGATTGATCTCTGATTACATAATTACAGTAATTATCATGATCTGATCAGACTGTACCACACATGAACCCTCAACGATCTATCACCTCTTCCCAAATACCATGTCTGTAGACACTATCCCCGAGCTCCGATCACTATTTGAGACGGCTCTCGATCAATACAAGAGCCAAGCAGGCGTGAACCTTCTCGAACATCAACTCACACTCGGTCTCATAGATTGCGACGACGCTGATTCTGTCATCGCCGTCCTCCAAGAGAAAGCAGAGGAATTCAGTAAATTTAGAGGTGATGATGGCAAGGTGATCAAGTGGATCAAGCGCACTGTTCATGTCCTTCATACCCTGTCTACCAGTGGAGTTCTCGGCGAAGGTATTGGTTTGGTACGGGTTTATTTCTTGCACCATACGTCTACTAGCGTTCGATAATCCTTATTCTACAGCCTTTCCCACCTGCAAAAGCGATCTTCGCTGGAATCGGTATACTTCTCGCGGTATGTATCCTTTATATCACTATCTTCGATCGGATTCTTTTGACACCGGTGGCCATCACCAGGCGATAAAGGACGTTAGCTCCAGTTACGACGCACTTATCGACCTTTTCGAATCAATCGAAAACTTTCTCCGACGCCTCGACATATATACCAAGATTCCGTGCACGACAGCGCTCACCGAGATAATCGTCAAGATCCTGATCGAACTGCTCTCTACACTTAGCCTTGCCACTCGACAGGTCAACCAAGGACGGCTCAGTAAGTTAATTCTCTGAGATACTATCTTTAACGCCTCAATGTGTCGTAGGGAAATTCGGAAAGAAGCTACTAGGAGAGAATGATGTGGAAGCAGTTCTACAAAGATTAGACCGGCTCACGCAAGAGGAGGCTCGAGCGACCGCTGCGCATGCCCTGCAAGTTGTGTATGGTCTCGTCAAGAATTTGAACGTGGTCATGAATGGTGCACAGGGATTATCCGGTTAATCTCTCACACTTAATTGAATGTCACTTGTTTATTTAGATGGCAAGGCGGCAGCAGATGATATCCATCAAACTCTCGGTATGGTTGTCACATCCGATCGGATCATCAAATTGACCATGATACCAGTGCTCATGCAACAAATCGCGAGCGATATGAACAAATCGAAACGTAGGTTCAATTACCCACCTTGTTCGTGGCGCCGTTTCCATCTCTGGAGACTAAGAATATCTCGCAGGTGACCAGTTGCAGGAGAACTTTCGAAGATGGCTCTCTCCTTCTGATCCATCCATCAACGACAACCTCGCGTGGGATGCTCACCACGAGGGAACTGCGTCGTGGTTTATCCAGGGTGACACTTTCCGGGAATGGAAAACGACGGGATCGATGTTATGGGTTCACGGTAACCGTACGCATATTCTACTCATGTTTTCCTTGCATCCCTGACGAGGAGTCGCACTGGCAGCGGGATCTGGGAAGAGCGTGCTTTGGTATGCAATCCATCCTCTCTTCTCTCCGAGGATTAACATTGGATTAGCTCTACGATTACTCAGGACATCAAAAGAATGCGTGACGCGGGATTAGCCTCGATGGCGTATTTTTACTTCGACTTTAAAGATACGTCAAAGCAGAGCGCTCGTGCTTTACTCACTTCCATCCTCATTCAACATTCTGCTCAATCGGATGGTTGTTGCGACATCCTTTCTTGCTTGTATTCAGCAAACGAAGCTGGCTCGAAACAGCCCAGTAATGACGCTCTGAGAGTGTGTTTGAGGGACATGCTGGCAATTCCGGGGCAAGGCCCAGTATTCATTGTCGTCGACGCTCTCGACGAATGTCCTCAAAGTACTGGTACACCATCCCCTAGGGAACGTGTCCTGAATGTTGTGGAATGGCTTGCGAACTTACACTATTCCCACCTACATCTTTGCGTTACCAGCCGTCCAGAGGCAGACATCCAAGTCGTTCTCCAGACATTAGCATCTCATTCAGTATCCCTTCATAACGAGAGTGGACAAATAGACGACATCAAGAACTATATCGACTTCTTCATCAAAACCGACGCAAGGACGCGGAAATGGAGAGAGCAGGATCAAGAACTCGTGATCTGTAAGCTCAGTCAACAAGCTGGCGGAATGTGAGAGATCGTTTGCCACTGGATTGCCATATTGGCTGACTGATGATACAGGTTTCGATGGGTGTCCTGTCAGCTGGATAATCTTCGACGGTGTCTTCCACAGCGTATTCGGCATGCTCTCGATGAATTACCCATCACGTTGGATGAGACGTACGAGAGAACACTACTGGACATAGACGATGAAAAGTGGGCGTTTGCTCACCGTCTGTTCCAGTGTGTTACAGTGGCGTCTCGTCCTCTTCGTGTCGAGGAGCTTGCCGAGTTTCTTGCGTTCGATTTCGATGAAGAAGGAAGTGCCAGATTTGAAGCGGACTGGCGGCCAGAGGACGCAGGAAGTGCGGTGCTATCTACGTGCTCGAGCTTGATCTCAATCGTCAAGGTGGATGACGGTCTGGTTGTGCAATTTTCTCACTTCTCGGTAAAGGAGTTCTTGACTTCGACCCGGATTGCAAGAGGACGGCTCTCACGCTATTACATTCCCTCCGAACTGGCACATATGATTGTTGCACGTGGCTGCCTTTCCCTTTTACTCCAACTCGACGATCACGTGACAAAAAGCAGCATCAAGAAGTTTCCCCTAGTTCGTTATGCTGCCCAGTACTGGGTGGTTCATGCCAAAGCCGAAAATGTGTCATCGCATGTAGAACATGAGATGAAACAGCTTTTCGATCCAGACAGGCCCCATTTTGCAGCATGGTCTTGGATATACAACATTGATCTGGATGGCGACGAAGAATCCATGATCTCGGAAAACCCTTATCCCCCTTCAGTAACACCATTGTACTACTCTATACTATGCGGATTCGACGACGTAGCAGAATGGCTGGTTATTACATGCTTCCAGGATGTAAACGCGCGAAGCCATTCCAAGCAGACTGCATTGCATGCTGCTTCTGGGAAGGGATTTCTCAAAATTGCGAGATTACTACTTGAAAACGGTGTCAATGTCAAGGATCAGGACGAATTCGGGTGGACTCCGTTACATTGGGCGTCGCATAGAGGACATGTTGAAGTTTGTCGACTACTGCTTCAGTGCGGTGCAGACATAGACGCCAAGGATAACGGGGAACAGACGCCACTTTATTTTGCGTTCGGAAAAGGACACCTGGAGGTTGCACAACTACTCCTCGAGTCCAGTGCAGATATGAATACCTGGTCTTACTCGGGGAGGACACCACTTTATGTGGCATTGGAAAAGGGACGTCTGGGACTCGTACCGCTGCTACTAAAGCATGGTGTAGACGTAAATGCTCAGGACGACTCCGGTGACTCCCTACTGCACACTGCCGCCAGAAGGGGACAACTGGGGGTCATACAGCAGCTGCTGGAGCTTGGTGCAAATGTCCATGTGCGGAACGATCACGACCAGACACCATTCCAGGTAGTGTCGCAGAGCAGGACAAGATCCGAAGTAGAACTGCAGAGAGCAAACTTGAAGTACGAAATTGAACAACTATTGTTAAAGCACGGTGCCGAGAGTGTGTAGGGCCCAGTGTGTGTATGGCCCAGTGTGGCGGACTGTACTTCTACAACAGATCCTACTGTCTCAGCCTACCGTGGCAGATTTTTTTTAATTCACTTGTGTGGTCCAAGCACATCAGGAAATTGACAGGAATCGAATGGTTTTCGGAATAAGAGCCTAATAAGTTCAAGTGAGCGTAATCAGCTCCATCATCCGCTCGCTTTGTCGCACCATCTCGCATGCGTTTCCTCGCGATCGCCACTAGCAAGCCACACTCTACAACAATCAAGCACCTCTTTCCCGTCTGCCACAATGCTATTTCCCTGTATATAGGTTGCGTTTTTTTTGTGAGAGGCCCATAAAACGTTTGCATTACCTTTTTACTTGCTTTCTTTTATCTTTTCGCTTCTCATCTTTTCCAGTTGTCTACCCAACGTCAGCAGCAGGCTGCTTTATCGCGGAGACAAACCTCCGTCATGTTCGGTGCGTTTTTGTTTTTTGTTTCGGCATCAGTGCCATCTTAGTCCCCCTTCGTCAACTAGGCTCACTTCCCAATTCACTGTCTATACGACTATCGGGATCGAGAGTCCTAGCGACCCCGACTCCTTTTTCATTTACCTTTCTTTTTCTCCTCCTCCCAAGTGTGAATGCAGCATGCACTAAGAATTCGTGAGCTTGCTTTCCTGCCCATTCCGTTTTTCTCACTTTGGGATCAGCTATAACGCTGCAGCCGCGTCCTGTACACCATCACCACTGTCTAAGAGACCCACCTTGTCAACGCCTATCATCCTCGTTATCACCTGCGTAGCCCGTAAGTCCCCCAACCCCCCCCACTCCACTGCAAAACGCCAAATCTGCTAACGCCAACGCCAACTCCTTCCTATCTCGGGTCGGTCTAAAAAATCAAACAGTCTTCGTCCTCATACTCGGTCTCGTATTCACCTTCCTCGGGGTCCGCAAACTACGCGCGCGCACGAAACGCAAGGCGCACCGCAGGCGCACGGCGGTGTTCAAGGAAATGTACCTCGATGGCGTGCCGCAGCCGTGGCAGCAACAATCGTGGCAACAGCAGCGACAGAAACAGGAGTTCAGCGCTTCGGCGCAGTCCTTACCCACCTCCTTCTCAATGCCGAAGCTGACGCCCACGATGACGACAATGTCTGAAGTGAGGGGCCTGCGATATCCGGGCAAGGCGTACATGGTGTAATTTTGCAGGGGTTACGGACGGATAGGATGAACCACTTTGCACGGGGGGAGGGAGAGCTTATTTATTTATCACTTTATTCTCTAATCTGTTGTTAAAACTCACCTTTGTATGAGACACCGTCCTCTTGTTGCATCCAGCTGTGCGATCGGGCTGTGATGAGGCAACTATAGCCGTAATCCGTGTTTCGGTGTTGCTATGACGCGCACGCTATGCACAGTAACTTAGAGTTTCATTATACGTCACTGGCACGAAGGCCTACAAGCGCGCGCTTGCGGAACATTACCTCCTCAATGGTGACGTCAAAGGGCCATTCGAACAAAGGTTACAAAATGTGTGGATTTGTCTTCGTGTTACTTCGTTGGTCATTAGCTTCTAGCTCTCGTTACACAAAGGAAAAGAAAAAACAAGCAGTGATCCATCCCCAGGTCCAGGTGCGAACACATATATGTATGTATGAGGGTTGGTGGCGCATAGGTGTGATGTGTGAGTATGTCAGTCATGAAAATTCTACCACGCTAGCCATGCAACGAAACTGCGGGGATAGTTGCGTACGATCAACTTGCGCGTCTCGTCCAGGCTGTAGGAGAGGGAAAACAAAGTCTTTGAGCACGCGAGCATGAGGAAATCGATAAAAACTTACACAATCAGAGCCAAGGCGAATGCCATCGGGATGAAGAAGTGCTCTGCGGGAATATTGCTCGTTTGGAAGACGTGATGGCTAAGGAGAGGTGACACAACATATATCAGCTCCACGAGACGAGAACAAGCCCAGAGGACAGACAAGACATACAAGACGGGCACGTAACAGAAGAAGAGCCCGATGAGCAGTGCACAGATCGCGGCGGGTATCACTGCGCGATTGACGCCCCACGTCGGCGGCTGCTGGAAGATACTCGATCTGCGTGTGCGCGTAGAGAGTAGGTTACTGTGTGCAACATACACACAAGTGGTAAGTGAGTTTCAACTTACGGTCGAGGCCAAAAAAAAAAATGACGCACCCCCACTGCATCACAACGAGGGTGAAAAAGTACACACTCTGTGCCTCATAGAGCAAGTCGTTCGTCAGCGCAGCAGGGTAGTTGCCGAACTGCAGCGCCAGCGAGGAAAACGGCACGCCGTTGCGTTGGAGGTACCAAAATGACCTGCAAAGACGATAAAAAAAAGGGTCAATGTTTTGAGGGAAAAAATCGATGGGGGGAGACTAACATTGCCATGGCACAGAGCGACTCGATGATGCCGAGCAAGCCGTATGCCTGAAGTAGCAACCGGCTGTTCGCCAGGCGTTCCTTTCGCACGTTGCGCGGTGGGCGAGAAAGCAAACCGCTCTCTGGCGGCTCCAAGCACATGCTCAACGCAGGAAGGACATCAGTCTGCAGGAAAAGCAATCCAGATCACGTATGAGCACTTTTGCGATAGCGAATTTAGGCGGGATTTCCCAAGACGTACCGCAACGCAGATCAAGATCATTTGAATGTTGCTGAGCATTTGTGGGACACCGATGAGGACGTTCAACAGAATGGGCATGAGCTCCGAGAAACTGGATGGTCACCCGTCAGACATGTCAACGGACAAGAGTACGATATGTTTATGCCCTCACCTGCCAGCGGGAAGGAGGTACAAGATCGTCTTTTTGAGGTTATCATACACCAGGCGGCCTACGATGCAGGTTCAGACCGACGAACGGAACTCGCAAGCCAGGGAAGGGGTGTGTGACTTACCATACTCCAGCGCAACGACGATAGCCGAAAAGTCTTCGAGGAGGACCATGTCCGCCGCCTCACGCGCAACGTCCGAACCGCTGCCCATCGCAATACCGCAGTCTGCCGCGCGCAATGCTGGCGCATCGTTGACACCGTCGCCCGTGACGCCGACGACGCCGCCGCGGGCCTGCAAAGAGCGGACGATGCGCAGCTTCTGCTCGGGCGTCGTGCGCGCAAAGACAACCTCCCGGTATGCGCACAGGATGTCCTCCTGCTCGGACGTGAGCGTCTCGAGCTCCGCACCCGTGATGACGATGCTCTGCGGCGCTTCCTGTTCGCTAAGCTCACCCGTCGCCATGGCCTCGGCCTCGTCTTTCTCCTTCTCCGTCTCCTGTGCAGAGATTCGATCCACGAGGTCTGAGGCGCGATGTACCGTAGCCGGGTTCGAGATGATGCCTGCCTGCGCGGCAATAGCAACGGCCGTCGCGGGATGGTCACCCGTGACGACGAAGAAGCGGATCCCAGCCCCACGACATATCCTGAGGGGAAAAGTCAGCGAGGATAATACAACACGCGCCAAATAGGCGTTTTCGTTTCGCACCGAACGGTATCTGGGATATCGGGCTTCAGAGGATCGATCAAGCCCACGAGACCGACGATGATGAGCTCAGAGTTGAGACTATCGATAAGCTCGTCAAAGCCTTCCGCATAGGGGTCGACCTCCATTGGCAATAGGTCACGCGCGACCACGCGCCGCGCAAGAACCAACACGCGGCGGCCCTGGGCGGCCCACTGCTCCTGAACTGCGACGATGCGCTGGCGAGCGGCGTAGGTGAGGTTCAAGGGCCGGTCGTTTCCAGATGCGATGACATGGGTGCAGCGCGTGAGAAGGACGTCCGGGGCACCTTTGACGCAAAGCAGAAGATCTCCGGGAGCGAATGAATCCCAGGATGCTAGCGGCGCAGGAAGAGGTCCGGTCTGGTCCGTCGGAGGCACAGCCTCCGAGAGCGTGAGCATGAACTTCGTCTGTGGGGATGGTGTTAGCATGGGAGGGCAGTAGACAGGGTGGTGACCGAGATGATGATTTACCTTGGAGTTGAAAGGAACCTTGTGGACATGTCGCCACCGCGCGCGCAGAGTGTCACTGGAGGTGACGTCATCTGCGAATTTCAATATGGCCGAGTCTGGTTGGTGGAAGAAGCAAAGCTGTGAGAAAGTATGTTCTTTCGCGAACCTGGCATCAATTCCCCTCACCAGTCGCATCTCCGATGATGTTCCGCCTCGAATCTGACGGAGACCCCTCAAACGCAGCTGCATTGCAGATAGCCGAAACCGTGGGAAGCTGGCGGAGATTCTCGGCCACCGAGGGCGGTGCCGATTCCACTTGTTCGCAGAGAGTCGACACGTGGTATGTGGTGTCGTAAATCGCGATGTCCTCAACGTGCATCTTATTCTGCGTCAACGTGCCAGTCTTGTCCTGTTTGCGAATCAGGACGCGCAAAAAAACGATATCAATGCCCCCGGTAAAGGGACGTACCGAGCAAAGGACGTTCACAGAGCCCAGAGTCTCGACAATAGACAGCGACCTGTCCGAGGTAATGTCCCATTGAACACCTCGACACGTACACTGCATACGACGGGACTCACTTGCATAAAACCTTGTGCTTGCTCAAAGTGTGCGCGACTTTGGCCAACGAAAGAGTTACCGCAATCGGCAGACCCTCGGGAATGAAGGCGACTGACAAATGACAAATAAGAATTAAAAAGTGAAAATGGAACGAGTGATCGAGGGAACCTTTACCCATGACCGAAACGACATCGATAAGAAGCGATGGTGTGTTGATGTAATTGGGATGACTGCGTCTCAACCTGGATCAAACACCTTGAGCGGAAGTCATGGCTAATCACGGGGATGGAACTCACCATACAGCCCAAAGAATGACAATGAGGATGGCAACAAGCAACGCGAGGCTGGCAATGATTACGACAAATCGAAGAATCTCGCGCTGCAAGGTAGTCATCGACGCCGTAGCGGCCGAGGACAGCTTAGCGATGCGTCCGCTATAGGCATAGATATTAGACATTGGACGCAAATAAGATGGAAAACACGCACAAAACGGTATTGTCTCCGATTTGGAAGACGAGACCGAGGCCGGATCCGCTGACGCAAAGGGTACCTTGTAACGCTATGTTCTTCGTCTAGAGGACGCATCAGAGCAATTAGGGCGGAGGGGGGAAGGGGTGTCTAGGCGAACCTCGAGAATGTTGTCATTTGTCTTATCTAAGCGTCCGGAGATCGGTTCGCTCTAGGATAACCAACTCGCATTAGCGCAAGAGGAAAGTACGCGTGTGCCATGACGTACCTCGCCAGTGAGCACGCTCCTATCGAACCTGAGATCGCCAGAGACCTCAATCAGCTTAACATCCGCGGGTACCTTCTGGCCCATGACGACGTGGACGAGGTCGCCGGGGACGAGCGAGGCAGCGGGGATGGACGCCTGCACTCCGTCGCGTAGGACGACAACGTCGGCGGGTAGCATACCCTGAATGGACGCCATAACGCGCGATGTGGAAAAGTCCTGCCACGCGTTAAAGATGGCTTGAAGGAATACGACGACTAGGAGGACGACGGCGAGGGCGAGGTTGGACGCCTGCGGGTTCGGGTTCCCCAGCGGTTTCCTGCGCATTTATTATGTCAATAATAATCGACATAGCCCCACGGGCAGCCCCGCCCTTGGGGGGTGACGGGAGGCTAAGAACTGTCGTCAACCTACCAGGCGAGGAAACAAACGAAGCTGGCGGCAAGCAGCAAGCTACCAAAGCCGCCGAACACCCACGAGATTACCTTGCGCAACCTGCGGCTCGGCGGCGGCGAGATCTGGTTCGCGCCGAACCGCGCGACGCGCCTCTGTGCCTGAGCGGCCTCAAGGCCCGTCTTGGGCGCGACCGCAAGGCGCCGGAGTGCCTCATCGATGGATATGCGATGCCAATTGAGGTCAGACAGGTCTGCAGGGCAGGGGAACGCCAATGAGCTCGTTTTTGTTTTGTCTTTGCAGTTGGAGATAAGAAGACCAACCTTTGACTGTGGCTTTTGGCGTCTTGCCATTGTTGCTTGTTGGCGACGTCCTGCTCTGGCCGCGTTCCAGATGCAAGCTTAGCGTGCGGAATTCGATAGGGAGGCGCGCAGAGGGCGGGACGGTCGGCGCGCGTATCGATAGCGTCCTGCGGACCGTGAGCATGGTGTCGCCGACTGCGGCGGCGGCAGTGGGATGGGCGTGTTGCCGGCTCTGGGTTGGGACGATGGTGATATGATTATTCTCGATGTCGTCGGACATGGCGCTTGCGTAGCTCACGGCGAGAGAATATCGACGAGGGGAAGAAAAAAGAGCGATACCCCGTATTTAAAAGCGAGGGAATATGCGGAGTTACGCGATGGCCATAGTGCTGAGGTGAGACTGTTCAGCCATTGGGTAGATCATATACATAGGCGAAAAGATCTCTTTACGGGACGGAACAAGTGACCACACTGGAACCTGAGAGCGCGCACCTGGTGAGGGGGAGTCTCAGGGATCTGAGGGATATTTGCCACATCGGCTATCTCAGTTCCAAAACATAATGCAATCCTGGGCTCCATCTCCACGATGACAGCAGCTGCAGCTGCTGATACAGTACCCTTAAACAACACGCACCGTGCGGTCTTTGTGACCTGTCGCAGGACATCTTCCGGGTCTTAGGAGTATCACGAGTGGATTCATCAAGCGCCCACGGCTCGGGTCAGTGATGAGTCCCAAGACGGGAAGTGTCTTCGCTGATCGCATCCCTTTGCCAGAGAAGGAAATCACCGCCACACAGCGGGATAGTACAATAGATATGCAAGGCTCTATATAGATCTCTACACCCAACAGTTTCGGACAAGACTTGCTACGTTCAGCTGCTGATCGATGATGACCTAGGCCACAGATCTCCCTGAGTCTTCAGTTGCATGGCTAGCGCGTCAACCCCCTAGTTTCGTCGTGCCGGTCTTCTGCCGATTATTTGGATGTTAACCTAGACTCCTGTAGAAAGAATCGCAACTGGCTCTCTTGCGGAGCTGGGGAAGCCATGCACCAGAGCTCTCGAGCGAGACTGTCATCACGGACACCACGAAAGGAGACGCAAGGAGGGTATCCCATATCTAGATTTATGCAGCTAAACACACGTCCCGGATGATCTAGTGAAGGTGACAACGACTGGCTCAAGGGATCGCTGAGCGATGCTTCCGAGTGGATCCAAGAACTGCAGATACTAGGGGGAAATGTCACAACCCCATTGCGACGTCTTGTGGAGTTCACTGCGCTGAATGAAATCTTATTACTCGATCGACGGCTTCGGGAGTCGCAGGCAACCCATGTGCGACACCGGATGATGCCAATTCATTAGAAGTGCATCCTCGAGGGTAACTCGGCCACAGCTATACAAAGCACTCAGATATCTTCGAGCGGACTGTAGGCCAGGTATGTACCGGACCGGTAAGCGGGCGCCGCGGCCATAAACCAAGACGTAAACGGCGATGACAACGTACTTCTGTCTTCCATTCAGACTGAGACTGCAGGCATGATCCATCATTACACAGCGAGAGCGCAGCAACCGGGGGTTGGCATAATGCGATCCAATTTTTCATGACAGATGGCAGACAGAGGGAGGACTACCCAATCTCGTGCTCCGCCAATAGCTAAGTGGGAGATGCATTGAGATGACCTCGGTTATGAACAGGACAGAATGCGAGATGCAGACCATATTCGGGATCCCGTTCAAGACCGGGTAGACGTGCCCGCAGTTTGGACATGTCATTAAACCTTCGTCTACGTGAATCTAGGTAGACGAAATCAGGGAGAGAGAAGGGAATACAAGGACAACTGACCTCAAGAAGTACGTGGTGCAGCTGCTTCAAAAGGTCATCATCGAGCATCTCTGGCCGCTCCGGGGGTAGCGACATGTCTCCTATCTTGAAGCAACCATCGAGTTTTTGGTTTTAGCTTATTCGATATAAGTGGTTGGCTTTACCTCCCGGGAAGCCTGAATAAGGGCATCCCACTCGATTCTGGGAAGGAAGCCACGGAGGAAGTCTGGGTTGAAGTCGACTTCACGGAGAGCAAGTTTCACGTTGCTAAATTTGAGGGGGAAATTGTTTGTAGTGCAACCTTTGGCGTGGCATGCAAGGATGTTATGCGTGATAAGACGAACCATTGCTGCCGTGGCGTCAAGAGAGAGGACGAAAATGTACGCGCTAAGTGGTCCGGTCCTGGTCTGGTCCCGGGTGCCGGGTGGATACGTGGTGTCCGAGGTCCGAGGCACCAGTACCAACGTCATTGATCTGATGGGTCCGGGATACTACAGTACTGTACCAATACGTCACCGGTCCGAGTTTCTGCATTTGAAACTCCCCTTTTAGGCATGTAAAGTAGTGGAAGATGCTTGAATTGAGCCTATCTTTGATGCTATCTGGCCGAAATCTCTATGATTCAACGTTATTACCGTAATCTGGAATTCTGATAGTCTCTATATATACCTCGGCGTATACGAAGTCTCCCCCATTGGGTTCCAATATCATGCCTTGTTTACCTATCTTTGTCTTTGTGGACCTCCAAGAGTGGGAATGAAATTATGCGGATATTAGTTAATCTCGCAAAATTTGGGGTTTATCTGCCTACCAGCGTGTTCTGAGTTATCATATAATTATCCCGTTTGCCACCAACCCCACCGACGGTCCGCCATCACATATCCGCTGACATCAAAGATATGGCACTTTCCATGTCCCTCCAGGGTATCTGTGATTTGGAAATCTGTGAATTACTGTAACAGGAGTCAGCGAACGTCCACTTGTGAAGTACTGCAGTTTCGGTCAAGCCGATTGACCCTGGTCGGCCGTGGATGCTGCAATGGCAGTACAGGTACGTCGCCCATCTCTAGAACACGTACATCACAGTAATTCAAACGGTAGGTAAAGAGGAGGGTATGTGGGCACGCCATAGCCGAGGGCTGCGCGGCTGCACAGATGTTCCTTCTGCTTACCTAAGATCCATGCCCGACATGCCCGACCGGGCCTGTTGGTCCGTTGATAATTTTGAAAACCGCTGTAGTCACATGGAGAATTTTTAATTATAGATTTCAGTCCAAACCCGTTTGTTCCACCTCCGGCAGAGGCGCTTTAAGTGTTGTCTCACTGTATCCCGTCCCGCACACATCTGTACCTTGATGCCTCAGCTGTGCCTAGGTACGATTGTGTGTCGATCTATGATCCAATATTCGGTACTATCACCAGCGACTGCTGAGTACAACTGCAGACGTCCTCAACTTGAGTAGCTGACTGGGCTCCACTGGCACGGTCGACAACTAAATTTAGATATGGAGTGGAGCCGCGGATCCTTTGGCTGAGGTAGTTCCCCCTCAGGCTGCTGGACCCCTCTCTCATGACGGCCATGTACATTTCGTCGATCAAAATCGCCCAGCATATATTGCTTTTGCTCGCATCACTTTCCACCGCTACGGCGCAGGGTTTTACTCAGATTCAGATTGACACGGTGGTGCAACGGCTCCAGGAAGGTGCTACTCACAGGTCGGCATATTTTTTCTCTATACAAAAAAACCCCTGTGTCCGTTGTGAAATGAGACGCCTTGGTCCACCTTTGTGCGGCGTAGTCACGTCTACGCGCAACGCCCACAGCGTACTTATCATCACCTCTTTCTCGCAGTTGGGAACTGGGCACCCGCGCGCAAGCTCTCCTCGAGCTCTCTGTGCCACATTTCTCCGTCCTTACGCCGTCCGTTCTCCTCCCGCCTCCGTCGTCCCTGAACTCTTCAGACGACGCCTCCCTCGCCGACGTGTTGACGATCGCGCGCAATGCAGTCGCCGCGCTCCCTCCCCCACCCCAAAACGGCACCGGCCAGCCCCTATTTCTGGGGGACGGCAGTGCGGGCGACCCCGCGAGCGTCGGTATGGCGGTCCTGCTTGCCAACTGGACCGGTCAGCCCGGGGACGAGGACTACGCAGGAGCGGCGACCGCTCAGGTGGAATACCTCCTTGGTCCGGCGGTGCCGAAGACGAGCGACGGCGCCATCTCGCATCGCGTTTCGCAGCTGCAACTTTGGTAAGTGGGCTTGTGGCTTGGTTGTGGGGTGAGGGGTGGAGGGGGTTGACTGCACCTGTCGCGTAGGAGCGATTTTGTGTACATGGTACCCCCCTTTCTCGCGTATTATGGCGTGACGACGAGCAATCAGTCCATGCTGCAAGAGGCGTACGAGCAGGTGCGTTCAAGTTTGTGTTCCCCTTCGTTTGACGACAGTCAAGTGACGACGACTATTTGAAAATGAACAGATTAGATTGTACCGGAGTTACCTCTCCGACGCGTCCGCCAATGGATTGTGGCGCCACATCGTCCTGGGCTCGGGTGGGTTGGACCCGGGGCACTGGTCAACCGGTACGTACATACATATTCTTGTTACGTGTCCACCAGATGACTAATGTTACACAGGCAATGCGTGGGCAGCCGCTGGGATGTTGCGGGTCCTGGGGACGCTTAAAAGCTCACCTTCTCGCGGAAGTTTCAATAGCCAGATCGAGGACCTCGGAGATTGGGTGGCGGAGATCCACGGCGCGATGTACCCACATCTCGTTCGTCTCTTTCTCTTCCTCCCACCCCATCGACTAAGCCTAAGAGCGGGGTTACCCACCCGCACAGCAACCCAACGGCCTGTTCAAAAACTACGCAGACGGGACTGGCAACGCCAGCACCAACTTTGACGACGCCTCGAGCAGCGCCCTGCTCGCCGCGACCGTGTACCGCCTCGTGCACCTCACGGGCAAGGGCGGCGCTTTCATCCCGCAGGCCGAACGCACGCGCGCCGCCATCCTCGCCGCTCTCAACAGCCCGGGGTCCGCGACTTCGTCGTCGCCGGCACCGCCAAGCACCCCCTCTCCAACAAGAAGAGCAAGCTCGTCCGCGTCGTCGGACGCGCAGCAGCCGCGCTTCTCGTCCGACGGGTGGCTCGCGCCCGTCGTGGACCCGCTGAACATTTCCGTGGAGGGCGCGCGGAGCCCGGAAGGCGAGGCGTTCGTGCTCATGCTTTACGCGGCGTGGCGGGATTGGTCCGCGGCGGCGGGCAGCGCCGGCGAGGGGAAATCGAACGGGGGTGCGGTGCGTCTGGGGGGCGACGTGCGTCGGGTCCACTTGGGCGTGGCGGCGGGGTTGGTCGTCCTCGTGGCATCTTGCACGATGGGCGATCTTTCCTTATAAAAAGCTCCTACTGTATGGGGGGGGGGGAACGGTACCGTGATATCGGATATATCCCAACTTAGTTTATTTTTATTCTTTTGTCTCTCGGATTTGGAAGACGTGTATAGATGTTCTTATACAGTGATACGCAACTATTTTTTGCTTGTGCAGCAGATGCCCATGATGATCGGGGAACGGACCACCACAAGCCTGTGCTGCTGTGTTCATCGCACTTCTACCTTCTTGCGCACCCAGTCCTCGTGCACGCGCACACCCAACCACGTCTCGAGCTCGCGCGCGCGCCTCGCAGCGACCTGCACGGCGCCCATGAGCGTCTCAGGCGCGAGCGGGAGCCCGCCCGCCTTGTGCACGACGGCGAGCTCGCGCTGAGGCGTGAGCGCGAGCGCGAGCACGCCGTGCGCGAGACGCTGCTCGAGACCAGCGGGATCGAGCAGCACGCGCGGTTCCTCCTCCTGACCGCCGTCCGCACCACCACCGCCACCAGCAGGAGCAGGAGCGGCGGCGGCGGGACGGTAAAAGGCAAAGGAGAGACAGAAGGGCGTGTGGTGCATCGCGAGCGGGACGGGCGCGCGCAGCTCGGGCGCGTGCACGGTCACCTCGCGCGCGCCGAGCACTTCTACGTCCGGGCGGCGGAAGTGGCGCAGGGCGGCGGCGCAGGCGAGGCTCGCGCAGTCGAGGAGGCCGCCGGCGTCGGCGAGGGCGTGGATCGCTAGGCGGAGGTGCCAGACCTACACACCACCACCACGTGAGATCTGATATCTGGGGATAGAATAGGGGCAGGAGTGGAAGGGGGCACGCACGCGCTCGCCGGCGAGGATGCAAAGCGCTTCGCGGTCGATCGCGTCGCTCCGTCTGAATATCTTGTCGAGCATGCGCGCCAAGGCGATCTCCTCGTCGCCCTGTCTGTTTTTTTTTTTTGAGGGGCCGTCACGTCACGCAAAGTTGGCGGTGAGTTGGGGTGGCCCCGTCAGAGAGGGTGCCGGAGGGGTACAACGCGTGTGCGTACCGGCCGGGTTCGTACTCGCTTGAGGCCATCGGCGAGAGTTCGCAGTGGATGGTGATCAGGCCCTCGAAGGGCCGCTGGGGCTCCGGACGCACCATTTTCCCGTCTACTTGCGCCAGCACGCTGTGGTTGTGCTCGGTCAGTTAAAAGTGGACGGATGGTGCGGGGTGAGACGCGCGCGGACCGTGTTTTGCCTAGAGAGCACTCTACATGGCCGAGCTCGGTACCAAATGAAAGTTCAAGTGGGCGTGCCTCTAGGAATTGTCTGCCGTCGAGACGAAGGTTCTGGTCGAGGGCGGCAAAGAAGAAGTCTTTCTCTAGGATTGAAGGAGATGGTGGGCGCATGAAATTGATTGGTAAAGCGGCCCGGAGCGGGAGAAGGCGGTTGGTTGGGATGATCTGTAACCACCATATCAGGTTTGCTCGTCGCCTTGTCATGGCTTATTATCCTGGAAATTACTATCAGAATCGATGTCTCCCCGATTATTACTCTCAAAGCCTTTTCAGTGGCACCAATCCTTCCCACGCACGCGTTTATGACACCCCTCAACCCTATGATGATGACCCCTCTACTCATACATCCATGGATCCCCCTCTTTCCTCTTCCCCAGAACGGTATTCCTCACCCCCATCTCCAGACCTCTATCGGGAACGCTCCCCACAACCACCAGAGTGCCCGTCTCCCTCATATCTAGAATTCACCTCGATCCCATCCAAAACGCTCTCAGAGCCCACACCCAAGCTCCTCGTGTTGGACCTCAACGGCACTCTCGTCCTCCGTTCTCCTCGCCCCCCGAAGTCCTCCCGCGGCCAGTACCACCAGTTCCAACGTCCTGCAACGCGCCGCGTCATGCGCAGGCCGTACCTCACGGCCCTCCGCGCGTATCTCTTTGCGCCCCAGACGCAGGCCTGGCTCGACGTCATAGTATGGAGCTCGGCCCAGCCGCACAGCGTCGAGGATATGGTGCAGCATGCATTTGGCGAGGATCGTGATCGTCTCGTCGCGATATGGGCGCGAGACACGCTCGGGCTCACGGATAATCATTACCGTTCGTCCTCCTTCTCTCTCCATCCCCACCTCTTTCTAGATGATTAAGAGAAATCACCACCCATTGAGCGCGATCCGTGATAGGAATCATACGGCGATATGATCTTGTTCCCGTTTCCCAGTGCTCTTCTCTTTGGCACTTGATTATATGCTAACTACCCTCTCCCCGCACCATAGACCGCAAAGTCCAAACTACCAAAGATCTCGAAAAACCATGGGGGCATCTGGAATCGCGTCCTCACTCGCACACAATCGCACCTTCCAACTCCCTCCCCCAAACCCTCTCCGCAGCACCCAAATCCGATCGCTCCCCTCAGCAGCGGGCGACGCGGTCCAGGCACTCGGCCGCGACGACGATCCTGCTGGATGACTCGCACGCCAAGGCGGCACGACAGCCGTTCAACCACCTCTGCGTACCCGAATACACGCGCGCGCAGCGCAACGCGGACCTCGCCGCGCTCCAACACGCGCGCATCTCGTCGCGGGTGGCCACCCAACACGGCGGCACTGACGGCCCAATAGATACGAACGGACAGGCCCAGGTGGTCCAGGTCCAGCGACACAAAAAACGCAAGCGCACCCAGGAACAGCAGCAGCAGCACGCCGACGCCGACTCCGCCGCCGCGGAGAAGGAAGAGTCGCTGCTGCTCGTCGACGAGACGCTCCTGGCCGTGATCGGCATTTTGCACGCCGCGCGGCTGCAGAGCAGCGTCGCGGGGTGGCTGCGCGCCGGCGCGCTCGTGGCTTCTGCTGGGTGCGAGGGGCTCGAGCGTGAGCAGGGCGCGGTGTGGTTCGAGGATGCCGCTTTGGTGCGCGAGTGGGCGCGGAGGGGGCGCGAGGCGATGCGCGCGCTCGGGTTGGAGGTCCAGCATGGCGTCGAGCCCTAGCCCCCCGGGTGGAGGCTGTTCTTCGCCAATAACTTTTTTTTTCCCGAGAGCACGGTGGCTGGAGGCTGGGGACTTCGTTCTCGACGTTGCGCGCACAGCGCTCGCTCGTCGGTCTATGATGGACAGGCCTCGAACATGTAGTGCGTGCGTGTATGTACTCTATGTATGTACTGTACGTGCGTGTGTGTGAAGCTGCTCCGACCTACGCCAGCTGATAAGAGCTACCGGGCTGCATCATATCACCATACATGCGGGGCTGATTGCGGGAAGAGCCGCGCGCGCGGGGCCCAGCGGAAGAGGAAGCGGAAGCGGAAAACGGTCTCTCCTCGCCGTCGTCGTCAAGCACGTGTATGTCGAACGTCGGAGGCTGACCCTGCCCAAACACAAACAACAAACATCAATAAGGCTCTCGGAGGGTAGCCGTCAAACTTACCGAGCGAACGAAGGCCACCAGCCGCTCGCCGTCCGTCAGGACCATGGCGCCCGCCCGACCGGGCACGTCCACCGGCACGCGCGTCTCGAGGAACGGCAACCCGGACACGACGTCCTCCGCAAAACACCCCGACGACCACCCACCGCTCCCCTTCGCGCTATCCCGCCGCCTATGCCCGGGCCCGTTGTCATTCCCGTTGTTGTTGTTGTTGTAGTTGTTGTTGTTGTTGTGGTGGTGGTGGTGGGTGTGGTTGCCACGCAGCTCGGCGGACGTCTGCCGCCGCCTCGCGCGCGCGCGCACGGAGGCGCGGCAGACGCGCGCGGCGCTAAAGTCGCGGATGACGAGTTTGTTGTCGCATTCGAGCGATAGCCAGCGTTGGCCTGCGTAGGCCGTTATCCACTGGAACGTGGGGGGAGCGATGACGCGCGCCGCGCTGGGTCCCCACTCTTCCCACGGCACCTCCTCCTCCTCCCCTCCCTCTTCCCCCTCTTCCTCCGCGTCCTCCGCGTCCTCCTCGCCATCGCCCTCTGAGCCGTCGGAATCGTTTTGGGTTGGGGGGTCGTCGAAGGTGGAGGCGAGGGCGAAGAGCGCGCGGTGGCTGATGGTCGTCACCACCTTCTTCCAGATCGCGTGCGGGCCGCGTTTGCGCAGGAGAAAGGTGATCCCGACGACCATGTCCTCCGGCGCGCTGTGGAACGGGAGCCGTGCCGGTTGCTCTTCCCCTTGCTCTTCTTCCTCCTGCCCCTGCTCCCGCTCTTGGTGCCGTTGTCGTCGCTGGATGGCTGCAGCCGCCGCCGCTGCCGACGTCGTCGTCGTCGTCCGCGGTCGTCGCTCGCAGTGCCGGTCCGTCTGCATGTATGCGGTGTGCACGCGACAGTCTGGGTGGAAGGCGGGTAGCGCGAGCGTGCAGACGACGTGGAGGCTCGGCGACGACCGCCCGGAGGCGCCGTCCGTCCCCCCTCTTCCTCCGAGCGTCACGCGACAGAGTTCTATGGATGGCGTTTTGCGTTTGAGGAATAGGACGAGGTCGGGGGAGAGCACGGCGAGCGCGCCCTCGTACGTCCCGTTTGGCGCGCGATGGACCTTCATTCGCTCGTGTAGTAGCAGGGTGCCAGGTAAACGAAGAAAAGACGGAACTTACGAGCGTCATCAGCCCTTGTTTCCAATCGACGAGATAGATCGCGTCGCTTTCCGGATTGTCGGGTCGCAAGTCGACCAGAACGAGCACGATGTGGTCCCCGATGATGTCTGCGCGCACATCGAGGAGGTTCACGGGGAGCTGTGTGTGGAGCGGGAGATCGGGCTCCTTCGCCAGAGGGTGTACGCCGCCAGTTTCGAGGCTCATGAATCGGAGCACGGTCGTCGTGGAAGTGTCGTCCGGCCGCCGTAGGCTGACAAATTATTGCGGGATGAGAAAACGGAGGCGTAGGGGATGGCCGGAGAGCATTGTTCACCTGAGGACAGAGACGACCAGGTCATCCTGTTCGATAGAAAACGCCTGGGTGATCGCGATTGATCCTGGTGGATAGTCGATCTGCTTCCATGTATGCTTTCCCGTACGGAGCGCGTCGCGCAGATCGACATATAGCAGCGCGGGCTGTCGCAGGCCGGTCGGATGACCTTGCCAGTCGACTGCAAAGAGATAATCATCGCAGAGAAAGAATGGACCAAACAAGTCCCGTTCGGCGGGGACCACAAGCCGCGGAGTGGTCAAATATCTCCCGATATCGTTCCACGATGCTTCCCACCGTTCGAGGGTCTCCAGTCGGTCGATGATGGAAAGCGCGGGGAGGTCGTGCAGCGGGTCATAAACCCCCGCCAGGCTCGTTTGACACAAGTAGTGCAGCAGAAGGGATCCTTCTACTATGTGATGAAATCTCTTGCAGCAGAGCGTGAGCGCTGCAACATCTTGCGCGTCCAGATAAGAAGCGATCTTTTCGATCAACTCGGTCGAGAGAGAGAGGAACGACATGTCTCGGTAAACCACCCAACGGCGCTAGTCGCCTCGCAGCGCAGCGCAGCAACCAGCAACATGACCACCCGTGACCAAGCGTGGCACGCACGGCGACTGCCGAGAGTAAATTGTATGATTTCCAATTGTGTACAGCTCCTGAACCCGTCCCTGTTGTCTTGGTGGATTGAAAAATACCTTTAGGCAGTTTTTGGCCCCAAAGCTGACGAGGCCAATGCAACAGCAACAAGACCATGGCTCGAATAATGATTCCCTTCAAGTTGTCAAAAGGATCGACTTCGCTTACGTATTTAAGATTGAGTTGTGGGTGCACAAGGCACGCGGCCCGACAAGGCCGAGTAGAATAGCCGTCTGCGTGTTCATCTCACTTGTGTCGCTGTGTCGACGCTGGCCATGTCTCGCCTCCGCCCTTCCCCGACACCGACTGGTCCGCCCTCTACTCATTCTCTGCGCGTTGTTGCCGCTGGAACCCTCTTTCTGACCCACACACTCTCCCTACCATCACATCCAGGTCCTACACAGACCGTACGCGCTCACGAGTACGTGCGTAGCCGGGGAGGCAGCGCACCCGCGGTTCTCTCTGTGCTGTCTCAGCTACACGCAGACAAATGCTGCCTAGTCGCGAGCTTGGGCAGCTCGCAGGAGGCACGCGGCCTTGCGCGTGAGCTCGAAGCCGAAGGGGTGAGCACGCGGTACTGTAAGGTCTGGGAAGGTGCCGGTGTGCCAGCTGCATGGATCCTCCACGCAGGTGCGTGTTTATCGCTTTCTGCGCTAGAGGCTCTTTTGATTCTCCCCTCTAGGCGATACTGGTAGCCAGTCTGTCATCAACCATAACCCACTTCCAGACATCCCACACGAAGAGTTTGTCTCGCTTCTGGGACCTTTGCTTGTCCCCGAGCACTACCCTTCTCCGGAAATGCCCCTGGCATCCCCTCCCCTCTCCCCGCCCCGCTGTCACCAGTCAGCAGCGCACCGTTCGAGTGGATACATTTTGAGGGGCGGTCTGTCAAAACGACGTTGAACAACCTTCAAGGGGTAGACAGTCTCGCACGCGACCGACGCTGGCGCTCACAGTGCGTGTTTAGCATAGACGTCGGGCGCCGCTTGAAGCAAGGAGTTGAGGCAGTACGTGCTTTTCCCCCTCCTGCGAGTTCAACTGACATCGGGTGGGCACAGCTCATCCCCCATGCCGACGTAGTCTTCCTCAACCGAACCTACGCTCAAGCGCAATCCCCCGCCTATGCCAACGCACCACGGGCGTTTCTGCTCGCACTCACGCGTCTCGCGCCATCACACGCACTGCTCGTCGCCTACTGGGGCGCCGACGGCGCCGCAGCGCTCTCCGTCCCAACGCGCGAATATTTCCAGTCCTCAGGGTGGACGGCGCCCCCTACGCCCGCGAGTACCACCTCTCCCTCCTCCTCTTCAACCATCTCCGCCTCCACCAACGCCACCCCGTCCGCCCCACGCCGCGCGCGCGTCGGCAGCGGCGCCGAAGAAGCGGAGAGCGTACGCACCGGGAGCGGCTTCTGGGCTGCGGGGCACGACAGCAGTCACGGGAGCAGCGCATTCTCTGCTTCGCAGCTGCACCATCTGACCTCGCCGCAGGCAGACGACTCGGGGGACGACTCGGATGGGACCGAGATCGCGGCGGGCTCTAGCAACGAAGGGTCGAGCGCTGCCGCGCGCGCGGCGGCGGTTCTTACGCGGGGGCAGCAGCCATCGCAGCAGCAGCAACAACAACAACAGCAGACGCAGCAGCAACAGCAGCAGCAGCAGCAGCAGCAGCAACAGCAGCAGCGGCAGCGTACGGACGACGCAGGGGCACAGGATGCGTTCGTCGCGGGGATGATCTACGCGCTAAGTCGCCGGCTACTCCCCGGCGCGCCGTACACGCCCGGTCTCGCGGGCGTGGTGGAGGCGCAGCGGTCAGAGGCCGGGCGGTGGAAACTTGACGAGTGTCTCAGGTGCGTGCGCGCGAGGGGGTGCAGTAGTTTGAATGGATCGCTAATGGACACGTGCGGATACCAGGTTCGCGACGGAACTTGCTGGGCGCAAGGCACGTCGACGTGCGTGGGACGGGCTGGGCGAGGAGATGGCTCGAGCCGGGTGGTTCGACGGCTAGACAAAAAGTGTGCGGATGCAAAAAGAGCGCATTTTCATGCGTCCACGGAGTTGCTTGAAACTTTAACCAACGAGAGCCGCATCACGACAATCCTAACGAAACGACTCGCAACATGATGACGACCAAACAAAACTTTTTTTTTCTCGGTGCAGTCACATCACAAACGTATATACGCTCTACCTACACGAATTCCCTTCCTCGCGATTCGATACCCAGTCGGAGACACCTGTAGAGTACACTTAAAACATACTACTTCCTCTTACTACTTCCTTTAACAATCACTTGAACAGAGTCGAATGAACCTAACCACCTGCTCGGTTATGCTACGGTCACGATTCAGGTCAACCCGATAACCACGTCCTTCCCTTCTGCTCTACCAGCTCGATGGGCCGAACGTCCCGCCCTCCGGTACCGTCTTGGCTGGCAAACCAGCATAATCCGCGGTCTTGGTGTGACCGTATTGCCCCACCAGTTCTGAATGCTGTTCAGGCCGATGGTACCATTCTTCGGATACTGCAGAGCGAAGAAGATCACAATGCACCGAAGGCATACCAGCATCCAATCCAGCGGCCAAACATCTGTGAGAAAGCGAAGCGTGTGATCAGAAACTACCGTTTGAGGTTTGTCAGGTGGAAAGAAAGCTAATCACAGTTGTACTTCAACCACCAGAGCATGTGGCGGCGACGGATGACGTAGTTGAACAGGAAGCAGATGAACACCCAAGGCACGAAGTTGAACGGCGTTGCAGGCGGCATGGTTATGGCGGTAAAGACGACCGGGAAGTTGAGGTACTTTAGAAACTTCATCCCAAATTTCTTGTGCAGAATCCACTGGATAGGGGTAAAACGGCGCCGGCCAGGAGGAGAAGACGAGCCGTAGTAGAGTTGACCATGCGAGAACAGACGCCGTGGTCCAATAACACCCCACTATGACCAAATATTAAGACTGAACCAGACAAAACGTCAACAAGACAGTGACCACAATAATAGATGCGGTGCCGAACACAGTGGTGTAGGGCAAGTGAAGTTGTCTTTTTGATGAGGACTGCAAATGTCTTCGATGTGGGAGAACATCCATGTTTGCACGCCAAGTTGCACAGTGCCGGCAACAACAGTACCGACGATCTGGCAGAAGAACATCGGACGTGCGGATCTTCATGTAGTGACCAAGTTTCAAGTCACTAGTGAATGCTAATGCCTGACCATGGTAAGGTAGCCCCACGTCTTGAACATCATCATCGCGATTGGGCGGCCAGGCAGGGCATATCCGATAATGAGCTCCGTAATCACATTAAGTCCTACTGAAAGTTCGTAGCGGCCTGAATCACACCATCGGGATAGTGTACACGAGCGCTTGACGTAAGGATGTCAATTGGAGAGGAAACATTATAAGCAAGGAAGCCGCACAGATGACGAGGGCAAGAACGAAAGCCCAAACAGGTAATTCCGTATCCACGTCTCGATGGCAAACACACCAAACGCGAACGTGGTCACTGCGAAGATTTCAGAATACAGCCACATTTGACTTTGTGATTGATAAACGCACAGAAGATGAAGAGATACCACCAATCGGGGACCTCCTTATAAACAGACATCAGACGAGCGTGGATATCAGGCTGATCCGAGAGCGAGCGACGACTTTGAGTCAAGATCTGCTTGCTGTTGTAGAGAAGGGTGTGCATGAGGACTGCGGTGATTGACGCGAATGAGAGACCATAAGCAATAGCAAATGACATGGAAAGGAAGACAGGGCTGTAAGACTGATATGCCTGGAGGTTGAACGAGCCATCGCGTTGATGATCCGGGAGACATTGTATATATTCCCTGTGTTATCGAAGGACTGCGAGGAAACAGGGGTAGGTAAGCACTGTACCAAACGTTGGAATACTGGGTGGGTATGCTCAGAATAATAAAAAATGAAATGAAAGAGATGAGGACTAACATAGAGGATAGGACGAGGAACCAGTAGAAAACACGACGGCGATGCCAACGTTGGCAGCGGCCCACCATGGGACAGTAAGTGGGGAGCCAAAGGGGTATTGACACCCCAGTCGAAGGTTATGAGACCATACCCAGGCCGTGAGTGCCACCGAAAATTTGGTTGACCTTGACATTGTTGGGGGCGATCCAGCAGACCCATGAGAAGGTGAGAGGGCAGTGAATAGGTAGGATGGCAAGAAGTCTAAGATGAAACGAATTATGAGAGGGTCAAGATGAGAAAGAACTTGAACGCTGACTGTAGAAGAAGTAGCCGATGAAGACATAAGTGAAGAAACGCTCTCTGGAAATACCATCCGGCCTCGAGTACCCGTTGTCTCTTGGCGTGCAATGTGTTGAAGAGCGCAGCGGCGGAGAGGGTCTCGGGCCAAATCATAGACGGTGGTGCGACGAGGATGCGCTTGCAAATGCCAGCAATCGAGAAGCCGATCAGCTGGGTCGACATGACCACAGCCACTGGTCTGTTTTTGGTGAAGAAATCGATCAAAATGGAAAGGGAAGTCATTTCAGATCAAACGTACACACAAAGTTGGGATGCTGATTATAGAAGACCCTCTGGACAGCAATGATGTCGGTCTGAAGGTGGTGTAAGAACACGGCAGATAGCATGCAATATATTGCCGAATTCGGCACCCACAGCGTATGCAGGTCCACTGCCGACATTGGCCATGATCGAGGTGATGACATGCTCCTTGATCGTGAACGGTCCAGGGTTGAAGGAGATGCCAAAGAGAGAAACCTTAGGCAAATAGCGAGCCCATGCTTTGCCGATAGGGTAAATAAGAAGCAGGGGGACGAACTGTTTGAACGAGTCGGATCAGCATGAGGAAAACAGTTTCAATGGACAATGAAGACGAGCCTCGAAAGCTGAATGTTAGGATATCTGAAGTAGAACACTTGGTTGACACCAGAATAAGGACAGCCAAAATGATGCCAACGACCCAAGCACGGAAAGTAGACGAGGGCATCATCGGATCATC
Organism: Lactifluus subvellereus; assembly: GCA_022496195.1. NCBI lineage: Eukaryota > Fungi > Basidiomycota > Agaricomycetes > Russulales > Russulaceae > Lactifluus > Lactifluus subvellereus. Next base: position 6,233 of record WTXC01000135.1, on the reverse strand, counting down.
CGTGTTGGCCACCGCAGATCGAACTTCAGCGTACGGAGAATCATCTTGTAATATCGACCCAGTGGGATCGAAGTTAGGATCGTCATAGTTGTCTAAATCGACTCCCTGCGCATAGCCGAGTTCGTTAGGTCACGTGAATCAACGAGAGGAATAGAAACCGACCTTCTCGAGGTGCTCGGGGTCACGCCTCTCGGGATTGACAGACCTCGTCTCGTCTTCGAGGAGGGACATGGTAAACTTCGCCGGAGATCACTGCGAGGAGTAGACACAGCTAGCAGTCTTGTCTGGCTTAGCAGAGGAAGGGAGCAGAGAGGCAGGGTTGGAAGACTGGTCTTATTACGGGGTTTATATGCAAGGACGGGTGAATCCCCATGGACAGCCGTTTGAATGCAGACGAGCTGATTGCCTCAAAGCGGACACGGTAATGCCCTCCATTCTAGGTCCGCCCGCGGATCTAGAACTGATATGTACGGGTCAATGTGAGAATTCGTCCAGGCTTACAAGCTGACCTCTGACCCGTGAGAAGCCGAGGAAGCTCTCTAGGTTCTTATAGATTCCGGTCAAAAAGCCCAGGTCAAAGCAGTTGCTATGATATTTGATAAGATCATCGCGCCTCCATCTGTCCTACCCATCGGCAAGGACGCCGATCTCTGTGGGGTAGTCATTGCATCGCAGCTGCGGATGTCTCCCCCTTGGGTTGGACCAATTCAAGAGATGTACCGGGCTACAGGTGCACACACTTGTGACAGGTGACGGTGGTGGTCTGGTACTAGTAAACGTTTCGCGAGGAATGGTCCGAACGTATTCTGGACGGGGCAGGGGACGGGAAGTGTGGAAAGGGAGCGCCACCAGTTGCTTTGCGCGACGATGCTGTACGCGCACCAGCATCGCCCTCGGGTAGGTAGTACAGTACCACAGGAAATCAACATCACTACGACTTGAGAAATGTTAAACAATCGAACACCCCTGCACCTACAGCACAAGCCATCTCCGGGGACCGGGGGTGCAGCACGAGCGCGGTGTGCGTGTATGTTGTGCCTAGGCAAAAATAAGTAACTCTGACGATGCCATGCGCTGTACCGATAGCTTCGTGTTTGGTGGGTTTAGTCAGTCTGTCGGGCTTACACAGACTTGGGAAATAGAATCAGCAATGGTCATGGGAACCTAAAGCAAGAGCATTTTAGGGGTCTCAGTTTAGAAGGTTCCACATTGGATATTTGTGGGTAGAAGTTTGCTACACTGTTCTGCCAGTGGGGGGCAGAAGGTGATTTGTTTACAGTACTCCAACCAGGACATCAGCAAGACCCAAAAACCCTTAATTTGTCTTGATGGTCTTAATTTTGTCATTAAGGCAACTAAGTCTGTTAAGGCAAGTTGCTGACTTAATTGTGACTTAGAAATATTGCCCTAAGGCAAGATTAAGAACACCTAAGTCACACCAACAAATTTAAGTTCTCTAAGTCAAGTTAAACACAATTTTAAGGGGTGCACACAATTCACACTTTTTACTATTACTATTTTTAGGGCAGTATGCTACAGTTCATCTACAGAAGATGGGAAAACAAGTAGATACAGTAGAATTATAACAAGTTACCAATAAAAGTACAATAAAAAGCAGTGCCAGCACAGCCACAACAGTAGGAAGGGTGATGGCACAGCCATAGAGGTGGGGGTCTGCTGCAGCCACTGTGGCAGGGACGGTGCGGCACGGCGCGGCGTGACAGGGCGCAGCGCGGTGCGGCACGGCAGGGCGCGGCGGGGCACGGCAGGGCGCGGCGGGGTGCGGCAGGGCGCGGCAGGGCGCGGCGGGGCGCGGCGGGGCGCAGCAGGGCGCGGCGGGGCGCAGCAGGGCGCGGCGGGGCGCAGCAGGGCGCGGCGGGGCGCAGCAGGGCGCGGCGGGGCGCAGCAGGGCGCGGCGGGGTGCAGCAGGGCGCGGCGGGGCGCAGCAGGGCACGGCGGGGCGCGGCGGGGTGCAGCAGGGCGCGGCGGGGCACGGTGGGGCGCGGCGGGGTTGGCTGGGCGACCGCGACGGCAATGGCGGCGAGGCTGCTGCTGCCGTGGCCGCGGTGCGGCAGCAGCTGCCGTGAGGATGCTGCCGTGGCCGCGGTGGCTGCAGGGATGGTGCTGGGCGACGTCAACGACGATGGCGGTGAGGGTGCTGCCGCCGTGGCCGCGGCGAAGGCGCTGGCGTGGTGGGGGTGGCGGTTGCGGTTGCGGCTGCAGTGAGGGTGCTGCCATAGCCCCTGCAGCGACGACGGTGCCGGCGCGGCCGGCGGTGGGGATGGTGTTGAGCGACAGCGACAGTGCAGTGGCGGCGGCGGCGATGATGGTGCTGGAGAGATGACAACGGCGATGGAGGTGCTGCCACCGCCACAACCGCAATGACAGTGCTGACACCGCAATGGCTGCGGTGACGGTGACGGGTGCGGCGGCGGGGAGGGTGCTGGGCGACCGCAACAGTGAGCTTGGTGGCACTACCGCAACGGCGGTGAGGGTGCCAGGGTGACGGCGATAGCGCTATGGCATGGTTGCAGTCTAGTCAGTTATACCACATATTATGATTTGACTGAGGTACATAGCTGGTGGTGAACTCCACCTCTGCCAACACCCCAATGGTTGGCCACTGGGGAAACACGAAGACAATAAGTCCCGCGTCCCGCGTCGCTTGTTCCTCCGCGTGAAACGTCGCTTGTGGCCTGAGTCGCTGAGGAAGAGGAACTGTGGGCCAAGTCTTCAGTCAAAAGGCACGCACATCTGCCAGTGGATTGAGGGAAAGAGCCGCCTGAATAAACGCGTGGACAACTAGAAATGATGCACTATAGAAAATGGGCGTTGACTTAGAAAAAAACGGACGGATGTTTACAGGTCATGTGACGGCCAATGTTGAACTTTTTTTTTCGTTCGCACTACCCACTTGACGGCATGTTCAATTGAGCGTGCCATCCTTGGTTTTTCCTTCCTAGCTCATAATTTTTATTCTGCAGGTATAGTTGTGCCCACGGGGTATGAACAAGCCCCAGGGTATGCCCCGCCACATCGCCACCTACGCGCCTGCATGCACGGCATCCACATCGTTCGCCACGATCGTGGCTGCCTTCTTTTCTTGGGACGGCAAGGTGAGCACGAATATCACTACCACCACCTCTTCATACCAGCCACGTCACCACCTCCACCTCCACCATCAGCTCTTCGTCACTACCATCCCTTTCACATCGCCAATGCCGCCGCCGCCTCGTCTCCGTTGCCACCGCCTCGTCTCCGTTGCCACCGCCTCGTCCCCGTCGCCACGGCCACCTTATCGTAACGACCACGTACCGCCACCATCTCGTACCGGCCACGTCACCACGCGCGTTCGCCTCCTGAGCCAGCAGGTGAGCCTTTATTTCTATTTTTTGCTATGTAGTGCTAACGCGTCAGGGATGCCGAAACACCCTCGTTCACAGTTACCGCGGTCTTCAAACCGCCGCTACCACCAACGGCCAAGAGGGCTCCCAAAGACAGGGGCAACATGAGCACGGGAAGCATTGCATCCCGAGCTCACAGGTATGTCCTCTTTTTTTCTGTCAAGTTTTTTATGTCTTGAGTCTCTTAATCTACAGGAACTAATGACGACGGCAGCAGCACCAACGGCGACGCTGGCACGACCAACGACGATGACGGCGACATCGTGACGACCACCGCGACACTGCGACCACGACCGCGACACCACGACCACGACCGCGCCCGCGACCGCGACCGCAACCACGACCACCGCACCCCGACCATGACTACCGCGACGGATGACAACGACCACTGCGACAATGACGGCGGCGACGACGACCGTGACGGCACGGCTGCTGTCACGCCAGTGCCGCCGCCGTGCCAGCACCGTCACTGTGGTTGCTGCTGTACTGATGACTGCCATATCTTTATTAGGTTAATTAATTATTAATTATTATACATTCTACCTGTAAAATAGAGTAGTAAACAATATAATATGAATTTTGAGCCTCTTAAATGTGTGTAAATGTTAATTAAAGCAGGCTTAAAATTGTCTTAGCCACTACTTAAAAAGTTTTAAGTTCACACAGCCATGAAAATTTAAGGCATCACAAGGCTGCTAAGTGGTAAATTAAGAGAATGATGTCTTAATTAAGAGGTGACCTTGCTTAATTGGTCTTAGGAAAAAATGGTCTTAAATTTGTCTTAGAAAAATTTTAAGGCCAATTAAGATTCATTAAGCACTTTTTGGTTTACCTGATGGAGCTGAGTAAAGGTGGTGTCATCCATGTGTAAGAAAGTACCACTCCTGCCACAGCAGAAATCATGAGGGAGGAATAATCAAGGAAGAACTGCAGTGTTATGCTCAGCCTAGGGCGTTCTAAGTGACTTGCTTATCGTAGACTTGGTTCAGCCCAAGTCCTGCTTCAGGGTGCATCAGCGAACCTGCAATACTCCCATAGCAATAGGCCTACCCCATAGCACACCATAGCACACCATAGCATTGCATAGTTTATCAGCAAACCCATAGTTGGCCATAGTTGGCCATAGCATTGCATAGTTCATCAGTAAACCCATAGTTGGCCATAGAAAGGGGCCTACTGCACAGCACTGCACAGCACTGCACAGCACTGCACAGCACTGCACAGCACTGCACAGCACTGCACAGCACTGCACAGCACTGCACAGCACTGCACAGCACTGCACAGCACTGCACAGCACTGCACAGCACTGCACAGCACTGCACAGCACTGCACAGCACTGCACAGCACTGCACAGCACTGCACAGCACTGCACAGCACTGCACAGCACTGCACAGCACTGCACAGCACTGCACAGCACTGCACAGCACTGCACAGCACTGCACAGCACTGCACAGCACTGCACAGCACTGCACAGCACTGCACAGCCTGAGCACTGCACAGCACTGCACAGTCTCATGCCACTGGGCAGCACCTGCTGCCGCTGCACCCACACTGCCACAGCACCACAGCTGGCATGACCACACTTGCTACCACCACCATTGTTGCTGGTGGTGCTGCTCCCACTGCCACACTGCTGCTGCTGGTGCTTGCTGCACTCCAGACTACTCCTATAACTAAAAACACCTTTATTATACCTTTAACTTTACTACTCTTTATTATACACTATTAGACTATAATATACACTATTATAAATGGTGTTGCACTGCTGGTCGCAGTTGCGCTGTCCATCACAGTCACACTGTCTGTCACCATGGTCGCGCTGTCTGTCGCGGTCACGCTGTCCATTGCCACGGTCGCGCTGTCCGTCACCACGGTCGCGCTGTCCGTCGCTGCGGTTGCACTGACTGTCATGGATGTTGCCCATCATTGTCGCACTCGCCGCCGCTCCCGCTGTTCTGGTTGCTGTGCCCACTGCTGTTGTTGGTGCTGCTGATGCTGGTGCTGTGCTGGTGCTGCCGCCGCTCTCACTGCTGCTCTGGCTGCTGGTGCCGCTGGTACTGGTGCCGGTGCCGCTCTCGCTGCTGCCGCCACCATTGTCGCCGCTGTTGCTGGTGCCAGTTCCAGCTCCAGTGCTGCTGGTGCTGTGCCACGGCTGTTGGCCTTGTTGCAGTTGTCGTGGCCATCATTGCTGCCAGTGGGGAGGGTGATGGCACGGCCATAGAGGCGGGGGTCTGCTGCGGCCACTGCGGCAGGGACGGTACTGGTGCGGCGGGGTGCGACGGGGTTGGCTGGGCAACTGCGATGGCGATGGTGGCAAGGGTGCTGCTGCCGTGGTTGTGGTGAAGGGGTTGGTGTGGTTGCAGTTGCGGTGATGGTGCAGCAGTGGCTGCCATGAGGATGCTGCCATGGCTGCAGTGGATGGTGCTGGGTGACGTCAACAGTGATGGCGGTGAGGGTGCTGCCACCGTGGCCACGGCAAAGGCGCTGGCAGCTGTGGCTGCGGCTGCAGTGAGGGTGCTGCCATAGCCGGGGCAGCGACAATGGTGCCGGCACGGCCGGTGGTGGGGATGGTGTTGGGCAATGGCGACAGTGCAGCGGCAGCAGCGATGATGGTGCTGGAGTGATGGCGATGGCAATGGAGGTGCTGCCACCGTCGCAACCGCAATGATGGTGCTGACACCATGACGGCTGCAGTGACGGTGATGGTATGGTGGCGGCGGGGAGGGTGCTGGGCAACTGCAACAGTAAAGTTGGTGGCACTACCGCAACAGCGGTGGGGGTGCCGGGGCGACGGCGATAGCGCTATGGAATGATTGCAGTCTAGTCAGT
>WTXC01000134.1:0-70480 GCA_022496195.1 Lactifluus subvellereus | reverse complement strand
AAATCTGAGCTTATGGTCTATTTAGGCCGCGCTCATGGCATTAAAGGACATCGCTTTATGCGACTTCCTAACAATGTCATTTACATAGGGACTACCGCCCTATTTGATGAGAGTCTGTACCCTAAATGCCGCTGGAAAGCGCAGCGTGGTACCACACGCATTGATGAGCCAGAATCAGCTCAACCTCCACTACAGCCCATTCCTGGTGGTTTTGATGATGACTGGAGTAACCCTGCTCCTTCACCATCGCCTCCTTCTTCCAAGCAACCGCCCACAGTTAAACCTGAACCTGGGCCTGCAGATAAAGGCAAAGGAAAAGCCCCTGCCCCCGGCCAGGGTCAGGAAGCCTTTCCTCCACCGCGTCCACCTAGGAGTCCCCAGAGGGTACGCCATCCCCTCCCAAGGGAACAGGAAGAGCCTACAGAGCCTCCTTTGGAGCCATTACCTCCACTTACTCCTACACCCTCGCGCAGAGCACGACAGAGAACCGCAGAATTGCCATCTCAGCCACCAGCTGAATTGCGACGTTCTCAGCGGACGCGAAGGCCTCCAACTCGTCCTGGCAATGTCTATGGGGATAGGCACCCCACTCAAATAGAGAGAGACATTGAGCGGGAAGGCCAGTGGCAAAGAATGATTGAACCTGAGCCAGGTAGCTCCCGCACACGTCAATCAAGTAGGCAGGACACTCCTGTACTACCTACTCCACAGCCTCCTAGCGACACCCCGCTCTCTCAGCCACACTCTGAGGACGAAGTTGAAACAAACCTATTCTCCCAAGCGGAAGAAGGGGGAGTCAAATTACTGAATCATCTGCTCGCCGCAGCAGTTCCACCAGATTCAGAGCCACAAGACACTTCCAATGTAAGGGAGTGGTCCTATAAGGACATTCAGCGCATGCCTATAGCGCAACAAAAGGAATGGAAGACTGCCTGTCACGAAGAACTAGACTCACTTCGTGCACGACATGTCTTTGAGCTAGTAGATCCTCCGCATGGGAGGAAGATCATCAAAAACCGATGGGTCTTTGATGTAAAGCAAGATGGACGCAAGAAGGCCCGGCTCGTAGCCAAAGGGTTTTCTCAGGTTGAAGGCATTGACTACAACAAGATATTCTCTCCCGTTGTACGATATGAAACAGTCCGCCTAATGCTAGCACTGGCAGCGCTACAAGATTGGCACATTACTGGGCTGGACGTTAAAACTGCCTTCCTCTATGGAAAGCTCGATGAAGAGCTATTCATGGAACAGCCTGAGGGCTTCATTAAACCTGGCCAAGAACGCAAAGTCCTGCGTCTCAAGCGCGCCATATATGGTCTCAAACAAGCTGCTCTACAATGGTGGAAAGCGCTTGATGAGTCCATGGCTGCCCTAGGCTTCACATGTCTACTTTCTGACTCAGGAGTGTTTGTCTATATGTCTAAAGGCAAACACCCAGTCATTGCAATCGTCTATGTAGACGATGCACTGTTCATGGGGAAAGATCTTTCCCAAGTGAACAAACTCAAGTCTGCATTCATGCAAGCATGGGAATGCCGTGACTTAGGCAACGTTAAGGAGTTCTTGCGCATGCGCATTAGACGCAAGAATAAGCGTATCTACTTAGATCAGACCGCTTATCTTGCTAAAGTGCTGCAACGCTTTGGAATGACCAATGCAAAAGCTGCGGACACTCCACTCCCAATGGGCTATATTCCAACGCCCAATAACGAGCCTGTCAATGACGCTATTCGCCATAAGTTCCAGCAAGTGATCGGCTCACTCCTGTACATAATGTTAGGCACACGCCCTGACATAGCGTACGCAGTGACCAAGCTTTCACAGTATAGCGCGAACCCCTCTCAAGACCATTTAAACAGAGCGCTGTATATCTGCCGCTACTTAGTTGGTACATCCAACTATGCTATGGTCTATGATGGAGTGAACGGCAAAGGCTTTCAAGCCTACGCTGATTCAGATTGGGGAAGCAATACTGAGAATCGCCGTTCCACTACTGGATACATGATAAGCCTTGCAAGCGCAGTCTTCACCTGGAATTCCAGAGCTCAGAAGACTGTCACACTCTCATCCACTGAAGCAGAATACATGTCCTTGTCTGATACAAGTAGACAGGTTGTCTGGGTCCGTTCTCTCCTTGAGGAGATCGGATTTACCATCAAACCTATTCCGCTCAATGGAGACAACCAAGGAGCCATATTTATGGCCTCTAATCCTGTCCAAGAGCATTGTATCAAACACATTGATATACGCTACCACTATATTCATCAAGTGGTAAAGGACGGGAAGGTTAAACTCCAATTTGTGGATGGAGATAAAAATCCTGCAGACATGTTCACTAAGAATCTAGGACGCACTAGATTCCATGAACTTAGGGGTCAACTTGGGCTTGAGTTTTACTCGCCTAAGAATGCTTAGTGCACCTATGCAGTGCAATCTCTGTGTGCCATCTTTGGCACACGCTGCAATGCTCAGGACGCGAACTTCATCTTCCCTGAAGCACTAGAATCCATGGGGACTCCTATTACGCTCTTACGCAACGAGATGGACGCGTTTCAGCTTGCACAAGCGTATATAGTCCACGTGTGAAACTAGCCTCCAGGATTGGTATGCAGGCATCTGCGGTGAATACACGGTTGCGCAGCCTACAAGTCCTGAAATGCAGGAGATGCACTCTAACACAGAGACTGTCACGAATCCCTGACTCCCGTCAGATGTGCGATGCTCTCGCCACACACATGACCCTTGTTTCCCTGATCAAGAAACTGATGGGTGCATGTCCCTTGGCTTCCAGAGCAGTCTCAGATGCGCCACTTAGCGTGCTGGATTCCCTATGCACGGAAGGTCTGGACTCCTGTACTCGCATCACAGAGAGTCAAAGATCCCCCACACATGCCATGCCTTTCCTTCCTATTGGAAAAAGATCTGGGGCATAAAGTCCAAAACAGCACTTGCGCATCAAAATGCTTCTCTGACCAGCTCTGTTATTACAGTACACTTAGCAAGGGGGAGTGTTGAACCGGAAACACACAAGCCGGCATAGCCGTGCATCCGGTTAGGGGCTCTATACCACGCCCTAGTTGAGTAGAGCAATCCCCTTATGGGATTTACAAGGACACTCCTTTACGGTTATTAGTTTACTGTCACATAGTGACCAGTCACTCCTGTCCTTCGTGTATATAAGCTCCTTGGTAGTACGCACTAATCCTCAGTACTCTGACTTCTACTTGTCGCTGTATAAGTGAGTCTCTTACTCCCTGGTTGTATGCGCACTATGTGCTGCTCAACACCGTTGGCACAGGTCCTTGGGCACTCGTGGCGATGGCAGTTAACGTCGCTTTCGAGTTGGTTCGTGGCTTCTCGTGTCCAGAGGACGGCTTCGAGGATTTCTGGCAAGCTAATCTTGTGGGGGGGTCCTAAACGCGGTCGTCGAGTAGACTCCAGGGCTCTAGCGATAGCTGTAAGATAGTGAGGGCTGCTTCAAACGCTGTGAAGTCTTCTAGCCACTTATTTTCGATGAATTGAAAGTTTTCTATTTCGATTGAGAGGGCGTGATGTTGCTCTGATGGTCCTTCGGCACAGGACAGGAAGCAGGTGGCGTTGTGACGATATACTGCGTCGTCTAGGAGGATTCTCCACTGAGTGATGTGTGCACGTCTTCTGTTAAGATCGCTGAGGCGTTCCCAATAGTCTGCGTTGTCCAGGGCGGGGCGTTCCTGGTGGTTAGTGGGAAGCTTGACTTATGTTACGGCTCAACGGGCCGTGAGCACGACTTGTGCGACTTGGGCGTGGGCAAGAGTGAACACGTGCGAGGTAACGAGCACGTGGTCCTGAGCGTGACACTTTCCGGTGGTCACATCGACGCGAGAGTGAAGCTAAGTTCTTCGGAGTAGGGCGAGCACGTGGCTAGTGCGAAGACCCAAAGCTAAGTCATTACAGCCGACTTAGAGAGGCGTGAGAGCGAAGCAGAGCCTTGCTGAGCGATGAACGCGAAAGGCGACTTGAAGCGGCAAGTTCAAGTAAAGGCGAAGTGGCTTAGAGCGGCGAGCTCAAGTGAGGAGACAAGACAATCAAATTGAGAAACGAAGTCAAGCTTAGGGCTTGACTCTACGCAAACTAAGGCCCTTATATAGGCCTGGTACAGGGGAGTCACATGCTACTACTACCGAGTCATAACGAGGGTAGTGGAGTAGTCCGCTAAGTATAGTACCAGCCCCACAGGCCACTGTGGAGCGGGGTGAGTCAGGATCGAGTCAGGGCTAAGTATAGTATGCGCTCCACGTCCAGTGGAGCGCAACGAGCCATAGCTATCGGGGTCTAGAACATGAGGCGAGACGCGGGCTAGGTATCGTAGCGAAATGAAAAAGAGACGGTCCGCTCAGTCCGAAGGGGAAAACGTAACAAACCAATGTCTCGATCACTACTCCTACCTTTACAGTCACCACATATTCGACCCCAGCGGCAGTAGTATCCGGTTCACCCCAAGGCGATAATAATACTACATTAATTGCTGCAATTTCTGGGACGATCGGCGGCCTGGTTCAACTTATCCTCCTCTTCCTCGCTTTCCAGTGTTGGTGCTGCTGCAACCGTGATGAGTAGTTTGACGGCACTTTCGACCCTGTGCGCATCATTCGAGATAGCATCGGCCACACAGATCTCATGGGCACTGACATCACACCATACAGCTACGAGCCAGGGGAGGGGGGCGGTGTTGCATCTGGCCCCTCAAGAGGACCTAGGCATCAGGGAAATTCCGGGCAGTCTGATCCAGACCGCTCAGACACCTCAGACCACTAAGGCAGAGTGTTACGGCTCGACGGGCCGTGAGCACGACTTGTGCGACTTGGGCGTTGGCAAAAGAGAGAGCACGTGCAAGGCAATGAGCACGTGGTCCTGAGCGTGACACTTCCGGTGGTCACGTCGACGCGAGAGTGAAGCTAAGTTCTTTCAGAGTAGGGCGAGCACGTGACTAGTGCGAAGACCCAAAGCTAAGTCGTTACAGCCAACTTAGAGAGGCGTGAGAGCGAAGCAGAGCCTTGCTGAGCGATGAACGCGAAAGGCGACTTGAAGTGGCGAGTTCAAGTAAAGGCGAAGTGGCTTAGAGTGGCGAGCTCAAGTGAGGAGGCAAGACAGATCGAATTGAAACGAAGTCAAGCTTAGGGCTTGACTCTACGCAAACTAAGGCCCTTATATAGGCCTGGTACAGGGGAGTCACATGCTACTACTACCGAGTCACAACGAGGGTAGTGGAGTAGTCCGCTAAGTATAGTACCAGCCCCACAGGCCACTGTGGAGCGGGGCGAGTCAGGATCGAGTCAGGGCTAAGTATAGTATGCGCTCCACGTCCAGTGGAGCGCAACGAGTCATAGCTGTCGGGGTCTAGAACATGAGGCGAGACGCAGGCTAGGTATCGTAGCGAAATAGAAAAGAGACGGTCCGCTCAGTCCGAAGGGGAAAACGTAACACAGAGTTTGACACACCAGGCACACCAGATTGGACTCAGACCAGGTTCAGACCGGGATTCAGACAGTTTTCAGATGGACATAGTGATGGACCAGAATTCAATTCTTCTTTATTACTGCATATGGATGATGGCCTACTAGTATCATGTAAACAAATGTACAGTACAGTACATTATACCCCACGACACCAGTGTATGCTGAGTTTGACAAGGTAGATGCATAACTGGGTCTATGGTATACACAATGATTCGGACCAGGGGAGGCATCTGCAATATTCATCTGAACAAAGGCTGGTGGCATTGAGGTGGGGGCAACGTCTGGGGGCTAAGGATGAACGTCAGCGTGACACCAGAGAGGAAACCAAATACTCCTGGTTCCTCACCATACACATTGTTGCCCGTGTCGTTGTGGGCACTATGCACACACCGCACCACGAACACAGTACATTCAAAGAGCGCATCAAGAAATACAGCAGATTTGGCAGTGCAATCGAGGGCACTAAGTGCGTGTCCATCGACGGCGGCCCAGCATGAAGAGAAGAATGGACTGGCACATATGTCGGAATCCAAGTACAGTAGGATCTGTGAAGGTGGAATTCAATGCTGTGAGATAAGTCCTCAAAGGCAGGCGATCACCCATGTTAACCTATGGGACCAGAAGCGAATTGTTCTCTTCCGCATCAGAACCATCATCTTCATCTGGCTGTTGCATCGGTCTCCACCACTTGCACCTCACCTGTCCCAGTGACACCTGTGCTCGTGCAGGATTGGGGCTCTGAGTTGGCACACAAAGAGGAGTTTTCTGTGAGCTCAAGCACCTAGAGCATGTGGAGCAATGGCTGGGGGCATATAAATGTGGCAACTTGGGCATCCTAGAGAATACTGAGTCACAGGTCACACAAGTGGAAAGATGGCATACGCACGAAGATCTATGATAGCTGCGCCCTCAGGCCGTACACATTGAGAGCGAGAGCCTTGAGGTGAGGTGTATTTACAACCATCTTGATAGCAAGGAAAGCAGAAGAGGGGTTTGAGCAACATCTAAATTCAAAACGCACCTCAAGTTCATGTATGAGGGGTGGAGTATCGCAAACGTGGTAGTTATGAGTGAACTCTTGGAAGGGAAAAACATAGCACTTGTGAGTGTGAAAATACAATTCAACTCGAACCTGCCCGGAACGTTGACGAAAACACTCAAAACAGACACTACTCAGACGCTCAGAATTAGGTAATGCGACACTGCACCGTGAACCTTACTCATCGGTACTGAGCCCTCATCTCGACTTTTCCTGTGTTTCCCTACCCACCTGTGGGCATCGTGCCCTCTTGTGTCTCCGTGTGATTCCTCTTAGAAACTTCCTAAGACCCCTGTGAGAGCAACGCGTGGTCTATCCTTTGGCCGCTCGATATCTTGCCAGTACCATCGCTCTCTCTTCCCTCCCCTCCTGCTCCCTTCGAACTCACCAGTGCGCCCACTATGTAGGCCTTTGGCCTGGGCGTCTTAGCCTATCTGGGCTCATAGACATGAGCACGCATACATATCCCTGTCTTCGCCTGCCCATCCCGGACTCGGACATGTCGCGCGTGGTGGTACGCGAGCCGGCGGGGAGCGCCTACGACGTCACCGATAATGTTACGCACTAGGCCGACGCTCGGTGAGGGTGACACAAACGGGGCCATCAGTTGCGAGGTGGCAGAAGGTCGCAACCAGACGCTGTCCTTGAATATCGAGCCAGAGTCGTCGGCGCGAGCGCGGAGCAGATGCTGTGGCGAGGACGATGGAGAAGATAACGACGGTGCGTGCGCGTACGAGGACTACGAGGACGAATGAGAGTGAGACGACGCGCAGATGGCGCGAGCTGTGGCTTACGAATGGGTCGTGGAGGGCAGGTCACACGGCGGAATAGGACCCGTTTGTGTGTGACTCCGGAGCACCCACTGCAGTCCGGGTAGTGCTGTTGCCGGGACATGCGTGGTTAATCAAACGGTACCTCACTAGTAAGTTACCACACCGGGTCCCTTTATAAGTATTGTTCTGGCAGGGGTAATCACTGCGTAACTTCAGTATGCTGTGTCGATGACCAGATTCATCAGTGATCAGAGTACTTGAGCCGCAGCATGGGCATCCATTACTAACCTCCGGAAGGAATTCAGGCTATTCCCACTTTGTCCGACATATTCTTGCGCTCGTTCCCCAACCTTTTACCCATGTCTTCCCCTCATTCCCTTTCTTTCCCCTCGTTTGCACTGGCAACCGACCATGCCCTCTGCTGCACCTCCTCCGTCAGTGGAGAAGCCTCCCGCCCCACCGCCAGGCGATAAGAATCCCGCTCCAACAAGGGATAAGAACCCCCCTCCGCAAGGGGACAAGAATCCTGCTCAGCCAGGGAACAAGCACCCCACTCAGCCAGGGGACAAGCACCCCGCTCAGCCAGGGGACAAGACCCCCCCTCCGCCAGTGGTGACGCCTGCGCCTGCTCCACCAAAGGTGTCGTCCTCACTCCCTCCGTCACACATTCCAAACCCACCACCCACTCCAAACCGGCCTCCTTCCAACCCAACACACGGTTCAAACACAAGCCCGGCTCAGAAGCCAAGTGCGATTCCTGCGGTAGTTTCGACCACATCGACGTCTACATACACGTCTCTAGTCGTGTAAGCAGTCACAGGCACACAACTGCCGTTCCTCCTATTAACATTCTTCAGAACCACCGCACCTAATGGCGAAATCTTTACAACTACCTTTTATTCGACAATCATCATATATCCGTCCCTGGTAGTATCTGGTTCCCGAGGCAGCAGTTATACTGGTGTAATTGCTGGTGCAGTTGCTGGGGGGGTCGGCGGCCTGATTGTCCTCCTCTTCCTCGGTTTACTTTTCTGGCGCCGCAACCGCCGCCGCGACCGCGATGAACAGTTTGACGGCACTTTCGACCCCGCCCACGTCGTCCGAGATAGCACCGGCCACAAAGATCTCATGGGCACCGAGGTCACACCGCACAGCTACAAGCCAGGGGAGGGGGGAGGAGCTGCGTCTGGCCCCTCAGGAAGACCTAGCTCTCCAACCTCGAATGGGGAAGGCAGCATGCGGCAATCCCGTGAGAGTCAGGCGCTCCTTGGAGCCAACATACTCGACGCGAGCGCCGGCATGGCTACGGGAACCTCGGGATCGCACGACGCCACTCCTAGTTTTAGCGACAGCTCCTCCTCGTAGAAACCCTCGTCGATCGGGGCGCGCAGCAACTCGCTGGACGGCGGCGGCGCGGGTCCTAGCGCGGGATTCCCAGTGCCGCAGCCGTGTCGGCCGTTGTCAGCCAAGGAACGCCGCCGCCAAGAGCAGGACGGCTATGTGCCCTTGATCGAGCCTTGGGATGGCGAGGTCGAGGTCCTTCAGAGCCCGCATAGCGAACACATCACCATGCCTGTGCCCATTGTGAAGGGCGACCCCCCGCAGGTGCCCGCGAGCGTGCCTGAGGATGGCCCCCGAGTCGGGGCATACAGCACTCGGATGGTGGACGAGTCGATTCTGGTGGGGCTGTGAGCCCCCCGCCGGAGATTCCACCGAGCTACGAATCGATACCTAGGAATGACCTGTAACCTTCTTTTTTGTTGTTGATGTTGTTCTAAAGCTATACTATAGTATATAGATTTGGCAGTAAGGACTGCACCGCCTGGACTATCTATCTTCGTCCACATTTCCTGTATGAGAAGGGCAGTAAGATAATCGTCACGGATCAGAAGAGTAGATTCAGGGAAATTTAATTATCGACTTGCGAGCTGAGCACATGCATGTACGAGCTGCCAGCCACGAGTGCAAGGATGACAACGTTGTTGAGACTCTTTTCCCATAGGGCATTATGCAACGACTTGGCTGCGTCGAGAGATGGTATGTCCGAGTCTGCCAGTGGCCTAGCTGAGTGCCAGCGTAGGCAAAGCATAACCAATTAAGCACGGCAGACTCTCATGAGCGGGTGAGCGTACACGCAGAGACTCGAATCGACGCCTTGCCGTGGTACATTCGTGTCTCGTGACGTTATTTATTTTCGCATGCAGGTTTGTTTTTGGCAGAGTGCTCACAGACACAGATGAGAAGTGGCACTAGTAGTATGTGCCCGGGCTGGAGCGCACCTGACTGTGACCGTCGACTCCAGTGTTCATGACAGATCCCGGGCAGAGTCCTGCTTCTTACCGCGCCGACATCATAGTTTACCCCAGATTACACTTGTGACTTGTCAGCAGTATCCTCTCACGCTTCACCCTCTTCACTTCCTGAGAAACTCGACTTCGACTTTTGGGATTCAACCCCCCACATGCCACTCCCCAGCCCCAGACTTGCTGCGTATCTCATCTAGAACAGATTTCCCCGCCAAGCCACCCACACATGGACGCCGACACAGGTGATGCCCTCTCCGGGACCGTCGGGCCAGCAGTCGCTCTCGTCACACGCCTCGTGCGTCACCATGCTTCTGTAAGGTGAGCCGTGCCGCTACGCTCGGAATGAGTCGCCTCAGAGCGCCTGTGACATCATCCGAGGCCTCCTTCCGCCCCACGGCTTGTCTTTCGACTTCAACAACGCTCTCCGAAACCTCCCTCGTTGAAGAGCTGCGTAACAAAAGCTTAACGAAGACTAGCTCAGCACGCCCTTCATTAATTTTACCGATGCATCCTAGTTCCCCGTATCTCACTCGGCTGACGTCGCTCGACGCCATGAAAACATTCGGACATCCCTTTTTGTATTCAGTCACATCTCGTAGCCCTGCGCCTGACGTCCCTTACACTCCCCACATCGCCGTTTTACTGATAGGCTGTGTCGCTCTTCAAAACTACCAACCTATTCCCCTCTTCGTATGTGCCTCAGTCGTAATATTATTGACGCGCTCACTTGTATATAAGCTACAGTAGAAGGCCTGCTGAAGGGCAGTGAAATGAAGCTGTATAGGACTTCCTCCTGGTACTCGAAACGTCTTGCGTGAATTCCTTTCCCTTTATCTCTCTCTCTCTCTCATCTTCGAACCCGCGCCATCATGCTCTACGTCCCGGATGTAATGTCCATGCCCGGCTGCACAGCTATATATGCGCGGAAGCTCAGTCGCATTCCATCCTGGGACCAAGATGTATGTGTTTGTGCCTGATAACATGCCTAATGCTACTGTGCCTCTCCTTTTTCAGCAGGCAAGAGTTCGCGGTGCCGTTGCACACAACTGGCAGGACGCTGACGTTCGGTCAGGAGTCGAGCTCACTGAACGCATGGCGGCTAGGTCTTCGTCGATGAATTCATACTGACTCCGCCCACTTAAAAAAGGGCTATTAGTATTGAAAAGGTGAGTGGCTTTGATCGGTTGGTTACGAGATAGACGGAAGATGTGTGGGCATGTTATCTGTAGTACGTGGTCGGGTTGGGCGGGCATCTCGTATTCAGAGTCAAATACTGTGCCTTTTCTTTGTCAGATGAATAGAGACCATATTGTTCCTCCACTAGGTGGAAATTATATCAGAGACGAGCCTGAGATCATGGTCCAGAAGTCTCGTCCCAACCGCCAGTAGTGCATTCCCGTGCTTCAGCTTCGGTCCCTGAAATTCCTGAGGATCTGCGTGCCACTTTCATCGTATGTCCTTTCACTTTGATGCAAATAGTTGGCATTTGGCCGTGCGCGACCGTCTCAAGATGTGCATTACGAGTGGAGTCATTTTCTCCGTGCGGACTGCAAATGACAATGTAATGAAATAGAAATACAGAATAGAGATCACCTAGAATACACGCGTTTTGGGCTATACAGTAACGCTAACGCTATATTCGCTGCAATAATATCCCCCTATCCCCATTTGGCACCATGCTCCAACAAAAGTTGTGCCATTTCTGGGTGTCCATGCTTTGTAGTAGCCCAATAGAGTGCAGACTTACCGTCATTTTCCTTTGCGTGTACGTCCGCCCCATGCCCAAGGAGTAGTAGACGAACGAGCGCGAACTTTCCATGGAGTGTCGTCGATTTCATTTCGTGCGTCCACATCAGCTCCATACTCTAGGAGGAGCTGTGCAACCTTGGTATGTCCATTGGCTGATGCAGAGTGCAATGGTGTCCAGCCCGACCCATTTCTCCCATTGACATTGGCGTTGTGACTGAGGAGCAGTTGTACAACTTCAATTTCCCACTGGACGATGCTGCGCATAAAGGAGTCTGGCGGTTCCTACACTTTGCATTTATGTCTTCCCCATGCGTGTTAATAAGGTGGTTTGCCAGACAAGTGAAACCGCAGAATGCCGCATAATACAAAGGCGATCCCCCAGGTGGTGATGGATATTCTTCGGAATAGTTCGTCGATCGCTGGGTTGGATCAAATATATCGTATATCCAAGTCCATACAGCAAGATGTTGCTTCTTTGGGTCGAATAGACTTTCCATGACATCTCCAATCTCCGATACTACGTTCTCGACCTTCGCGTGGTCCACCCAGTGCTTAACAGCATAAAATGCAAGAGGAAATCCACTGAGCCGCTTTTTGTCCGTTCTGTCGTCTAACTCAAGCAACACAACGAGGCAAGCGCGTGCGAGAATCGCATGAGCCGGTTCGAGGGGGACATGGTAGCGAGATACGACTCTGGCCTTCGACGAGGCGAGTCGCGCAGACGTCAAGAACTCCTTCACCGAAAAATGTGAGAACTGAACTATCTTCGAATCCTCGACATCGACGACCACGATTAAACTCGAACACGCCGAGAGAATAGCGTCTTCTGGATCCTCTGGACGCCAGCCCTCCACGAAGTTGGGGCCTGCATTCGAGACAAACTCGATCGCAAATATTTCCACGACTTCATCGATGCGAAGATTTTCCCTTTCCCCAGTGCTGAGAGGTCCTGTCCAATAACGTCTACCACTCAAGCTACTTTCCAACCTGGAAGCGGGCGGCACAAGCAGTGGCATGCTATTGCTATGAGGCTGCGACAATATTCGTTACTACTACAACTTGAATGCTCCAGGATTACTTTTCTTGCTAGCTCAGGGATACTATGAATATATGCCCTGCGGACGTGTTCAACCGACATCACGCGAGCACAGCTCATCCCCCACACTGACATGGTCTTCCTCAACCAAAACCTATGCCAACACACCATGAGCCTTTCTGCTTGCACTTGGTGCCCCCCCATGCCCACGGGTGCCCCCTCTTCCTCCTCCTCCTCCTCCTCCATCTCCGCCTCCACCAATGCCACCCTGTCCACCCTATGCCGCGCACGCATCGGCAGTGGCACAGAAGAGGTGGAGAGCACGCGCACGGGGAGCAGCTTCTGGGCCGCGGGGCACGACAGCAGCCACGGGAGCATCACATCCTCCACCTCGCTGCTGCTCCATCTGGCCTCCCTGCAGGCAAACGACACAGGCGACGACTCGGACAGCACCGAGATCGCGGCTGGCTCAAGCAACGATGGGTCGGGCGCCGCGGTGCTTACGCCCAACACGAGCTTAGTACTTAGAATAGAATACGGAGAGGGTGTTACCGAAGATGGAGACGGTGCCGGATGCTAGTACATCTGGTCACACAAAGTGCAGACCGTCTATTTGAATGAACTTGTCCCAAACGGAGCACCTTGTCCGTCACCATATTTGTACGAGATGCCTATCCTTGCCTGAGGCGATGATTATCGTCTACTGGTGTTCTGTTGGTTGTGATCCATGAACACCTGCTATAAGGTCAGCGTGTCCGCTGTCTCTGTAATCGCACGTTTCGTACCCTTCGCCCTCAAACTTGAAGTTAACTCCGGCCCGGGTGATGCCGCAACGTCCCTGGGGCTCGGGTGCGTCACCGTGACCAGCCGGCAGACCATCATTCAAGTTCATAATCACCTTCTCAGTCACCCTCTGCCCTTTGGCCGCTCGCGTGCCACAACACTACCACTCGTCTCGCTTATGCCTTTGTTCTTTCTAGATACCTTTCCGTGCTCCCCCGTGGAGTGCTTATCTCTTTGCGCTTCAGTCTACTTTGTGCCTCGTGTCTTCATTGTTCTCACTCGTTCCCGTTTCTGGTATGTTTCCCTTCATTCTTCTATCGCGCCCTGCTTACAGGTTCCTGTGGCGTCCTATGATGATCTACTGAGGGCGCACCCCCAACCTAATGTTTTGCGACACGTACGGTACCTAACTCATCGGTTCCGAGCCCTCGTCTCGACTTTTCCTGTGTCACGGCTTCCCTACCCGCCTGCGCGGGCATCGTGCCCTCTCGTGTCTCTATATCCCACTTGCAACTCGTGTTTTTTTACCCTCTGATCCGTCCTCTTCCTGCCCGCTGAATTCGTTTCGACCCCGAACTCTACACTTCTGGGCCACCTATGCTCGTGTCCTGTGTATCTAAAAGCACCTAGTTTGTGGAACAGAAAGGCGCAACAAGCATCTTAGAGCCGTTGCAAGGCATCATTGTCTCCTGCCTCCCTGTGACTCCTCCTAGAAACTCCCTAAGACTCCTGTGAGAACAATGCGCGGTGTATCCCTTGGCCGCTCGATATCTCGCCAGTACCATCGCTCTCTCTTCCTTCCCCTCCTGCTCCCTTCGAACTCACCAGCGTGCACACCAGTGCGCACCTTGTGTAGCCTTAAACCCGACTTTGGCCCGCGCGTCTCAGCCCATCCAGGTTCATAGGCATGAGCACGATTCAGAGCGCACCGCCTTCAGGCTCACGCTCTCCTATATGCCCCTGCCTTTGCCTGCCCATCCCTCGGACACGTCGCGCATAGCGGTACGCGAGCCGGCAGGGAGCACCTACGACGTCATCGACGATGTTACCCACTAGGTCAACGCTCGGTGAGGGTAACTCAAACGGGGGCCATCAGTTGCGAGATGGCAGAAGGTCACAACCGGACGCCGTCCTGGGATATCGAGCCAGATTCGTCGGCGCGAGCGCGGAGCAGATGCTGTGGCGAGGACGATGACGATGGTTCGTGCGTGTACGAGGACGAAGGAGTGTGAGACGGTGCGCAGATGATGCGGCGCGAGCTGTGGCTCACGAACAGGTCGAGCCAGTGGTTTGGGTAGGTGGAGAGCAGGTCGCACACGGCGGAATAGGACCGTTTGCGCGTGACTCTGGAGCGCCCACTGCAGTCCGATTAGCGCTGACGCCGGGACACGGGACGTGCGTACAGCACCACACCACACTAGTACCACATCCCTGGGCTCTGGGTCCCTTTATACAGTATTATTCCACTGCGTCACGGTAACCTCAGTATGTCGATTATCACATCCATCAGTGATCAATCAGAGTACTTGTGCCGCATGGCTTGGGGCGTTCATTTAGTTTCCAACTAACTAGGTCTGGAACTCAGGCTATCCGCCCTTGGTCTGACATGTTCTTGCGCACCTTTTTATCTATATATTTCCCTACGTTCCCATTCCTTTCCCTCGTTTGCAACCGACCATGTCTTCTCCTGTGAGGGTGAGGGCTCCTCCTGATCCACCTCCTGCTGCACCACCTCCTCCTGCTAAACCTCCTCCCGATGCACCGCCTCCTCCTGCTAAACCCCCTCCTGATGCACCCCCTCCTCCTGCCAAACCACCTCCTGATGCACCCCCTCCTCCTGCCAAACCTCCTCCTGACTCTCCTCCTCCTGCTAAACCACCTCCCGATGCACCCCCTCCCCCTGCTAAACCGCCTCCTGACGCTCCTCCTCCTGCTAAACCACCTCCCGATGCACCCCCTCCCCCTGCTAAACCGCCTCCTGACGCTCCTCCTCCTGCTAAACCACCTCCCGATGCACCTCCTCCTCCTGCTAAACCACCTCCCGATGCACCACCTCCTCCTGCTAAACCACCTCCAGATGCACCTCCTCCTCCTGCTAAACCACCTCCCGATGCACCTCCTCCTCCTGCTAAACCACCTCCCGATGCACCACCACCTCCTGCTAAACCACCTCCAGATGCACCTCCTCCCCCTGCTAAACCACCTCCTGACGCACCTCCTCCTGCCAAACCTCCTCCTGACGCACCTCCTCCTGCCAAACCGCCTCCTGATGCGCCTCCTCCTGCCAAACCACCTCCTGACGCACCTCCTCCTGCTAAACCGCCTCCTGATGCGCCTCCCCCTCCAGTGACGCCCCCACCTCCGGTAAAGGTGACGCCCGCGCCTCCTCCGCCAGTGACACCCGCGCCTCCTCCGCCAGTGACACCCGCGCCTCCTCCGCCAGTGACGCCCGCGCCTCCTCCGCCAGTGACACCCGCGCCTCCTCCGCCAGTGACACCCGCGCCTCCTCCGCCAGTGACGCCCGCGCCTCCTCCGCCAGTGACACCCGCGCCTCCTCCGCCAGTGACACCCGCGCCTCCTCCGCCAGTGACACCCGCGCCTCCTCCGCCAGTGACACCCGCGCCTCCTCCGCCAGTGACACCCGCGCCTCCTCCGCCAGTGACGCCCGCGCCTCCTCCGCCAGTGACGCCCCCACCTCCGGTAAAGGTGACGTCCGCACCTCCTCCGCCAGTGACGCCCCCACCCCCGGTAAAGGTGACGTCCGCACCTCCTCCGCCAGTGACGCCCCCACCTCCGGTAAAGGTGACGTCCGCACCTCCTCCGCCAGTGACGCCCCCACCTCCGGTAAAGGTGACGTCCGCGCCTCCTCCGCCAGTGACACCCCCACCTCCGGTAAAGGTGACGTCCGCGCCTCCTCTACCAGTGACGTCCCAGCCTCCTCCACCAGTGACGTCCCAGCCTCCTCCGCCAGTGACGTCCCTGCCTCCTCCACCAGTGACGTCCCAGCCTCCTCCACCAGTGACGTCCCTGCCTCCTCCACCAGTGACGTCCCTGCCTCCTCCACCAGTGACGTCCCTGCCCCTCCACCAGTGACGTCCCTGCCTCCTCCACCAGTGACGTCCCTGCCTCCTCCACCAGTGACGTCCCTGCCTCCTCCACCAGTGACGTCCCTGCCTCCTCCACCAGTGACGTCCCTGCCTCCTCCACCAGTGACGTCCCTGCCTCCTCCGCCAGTGACGTCCCTGCCTCCTCCACCAGTGACGTCCCAGCCTCCTCCACCAGTGACGTCCCAGCCTCCTCCATCCCCGCCCACGACCAAACCCACAGCCCCGGCTCAAGTCACGACCTCAGCCAAGGTCACGACACCGGCCCTAGTCGCGACCACCACTACAACTAAGACAACCAAGAAACCCTCCAACCAAACACCCGATTCACGTACAAGCCCGGCTCAGAGCCCAACTCCAGTGCCAAGCGCCCTTCCTGTGGTAGTTTCGACCACATCGACGTCTATATACACGTCTCTAGTCGTGTAAGCAGTCACAGGCACACGCTGCCATTCTTCTTGTTGATATCCTTTCAGAACCACCGCAGCCAATGGCGCGATCGTTACTTCTACCTTTTATTCAACTGTCATCATATATCCGACCCTAGTACTATCCGGCTCATCCCGAGGCGGCAGTAATACTGGTGCGATTGCTGGTGCGATTGCTGGGGGGATCGGCAGCCTGGTTCTCTTCCTCTTCCTCGGTTTACTTTTCTGGCGCCGCAAGCGCCGCCGCAGCCGCGAAGAACAGTTTGACGGCACTTTCGACCCCACCCGCATCATCCAAGATAGCACTGGCCACACAGATCTCACGGGCACCGACGTCACACCGTACAGCCAGTCAGGGGAGGGGGGCGGAGCCGCGTCTGTCCCCCAGAAGGACCTAGGTCTCCGACTCGAGCGGGGAAGGCACCATGCAGCAATACCACTTGGGCCAGGTGCTCCTTGGAGCCAACATACTCGATGTGGGCGCCGGCATGGCCACGGGAACGCCCTACGACGCCACTCCTATTTTTAGTGACAGCCCTCGGGGCAATCCCCGTCGATCGGGGCGCGCAGCAACTCGCTGGGCAGCGGCGGCACGGGTCCCGGCGCGGGATCCCCAGTGCCGCAGCCGTATCGGCCATTGTCGGCCAAGGGACGCCGCCGCCAAGGGCAGAATGGCTATGTGCCCCTGGTCGAGCCTTGGGATGGCAAGGTCGAGGTCATTCAGCGTCCGCATAGCGAACACATAACCATGCCTGTGCCCATCGTGAGCGGCGCCCCCCCGCAGGTGCCCACGAGCGTGCCTGAGGACGGCCCCCGAGTCGGGGTCATAGTACAGCACTCGGATCGCGAACGAGTCGATCCTGATGTGGCTGTGAGCCCCTCGAGGGAGATTCCACCGAGCTACGCATCGATTTCTGGGAATAACATGTAATCTTTTTTTGGATATTGATTTGGCAGTAAGGACTGCACCGCCTTGACTAACTATGACTACTTTTTCTGTATGAGAAGGACAGTAGGATACTCATCACGGAGAGTAGTATCGAGCTTCTTTAAATTTGAATGATTGACTTGGCGAGATGGGTACATGCATCACGACCTGCCAGGTACAGGTGCAAGGATGGCAACTGAACATCATTGAGACACATTTCCAATACGGCATCGTGTAACGACTTGCCAGTGGCTGCGTCAAGAGATGGTATGTCAGGCCTAGTTGAGTGTAGGCAAAGCCATGACCAAATAAGCACGGTACGTTCTCTCACCAGCGGGTGAGGGTACATATACACGCAGAGAATCGACGCCTTCAGTTTGCTGTGTTACATTCGGCCCGTGTCTCGTGACGTTATTTTCCAGCTCACTCAGGCAGACACGGCTTATCACGACAGGCAAGAACGGATAAGCAGAGTCTGCTTATAGTCCACTGTGAGGTCAATTAATGTCCAATATATTGACCACTAAGTAGATTCAGTTGTTGTCGCAAATTATATTAAGACAATTGAATGATCTGTCGACCCATCCTTATACGTCACATGATTTAAAATAAGAATACGCAAACAATTGAATATTAGTCATGTGCTTAAGAGAGAGCCCTTTATTTCCTGACGTATGTAAACTAAATTGTTATCTCACCCGACGCGAATCATCGATAAGATTATATAAACTTATTTCACTCTATTGTTTTAGTCTTAACAGGCTCTGATTAGCTTAACGCAGCGGGGCATGGAAAGGCATCCGTTTATACTGAATAAGATGAGACATAAATAATGTCTACAAATCAGGCTACAAATTTTAAATTAGAATAGTCTGCTCATTAGCTGGAAATGATCGGGCCAATCGATCTCCATCGGCCGATAATCGCTAGCAAATTAGCAGACTATTCTAATTTAAAATTTGTAGCCTGATTTGTAGACATTATTTATGTCTCATCTTATTCAGTATAAACGGATGCCTTTCCATGCCCCGCTGCGTTAAGCTAATCAGAGCCTGTTAAGACTAAAACAATAGAGTGAAATAAGTTTATATAATCTTATCGATGATTCGCGTCGGGTGAGATAACAATTTAGTTTACATACGTCAGGAAATAAAGGGCTCTCTCTTAAGCACATGACTAATATTCAATTGTTTGCGTATTCTTATTTTAAATCATGTGACGTATAAGGATGGGTCGACAGATCATTCAATTGTCTTAATATAATTTGCGACAACAACTGAATCTACTTAGTGGTCAATATATTGGACATTAATTGATCCCACAGTGGACTATAAGCGGACTCTGCTTATCCGTTCTTGCCTGTCGTGTATACGACCCGAGTTGAAACTGAACCAAGCGCGGTTACAGTATGTCGCTTTGCACCCTCAAGGGTCTCAAAGTTGTTGGACCTCTCCTTTCTCACACCTTTTTGAGCGTGAGTCGCTGCGAGGGCTTGGTTGATATCAACTCGGTTTCTCGTTGTTTACACCACCCCTTCCCACCGTCACTTTTCTCTGCACCGCGTGCTAGCCACAACTAGCCAGTCGTATCCCACTTTGTCTCGGGCTTTAGTCCAAAACCGGTAATACACGGGACCGCGTCTTACCGATGTGAACATTGATACTTACAGTAAAAAAAAAACCCTCAAAGGTATTTTTGTAGACCTGTCCTCTTTCGTCGGGACTGAGGCTGTCGACCATCTAGACTTGTTGGAAACACTCGACCCTGTCATGTATGACTAGAATTGCTTAGGTCTAGGTGAGTGAGGACACTTATCATATCACTATGACCCGAACTCATTTGTCTGCTGAAGATGCTTTCTCTTGCCGGCAACCAGTCCTCATCAGCCAGGCCATCCCCCCTCATCGAGTGCTAGCAATTCCTTAGTAAGCTCCATGACCCCCTCATCTTCTACAAGTGTGAAGTTTTCAACCTCGACTTCGCACTCGTCATCCCGGGGCACTGTTCTGATGAGCACTGATGGTATGCCATATGGCCATCCCACGGCAATCAGTGCCTGACTCGGAGGCGATTATTATCATCTACTGGTGTTCTGTTGGCCGTGATTCATGCATACTACCTGTTATAAGGTCTGCGTGTCTGCTGTCCCTGTGATCGCACGCTTTGTACCCTTCGCCCTCAAAACCGCTAACTTCGGTGATGCCGCAACGACCCTGGCACCTCGGTGCGCCACTAGACCATCGCCTTCTTACTGTCTCACCCTCTGCCCTGCTCGCGTGCCACAACCCCACCACTTGTCTCGCTTATGTCTTTCTAGATGCCTTGCCGTGCTGCCCTGTGCAGCGCTTATCTCTTTGCGCCTCGGTCTACTTTGTGCCTCCTGTGTTTCCCTACCCGCCTGTGGGCATCGTTCCCTCTTGTGTCTCTATCTCTCACTTCTGACTCGTATTTCTTACCCTCTGGTTCGTTCTCTTCGTGCCCGCTGGATTCGTAGGATTCCTTTCGACCCTATACTCTATATTTCTGGGCCACGTATGCCTTGCTTTCTGATGTATTTCAAAGCCCTTAGTTTGTGGAATAGAGAGGCAGGCAACAAGCATCTTAGAGCTGTTGCAAGGCACCATTGTCTCCTGCCTCCCTGTGACTCCTCCTAGAAACACCATAAGACTCCTGTCAGAGCAACACACGGTCTATTCCTTGGTCGCTCGATGTCTTGCCAGTACCATCGCTCTCTCTTCCTTCCCCTCCTTCTCCCTTCAAACTCACCAGCGTGCACACCAGTGCGCACCCTGTGGTGGCCTAAACCCGACTTTGGCCTGGGTGTCTCAGCCTATCCGGGTTCATAGGCATGAGCACGATTCAGAGCGCACCGCCCTCAAGCTCATGCTCTCCCATATGCCCCTGCCTTTTCCTGCCCATCCCGGACTCGGACACGTCGCGCGTGGAGGTACGCGAGCCGCAGGGAGCGCCTACGCCGTCATCGATGATGTTACCCCCTAGGTCGACTCTCGATGAGGGTGACACAAACGGGGTCGTCAGTTGCGAGATGGCAGAAGGCCGCAGCCAGAGATATCGAGCCAGATTCCGAGTCGTCGGCGCGAGCGTGGAGTAGATGCTGTGGTGAGGACGATGGGGGAGACAACGACGGTGCGTGCGCATACGAGGACTACGATGACGAATGAGAGTGAGACGGCGCGCAGATGGCGCGAGCTGTGGCTTACGAGTGGGTCGTGAAGAGCAGGTCGCACGGCGGAACAGGACCCAGTTTGTGCGTGATCCCGGAGCGCCCGCTGTAGTCCGGATAGCGCTGGCGCCGGGACTTGCGTCGTTAATCAAACCGTACCTCACTAGTAAGTTACCACATCCCTGGACTCCGGCTCCCTTTATACAGTATTGTCTTGGAAGAGGTAATCACTGCGTAACCTCAGTCTGTATACTCTGTCGATGACCAGATTCATCAGTGATCAGGGCACTTGAGCCGCAACATTGGTAGCGACTGGCACTCAATTAACCTCCGGAAGGAACTCAGGCTATTCCCCCTTTGTCTGACATATTCTTGCGCTCGTTCCCCAACTTTTTACCCATGTCTTCCCCACTTCCCCTCGGTTGCAACTGACCATGTCCTCTTCTGTGAGGGCTGCTGCTGCTGCTGCTGCTGCTGCTCCTCCTGCTGCTCCTCCCGCTTCTCCTGCTGCACCTTCTCCACCAGTGGAGGAGCCCCCCGCCCCACCACCAGGGGATAAGAATCCCGCCCCACAAGGGGATAAGAACCCCCCTTCGCCAGTGGTGACGCCTGGGCCTGCTCCACCAAAGGTGTCGCCCTCACCCCCTCCGCCACACATTCCAAACACACCACCCATTCCAAGCCCACCACCTTCTAACCCAACATCCGGTTCCAACACAAGCCCGGCTCAGAACCCAAGCCCGGTTTCTGCGGTAGTTTCGACCACATCGACGTCTACATACATGTCTATAGTCGTGTAAGCAGTCACAGGCTCACAATTGCCGCCGTTCCTCTTGTTGGCATTCTTTTAGAACCACCGCAGCCGATGGCGCGATCGTTACTTCTACCTTCTATTCGACAATCATCATATATCCGACCCTGGTAGTATCTGGTTCCGGAGGCAGCAGTAATACTTTTCTGGCACCGCAAGCCCCGCCGCGACCGCGATGAACAGTTTGACGGCACTTTCGACCCCACCCGCATCATCCAAGATAGCACCGGCCACGCAGATCTCACGGGCACCGACGTCACACCGTACAGCCACCCAGGGGAGGGGGGCGGAGCCGCGTCTGTCCCCTCAGGAGGACCTAGGTCTCCGACATCGAGCGGGGAAGGCACCGTGCAGCAATACCACTCGAGCCAGGTGCTCCTTGGAGCCAACATACTCGATGTGGGCGCCGGCATGGCCACGGGAACGCCCTACAACGCCACTCCTATTTTCAGCGACAGCTCCTCCTTGGGGCAATCCCCGTCGATCGGGGCGCGCAGCAACTCGCTGGGCAGCGGCGGCGCGGATCCCAGCGCGGGATTCCCAGTGCCGCAGCCATATCGGCCATTGTCGGCCAAGCTTGGGATGGCGAGGTCGAGGTCGTTCAGCGCCCGCATAGCGAACACATCACCATACCTGTGCCCATCGTGAGCGGCGCCCCCCCACAGGTGCCCACGAGCGTGCCTGAGGACGGCCCCCGAGTCGGGGTCATAGTACAGCACTCGGATCGCGAACGAGTCGATCCTGATGTGGCTGTGAGCCCCTCGAGGGAGATTCCACCGAGCTACGCATCGATTTCTGGGAATAACATGTAATCTTTTTTTTTAGATATTGATTTGGCAGTAAGGACTGCACCGCCTTGACTAACTATGACTACTTTTTCTGTATGAGAAAGGTAGTAAGATACTCATCACGGACAAGAGTAGTATCAAGCTTCTGTCTTCTGTAAATTTGAATGATTGACTTGGCGAGATGGGCACATGCATGCACGAGCTGCCAGGCACGGGTGCAAGGATGGCAACTGAACATCATTGAGACACTTTTCCAATACGGCATCGTGCAACGACTTGCCAGTGGTTGCGTCAAGAGATAGTATCTCAGGCCTAGCTGAGTGTAGGCAAAGCCATGACCGAATAAGCACAGTATGTTCTCTCTCACCACTGAGTCACCAGCGGGTGAGCGTGCATACTCAGGCTATCACCGAGCCACCTTTTTGCAATTCCGTCTAGCTGTGGTACATTCGGCCGGTGTCTCGTGACGTTATTTTCGCACGCAGGTTTGTGTCTTTTGGCAGCTGACACAGGCACTGCGGCCCACGGCAGACACGGCTTATACGGTCATGTCGCTTTGCACCCTCAAAGGCGTTAGACCCCTCCTCCCCCACACCTTTCTGAGCGCGAGTCGCTGCGAGGGCTTGGTTGATATCAGCTCGTTGTTTACACCACCCCTTCCCACCGTCACTTTTCTCTGCACCGCGTGCTAGCCACTACTAGCCAGTCGTATCTCACTTTGCCTTTAGTCCAAAACCGGTAATACCCGGGACCGCGTGATGGGCTGACTTGAAAAAAAAACCCCCCAAAGGTGTTTCTGTAGACCTGTCCTCTTCCATCGGAACTGAGGCTGCCGACTCCATCTAGACCTGTTGGAAACACCCGGCCCTGTCACGTATGACTTTCGGTGTACTAGAATTGCTTAGGTCCAGGTGAGTGGGGACACTGTTCATCGTGATATTACCGTGACTCAGACTCACTTGTCTGCTGAAGATGCTTTCTCTTTCTTGCCAGCAACCAGTCCTCAAAAGCCAGGCCATCCCCCCTCATCGAGTGCTAGCGGTTCCTCAGTAAACTCCAGCCTCCATGGCCCCCTCATCTTCTATAAGTGTGAAGTCTTCAACCTCGACTTCGCTCTCGTCATCCCGGGGCACTGTTCTGCTGAGCACTGATGGTATGCCATATGGCCATCCCACGGCGGTCAGTGCCTGGCTTGGAGGCGATTGTTATCATCTACTGGTGTTCATTTGACCGTGATTCATGAATACTACCCGTCGTAAGGTCTGCGTGTCTGCTGTCCCTGTGATCGCACGTTTCGTACCCTTCGCCCTCAAGACCGCTAACTTCGGTGATGCCACAACGACTCTGGCACCTCGGTGAGCCACCAGACCATCGCCCTCTCATGGTCTCACCCTCTGCCCTGCTTGCGTGCCGCAACTTGCACTTGTCTCCCTTGTGTCTTTCTAGATACCTTGCCGTGCTGCCCCGTGGAGCGCTTATCTCTTTGCGCCTCGGTCTACTTTGTGCCTCGTATTTTCATTGTTCTCATCCATTTCTGGTATGTTCATTCTTCTATCGCGCCCTGTCTACAGGTTGCTGCGGCGTCCTATGGTGATCTACTGAGGGCGCACCCTCAACCTAATGTTTTGCGACAGGTGACCCACCTTTCTCATCGGTTCTGAGCCCTCATCTCGACTTTTCCTGTGTTTCCCTACCCGCCTGTGGGCATCGTGCCCTCTTGTGTATTTTTTACCCTTTCATCGTCCCCTTCGTGCCCGCTGAATTCGTAGGATTACTTTCGACCCCATGCTTTACATTTCTGGGCCATGTATGCCTTGTTTTCTGATGTATTTTAAAGCCCTTAGTTTGTGGAATAGAGAGGCAGGCAACAAGCGTCTTATTGCAAGGTACCATTGTCTCCTGCCTCCGTGTGATTCCCCTAGAAACTCCCTAAGACTCCTGTCAGAGCAGCACGCGGTCTATCCCTTGGCCACTCGATGCCTCGCCAGTACCATCACTCTCTCTTCCCCTCCTGCTCCCTTCGAACTCACCAGTGTGCACACCAGTGCGCACCCTGTGGTGGCCTAAACCCGACTTGAGCCTGGGTGTCTCAGCCTATCCGGGTTCATAGGCATGAGCACGATTCAGAGCGCACCGCCCTCAAGCTCATGCTCTCCCATATGCCCCTGCCTTTTCCTACCCATCCCGGACTCGGACACGTTGCGTGTGGCAGTACGCGAGCCGGCAGGGAGCGCCTACGCCGTCATCGATGATGTTACCCCCTAGGTCGACTCTCGATGAGGGTGACACAAACGGGGTCGTCAGTTGCGAGATGGCAGAAGACCGCAACCAGACGCTGTCACTGAGATATCGAGCCAGATTCCGAGTCGTCGGCGCGAGCGAGTAGATGCTGTGGTGAGGGCGATGGAGAAGACAACGACGGTGCGTGCGAGGACGAATGAGAGTGAGACGGCGCGCAGATGGCGCGAGCTGTGGCTTACAAATGGGTCGTGGAGAGCAGGTCGCACGGCGGGGAATAGGACCCGTTTGCGCGTGACTCTGGAGCGCCCACTGCCGTCCGGGTAGCGCTGGCGCCGGGACATGCGTCGTTAATCAAACAATACGTCACTAGTAAGTTACCACATCCCTGAACTCCGGATCCCTTTATACAGTATTGTCTTGGCAGGGGTAATCACTGCGTACCCTCAACCCACTGTGTCGATGACCAGATTCATCAGTGATCAGAGTGCTTGAGCCGCACCATGAGCGTCCATTCTTTGCAACTAACCTCCGGAAGGAACTCAGGCTATTCCCCCTTTGTCTGACATATTCTTGCCCTCGTCCCCAACTTTTGTCTTCCCCATATTCCCTTTCCTTCCCCTCGTCCGCAACCGACCATGTCCTCTCCTGTGAGGGCTCCTGCTGCACCTCCTCCCGCTGCACCTCCTCCCGCTGCACCTCCTCCCGCTGCACCTCCTCCTGCTGCACCTCCTCCTGCTGCACCTCCTCCTGCTGCACCTCCTCCTGCTGCACCACCTCCTGCGCCTCCTCCTGCTGCGCCTCCTCCCGCTGCGCCTCCTCCTGCTGCACCTCCTCCTGCTGCACCACCTTCCGTTGCGCCTCCTCCCGCTGCGCCTCCCCCTGCTGCACCTCCCCCTGCTGCACCACCTCCTGCTGCGCCTCCTCCCGCTGCGCCTCCTCCCGCTGCGCCTCCTCCCGCTGCGCCTCCTCCCGCTGCACCTCCTGCTGCACCACCTCCTGCTGCACCACCTCCGCCAGGGGATAAGAACCCCCCTTCGCCAGTGGTGACGCCTCCCCCGCCTCCGCCAGTGGTGACGCCTGGGCCTGCTCCACCAAACGCGTCGCCCTCACCCCCTTCGCCACCTACTCCAAACCCATCACCCACTCCAAACCCACCACCTTCCAACCCAACACCCGGTTCAAACACAAGCCCTGCTCAGAACCCAAGCGCGGTTCCTGCGGTAGTTTCGACCACATCGACGTCTATATACACGTCTCTAGTCGTGTAAGCAGTCACAGGCACACAACTGCCGTTCCTCCTGTTGACATTCTTTCAGAACCACCGCACCCGATGGCGAAATTGTTACTTCTACCCTTTATTCGACAATCGTCATATATCCGTCCCTGGCAGTATCTGGTTCCGGAGGCAGCAGTAATACTGGTGCAATTGCTGGTGCAGTTGCTGGGGGGATCGGCAGCCTGACTGTTCTCCTCTTCCTCGGTTTACTTTTCTGGCGCCGCAAGCGCCGCCGCGACTGCGATGAACAGTTTGACGGCACTTTCGACCCCGCCCGCGTCCTCCGAGATAGCACCGGCCACACAGATCTTACGGGCGTTACACCGTACAGCTACGAGCCAGGGGAGGGGGGCGGAGCCGCATCTGGCCCCTCAGGAAGACCTAGGTCTCCGACCTCGAGCAGGGAAAGCAGCATGCGGAAATACCACGAGAGCCAGGCGCTCCTTGGAGCCAACATGCTCGACATGGGCGCCGGCATGGCTACGGGAACCTCAGGATCGCGCTACGACGCCACTCCCAGTTTTAGCGACAGCTCCTCCTCGAGGAAACCCCCGTCGATCGGGGCGCGCAGCAACTCGCTGGGCGGCGGCGCGGGTCCCAGCGCGGGATTCCCAGTGCCACAGCCGTATCGGCCGTTGTCGGCCAAGGAACGCCGCCGCCAAGAGCAGGACGGCTTTGTGCCCCTGGTCAAGCCTTGGGATGGCGAGGTCGAGGTCGTTCAGCGCCCGCATAGCGAACGCATCACCATGCATGTGCCCATCGTGAGCGGCGACCCCCCGCAGGTGCCCGCGAACGTGCCTGAGGACGGCCCCCGAGTCGGGGTCATACAGCACTCGGATGGCGGACGAGTCGATTCTGGTGTGGCTGTGAGCCCCCCGAGGGAGATTCCGCCGAGCTACGAATCGATTCCTGGGAATGACCTGTAACCTTTTTTGTTCTTGCTGTTGTTCTAAAGCACTACAGTATATTAATACTAATTCGGCAGTAAGGACTGCACCGCCTTGACTACCTATCTTCGTCCGTCTTTCCTGTATGGGAAGGGCAGTAAGATACTCGTCACGGACAAATGTAGTTTCAGGGAAATCATCAAGCTGCTTTAATTATCGACTTGCGAGCTGGGCACATGCATGCACGAACTGCCAGGCACGGGTGCGGGGATGGTAACATCGTTGAGACTCTTTCCATAGGGCATCATCGTGCAACGACTTGGGTGCAGCAAGAGAAGGTTTTTTTTTTTTTTAAAATCCGAATTTGTATTCGGCGCGTACAACGTGATAAAGAGGCGGTCACGTGTATGTGCTACGTATCATGTTCGAGCATGTACTTTTGGGCGATGAGCCAGGGCTAGGCTGGCTATGGGCAATGTAGGGGATGGTAGCCTGAGGTTGTGTGATTAGTGAGGTGTATATGGCCTCTGTTCCGTGCAAGAGATGGTATGTAGTAGTTGAGTCGACGCCGGTACATTCGTCACGTGTATCGTGACATTTCGCATTCTCTTTTGGCACCAGTGCGAGTGCTCACAGACTCGACTTTTCACGACGGGCAGAAATGGATAAGCAGAGTCCGCTTATGTCCAATAAACTGATGACTAAGTCAAGTCCGTTAATCAGACTGCAAATTTTAAATATATATAGTCTGCTAATTTACTGGGTGAATAGTTTAGCCGGTGGAATGAATTGATATATCGGCTAAACTATTCACCCAGTAAATTAGCAGACTATTTTTATTTAAAATTTGTAGTCTGATTAACAGACTCGAATTATTGGACATTAATTGATCCCTAAGCGGACTCTGCTTATCCATTCCTGCCCGTCGTGTTTGCGGAGAGTGCGTACACACCTGCACTCAGGCTGGAAACCATGACTGTGACTATGTTGACTGCCCGCCCCGCCCCTCTTCTCCTCATCACACCATAACTAACATGGGCACGCCCCTATTTTCACAATCTACTCATTCACGGCCATCCATTTGAGGTGCCAATGTCTTGTGTAATCCCTCGTGTCGGATCTGGCTCAGGAGGTCATGACTCCTGATTTCAAAACCTCGGTACCGGGCCATCTCGACCCCGAAAACTAGAACGTTGGAGAGAGGGGTTGCGCCCCCAAGGACTCGTAGAAGGGCAACGTTACTCTACGCACAGGATCCGCTGAGCGCACGCACGCGGCACCCCTTATTTGATTACCACCAATACTACGTGTCCCGTGACTTCCTCATCATGTGATCTCTGTCCTCTCTATTCCAACGTTTGGAGATTCGAGCAGCCAGTCAATCTCAACACGAAATTTCGGACGGAACTAGACAGGATTTTGCAGGATTTTCCGCCCGTAGACACCCTTGAGGGCAACGATCACGTCCAACAGCTCGCCGTTACCGACAATATAGCTTCTATTGGTGTCGCTTCAGCTCGGCTTATTTTCGTAATAGTGCATTCCCCAAACAATCAAGTTGAGGACTGAGTCAACTCCAATCTTACAATGCCAAGCTACGTGCATCAGGTTGGAGACCCTCCGAGTCTGGACCAACGGTGGAATAGGGAAGGAGGTCGGAGGTCACATGGTGAGGAAGTCACGGGACAAGTGGTACATATAGCGGATCATGTGCGTAGAATAACCTCGGTTGGACCCATCGACGAGTCCTTGGGGGCGCGACCCCTCTCTCCAACGGCGATGTCCTCAATAATGGAATACTGGAGACAGACCAGATCTCGCCCTTTGCTGAGGAATACGATGGATGTTAGGCACGAAGTGAGGGGTGCCTATTAACGTTCTTGCCTGCTTATCCTATCTAGCTTTCTGGTTCTCTGATGAATGAGCAAAGTTACACCCTCCCGCCCGAGCATTTCCCGGTGATCCTTTCTCCTGCTCTGCTTCTGGTTCTGCGGCCCAAAACACTAACATCAACATGATGACCGAGGCCGAGCTGACCCATTCAGTGTACATCGCATCCATTGAACCGTCAAAATGGTGGTCGCTCTCATACCTTCAAGCAATCCGAGGAAGCCTGGCTCTTGTTCTACGCAATTGCGTCTCCTTGTGAGCCAGACGAAGTGGCGGGAAGAAGAATCAGTCTCAAAGTGTGAGAGTCAACGCGTTCGTCAGTAAGTTCTTGTGGTTTAACGGGTTTAACAGCGAAGACTCGTGGCCTTTCCAGATTATTGTCCAGAACGATCAGAACGACCGTCGTTCGTATAAACGATTTCACTGCTTTGGAGTCTTCTCTGCCCCGTCTGCTTCTTGAGGTTAATTCGATGCCGCCGAGTCAGCCACCGCAGGACCATTATCGGATGCTCCTCCAGGCAGCAAGCGTGATCCGATCTGCGAACGGGTTTCTGCAAGCATACAGGACGAACAAGAACTGCATTCTCGTAGCCGCCTATGTCGGCTGCAATGGAGACACAGCGCTACATCCTGTTTCAGGACAAGAAAAGGGATCCTCGAAAGGTATGCTGCGTATTCCGTGTATCAATGTAGTTGTATGCTGACTTATTTGTTTTTTTTTGTCGTAGGTTTATTGCAAGAAAATGCTTTTAGGTCTAACGAGCGAGTTGAACGTATCCTGTTTGCACCCGAAGTGTACTATTTCTTCTTTGCGTTGGGCAAAGAGCGGCACAACGAAGACGCGATCAAGAAGATCTAAGCCTTCCAGGGCAGTGATGCAAATTATCGTGGTGCGTACGGCTTGGCGTCGTTAACCAGCGGCCCAGATAAACGTCGTCACACCGATGAGAGACAATTGTGACTCCGACAACCGCAATAATGGCAGAGGGTGTGTAGCGGAATAACTCGAACCCACAAATATTTATTAATACCGGGTTTCTTTGAGGATAAGGGCGGCCGGATGGAACTGTTAATCAAGGTACGATGCAAAAACCAGTTGTTAATGAATTACAACCCGTTCCATCGGCCGTCGTTGGTCGACTGGTCTGGGCTCGGCGATAGAGGTACGTCTACTTCGTGACAATCGTTGTCAAGAAAAGAGACCACTCGGTTGGAAGAAGTACAAAGGATACAGTTGACAGGGCCCCTAACAGTGTCTAGACATAGCTTCTAAGCTCTGCATAGCGTACAGTGCGTACATCCCTACGACATCGACAGTATCAAGAACGACGTGCACCAAGGACCCCAAGGGCGGCAATTAAAGTGGTACAAAAAGTACAGAAGGTTCCCCCCCCGGAACTCGTTTTCAGGAAAGATCGAACCCTGATCCCGAGAAAACCGCCTGTAAGAGTTTCTCGCGGAGGACCCTCTCACTTCTATATCGCGGCAACTGTAGTATAACGAGGGGTGTTAACTCAACGAATCATATTTAGAACGGAACGGTACCTTGAGCAAGTTCGCGCAGGTGCTCGCTGTCGGCAGGCGGTTTTCGTCCTCTCCTGCGGATCGAATCGAAAACTTGGGGACAAGGCCACTAAAGCCGCTACGAGAAGGCGCACGTTTGAGTTCCCAGAATATAGTATAGGAGGATACGTACAGAAGAGGGGGCCTTCCAACACTTGTGACGAATCGTAGCAATGCTTGGCGTTGTTCGGCGTTGAAACCCTCGACGACCTGAAATATACATATATATGGGTTTTCATTTTCCAAAAAAGGAACAAATAGGTGAGAATGGCCTCTCCTGTGCCCTGTGCGCACCTTCCAGAAAGCGGCAATGGTAGGTTCATTGTCGTCAAATGAGCCACCGTAAACAGTGTTCCGCCGCAAATCGTTGACATCGATGGGCGTGTTCACGCCACCAAGTAATATTTGTAATTCTTGCTGATTGAACATTCTATCAACTCGTGAGGAGAAAGTACAGCCGTATCGCGGATCGTATTGCACGCACCGGAGCCACTTTGGGTCGATCAGGGACGAAAGGCCTTGGAAGAATGCGTCGCTCTGGTGTTTGATCTGCTTCGTGAGGCGGTAGTGAGACACGCGAAGGATGTACTCGAGTTTGTTGTCTCGCGTGACCGGGATGTTGCTGCCATTGGGCTTGAGGTCGACTGGTCTCGCGACGCCAAACTCTGCACAGACAGACATTTGAGCACTACAAAAGCTTTCGTAAATCACTTGCGGCCCCACCTTCGTCGGCGATTGTAAAGTTCAGCGAAAGGTCTTCTGGATTCCCGGGGTAGTGCTTCAAGAATATCAGACCCTGATACAAGTCTGGGTCAAGAGAGACAAGGTCGTCTAGGAAACTCTGCTTTTCGAGCCACTGCAGTGGGAAGGACCATGGGCGTCAGCAGGGAGGCGCTACCAAGAGAGGCAAACGAACCTTGGCAAGGAAGAAGTCCGCGAATGCAACGTCCACCAAGATCCCCTCGTATAGCGCCTTGCCCAAAATTCTGCCAATAAATCGGTACCAGTTGAGGCTATGCGCTTCGCGTGAATGAGTACTAGTCCGGCGAATGACACAGCGTCGGGAAATGTCTTACGTTCTGTCGCGTAGGAGCCATGGTTGGGATACAGTTCGTTCTTCTTGTTGGCCAACCAAAGTCCTCGATCGCTGTCGAACACCTCCTTCATGAGTTCGGTCAGGAACTCTTTGAATAGGCCACCGCCATCGATACCCATCCTGTGCGTAACCGAATCAGTCAGCCCAACCCGTTATATGGTCTATGAGCTCTCACTCACTCTTTTTCGCCGAATTGATCAATGAATGCAATCTCGATGTGAACCTTCAAGTTCGCATCCCCAAGTTTGTCGAAGCCATCCTCGGCAACGTGACCGCGACGCACGGTGACACGCGAGCGCGAATGAAACCCCTCGAAAGAGTGTGGGTCTGACCCAACGGTGAGCTTATCGTTTTTGATGAACGACCGGAAAATCTTGACACGGGCTTCGAAAGGGATGGCAAAGGGTATGTTGTTGAGCACACCGAGCCGCGGCGACAGGTCCGCGATGGAGCGCTTTGTGATGGGACGTGCACCTGGTCTGTGCACAAATTGCTGCTCCTCGGTTCTTTTGGGACCGATCAGAGGACATCGGATAAGATAGCAGAGGAGAACTCACATGGCGGCCTCAATGAACGATAGGATGTCGATATGTTCATCCACCAGCCAGTGACCGGACGGCGTGAATGGCCGCCTCGAACTGCAAGACCCCAAATAAGCGCGTGAATACAAGAGAGCTGCGCTACGTACTCTCGCGCATGCACGGCCTGCAGAAGACGCGTGACTTTCCGTCGCACGCTTTCCCATTCGATGTTAAGTCCAGGGACAAGGCCATCCTGAGCACCGATCTGACCCTCTCTCCAGAAGAGCGTGAAAGCAATGTTGAGGAGCT
This sequence comes from Lactifluus subvellereus, assembly GCA_022496195.1. Taxonomy (NCBI): domain Eukaryota; kingdom Fungi; phylum Basidiomycota; class Agaricomycetes; order Russulales; family Russulaceae; genus Lactifluus; species Lactifluus subvellereus. Next base: position 38,270 of record WTXC01000134.1, on the reverse strand, counting down.
TCCGAGATAGCGATGTGACTTCATCCAGAGTGAGCGGGTTGCGTGGGGCATTGGGGCGAGCTGGCGCTGCAAGTCCAGAAAAAAACTCGTCGTCCCCCATGGTGAGAAGCGAATGTGTGTACAAGTCGGTCAGGAAGAGAAGTGGGGGCCAAGAATCTGCATTGGCAGTATCTGCGGGGGCGTGAGAAGATGTAAAATGAGACGAGGGAGACGACATACCCATGAGCATGGAGAGATTAACTGCTTTCCCGAGTGGAGAGCTTCGTACATAGCCACGATACAATTCACGTACCAACCCACCGCCAGTCGACACCACGACCGTGCTCAGTACACTATCAACGCGACCAGGCCACGCGTTGCAAAGTGCAAAGAGGAAGTCGCAAAGCGCTACGCGCGCCGCTGTGTGATTCTGCGTGGCACGGATGAGAGAACTGATGTGACTGGGGGCCGAAAGCGTTTGCAGTCGCTTTGAAGTCCGTTCGTCTAACCGAGGTAACCGTGTAGCAGACGAGACAGAGACGACGTGTGTCGAGTCTTCCAGGTCCGAGTCAGTTTCCTCGTTTGCAACCTGCTTCCCGATTGAGATAGACGACTTGCGCTCCAGCGCACCAGAAGGAAGGGTGCTCATGACCAGTGCCAAGAGATGCAAGAGGGTCGTGAGGGACGCGAAAAGAAGAGTAGGATATCTAGCAGGCGCAAAGGCGGCGATATTCGCAAGGAGATGTACCTTTGCCTCTACTCCAAGAATGGAGGCTAATTGAGGAATTCTCGGGGACAAAACAAACGCAGCGGCGAACGGTATGTTGGCAGAGAATTGCGTCAACGAAGTGAGAGGAAGTCGATTAGGGAGGAGGGGGAGCGTTAACACGTGCTGGATAAAGGAAGTGTATGCGTCTAAGAATAAGTCCGGGTGCGATGACTCGAAGGTTCTCAGAGGATAGGTGAGGAGAGGAACAAGCGACGGAATTGACGGAGACGCTTTCTCGTCTACGGGCTAAAGACGCATCAGGAGATGGATTAGAGGAGATGATCCCGACATACGATATTCTGCACAGCTTCCGCGAGTAAGGGATACAACTCGTGGCGCAGAAGATAACTAGAGATATTGATGCGCAGATCGTCGGCGCGCGGGCCCAACACCTGCGCACTCGATGTAGGCGAAAGGAGTTTATCCAGGATCCGAAGGTGATGGGGAGAAGCGGGGGTCCTAAACGGATAAGCATCGGAAAGAGGCGCGCGCGACAGGGGGAGGAGGAACGCACTGTGGTGAATTTGCGACGGATTGAAGAAGGAGAATGGCAATTCTCCGAATGAGAACAATCCAGTGATCCAAATCTGGCCCGCTGGCATGGTGTAACGACCAACCTGAAAATGGAAAGAAGAGAGATTAGTCGGATAGAGAGCATGCGTCGGAGGGAAACAGCGAGATGGGAACCATGAGTCCAGGAGAAGAGGGCGAGATGGAAAGGTGGCCCCGATGCTTCTGCACTACAAATGCAAAGGGGCATACAGGCTTCCTTTATCAAGATATAAGACTCACCATCTCCTGCAGAGATCACTGCCTCGGACCACTGGGCGAGTAAAGGTTCATCCTTCCCGATAAGAACGAGTGCACGCATCCCATTCAACCCAAGCATATCGTCTTCAAACACCTTGGAGAGAAGAAGCTTGGTTGCGCGAGACTGTTGAAGGCTACGCCAGCGTGACTGAATACAGAGGGCACTTTCATGACGGCGGCGGATCTCTTCACGTTCAGCTCTCCTAACTTTGGCGCCATGTAGTATATCTGTCTGTGAAGAGACCAAAGTAGTACCACCTAAGTTTATTTTCCTGCGTTTTTCTTGGGCGAAAGGGAGCATCGAGGAGATGGTGAAGAGTGAGTGGCTTAGACCGCAGTGCTCACCTCACTTCTATTACGCGGCCATTTTAGCGCCCAGCTGACACGTCCCTTGACATCTAAAAATCTATGACCCCGACCCGGATTGAACGGATGGCCTTGAGGAACCACCACTTTCATGCTGGAATCTCACGCTCTACCACTGAGCTACGGGGTCTCAAACAGATTCACCATGCCCCGCTTTGTCGTCTTGTAGTTCGTTCTCGTGAGTCGCTCAGCCTCTATCGAACGAATGCAAGGGGTATGCCTCTGAGAACATTATGTATGGCGACCCGTGAAAAGAACCCGCTGTTCTGTCCATTAGATCCCTCTCATGTTACACCCCAATGGCGAAGCGAGGGCTACCCAGACCTCGTTACTCTTACCTGAACCACTGTCAATGATGGCGGATGCGACCCCTTCGACCGTTACTTACAAGCAAATCGGAGATTTGTCCTTATACATCGATGTCTATCCACCGACAGCTCACCCTGACCGCCCTGTGCCCGCACTTGTCTTCTTTCATGGTGGAGGTATGACAGTTGGGAATCGCACAAGTTGGTTTCCTACCTGGCTTTGCAGTTCGTCCTTCTCACACTCTCTCCTCCTACCTCGACGCCCATCCTGAATCCGTCCTAGGGCGCACGACCGCCGCGGGTTTTGCGTTCATCTCTGCAGATTATCGGCTCCTTCCCCCTAGCACGGGGCACGACGTCCTCGAGGATGTCGTAGACCTCTTCGCATTCCTCGACTCTACGCCTTTGCTAGGCACCGTGCAAATCGACCGTACACGCTTGGCCGTCGCGGGCTCCAGCGCCGGCGCGTTTTGCGCCTTCTTCGCTGCGACCTACGCGAACCCGAAGCCTCGCGCGGTCCTATCGCTCTATGGCCTAGGCGGGGACCTATTTGTGAGTAGCTCTCCGCCCACGCGCCCCCGGCGCAAACCCGAAACATAATGATTCGTCTACGAACTCTGAACGCCCATCACGTCACAGACGCCGCACGTCCTATCGTCCAAGCCCAAGACGGAGCCGTTCTTCCTCGGCTACGAGCTCCTCGACCCGGCCGAGTTCTCCGAGTTCATGTACCCGAAGAGCGCGTCCCAAGCGCCGATCGCGCAGTCCCAGCCCGCCTTCTTTGGGCCCGACTCGCCCACGCCGGGCATGCCCTCGAACCCGCGCATGAAGGTCGCCCGCCTGTGGCTCCAGCTCGGCGTCTTCCTAGACTACTGGACGGGCCTGCACGAGCCCTCGATCAGCGCCACGCTGCGCGAACTCCTCACCGAAGAGCGCGAGGAGGACGCATCGGCGATGATGGACGCGCGCCTCCGCCGCGCCCTGCCCCCCTCCGCGCATCCCATCCTCCCACAACTGCTCGTCAGCCCCGAGTGGCCTCCCGTCATGCTTATCCACGGCTCTGACGACAGTGCGGTCCCTGCTCAGAGCTCGAGGGCGATGCACGCTCGTCTGCTCGACGCCAAGGTCGTCACGACCTTCCGCATCATGGACGGTTCGGGGCATTCGTTTGACCTCAAGAATGGTGCGGAGGAGGCATTTGGCGGGCTGTTTGACGAGGCTATTGAATTCTTACGCGCGGCGCTCCAAGATGCGTGATAGAGGCGTAATGGTAACTGGGATTTTTACAGTAGATGGACATTAGAAACTTTAGAAGCGGAAAAATAAGACCCACTACCCTTGTATCTCTTCTCTAGAGGAAGTCGGCCAGGGTTCGGAAAGGGGGGAGGAAAAAAGTAAATGGAAGGATTCCACTGCACAACAGACCTCAATGGCCTTGGCATATGCTTGATACACCCAAGCCTGATCTGACAACGACTGGGTGTATTACGTATCTTTACCTACCGCCCCTGGAGCTAAACAGTACACTGCGTAACGATGATACAATGTCATTGCGACACTTGGCCATCAGGGGAAAACTTCCGCGCTAATCGGCGGAATAAGAGCTGAATCTAATTCAACGAAGGTAAGCGAGAGCGAATTTAGCGCCAAATTATCTGGGGTTTTCTGCGGCCGTTGTTAGGGCCAACTGTACCGAGAAGAGTTCACCCTTGCAAAATCGCCTCCAACTCGACGATTGCGTTGTTACGGGAAAACGACATTCCTGCTAGGACGGACAACAAAAAACACAACCGCCACGTTTGTCTTTGGCGGAAGCACATTCCGGACTGCTCATATGAAGAGAAGTAGGCCTGGGTCAAGTGTCTATTCCGACTCGATTAAGAATTGGAGATATAAGGTAGTCGAATTGTGCACCATTTCACTCGTCGACAGGGGTATGTACTGTACATGAGGTGTTAGGATGGAGAAGTGAAGATAAGAAGGTAAACTGTGTTCTACCGCATACAGAACACCGTGCAAAGGCTTGACGCACTCTGAGCTGTCCTGCCCATGGTGTATGAATGGACCCTTGCGGCTTTCAAACTAACCGGGCGCAATGCACTCAGGCCTTGACCGGTTGACCTACTATTCCGATCATTTACGGGATAGTTGAAGGACGGGTGTGGGTGTAGCGCGCGAGACGGCGTGCCCGGGAAGGTTGACTGGAGAGGGGCAACCGGCGAAATAAGAGAAAGCCGGTCGCGTCAAGGCAAGAGAGATTCCAGAACGAAGATGAGAAGAGTTCCACCACACGAAGGTATCAAGACGCTTGACAGCGTGGTGGCTTGGTTGGGCGTCGAGAGGCTGGGCCGTAACCTGGGGGTCGAGGGGTTTGAACAAAGAAGGAACTTAGAGGAATGTCACGCAAACGAATAGAGGAGAGAAATGCCTAGAAAAGAGGGTGCTTCCCTTCGAGGAGGCCGCTGGGGGTTTATATATCTGTGCATGTGTTCCTAGTCACAAGGGTACTCTAAATTGTCTGGCAACGAAGGGTAGTAAGCAAAATCGGAGAGAGACGAAAGTGAATGCTACGGATGTCCAGACACGACTAAGCAAAGTAAAATTTGTTAGTTAGCATTGGACCACATGGTGAGGAGGGGATATGAAGTGTTTAGGGAGCGGTGACTGTTGGGCGTAGGTGCGTTAGGTCAAACTAGAAGAAAGGAAGATGGAAATATGTGGCAGCAGTGTGGAGAGGAGGGAGCCGGTGGTTCAGGTGAAGTGGTTCGAGGCCCATAAAATCAAGGATTAACATGTAAAATGAGGCACAAAAGGGGTTGGTGGGTAGGAGTATTCAGCACCGGCCGGGATGTAAGGATTCCGGCGATGAGGAGGGGATTTGCATGCTGACAACTTCGTGGCAGAGGGGGTACAAGTAGGTGAACTGGCTTGGATTGGGGTCACAGGCGCTCCGAAGTGCTCGCTCAGAGCACAGCAGGCGTGCCCACCTTACGCGGTTCCATAGAGGACATACCGTGGTCGAATCACCTGCCAGGCCCTAGAAGAGCTCTATCTCCGAGTCCGCAAGAATCAGTTCCCGTTCAGAGTCCCGAGCACCTCGCTGTTCTAGAGTTGAAGTCCCACCCGGGGAGGACGACGAACACGAGAAGCCAGGGTAAAAACTGACAGGAAGGAAAGTATGCCCCCAGTCTGATTGTGGGCACCAACTCTGACGCGGGCCCCATCGAGAATCAGAAAATGTAAGAAGATCAATCGGATACGATGGATGAATAGACTCGTTTGGCTTGGGTCGTCAACTGGGGCACATAGAAGATGCCACTATCAATATAGGATCGTGTATCCACATCCTAGCTGACTGTGCGTTCCTGGCGTAAACTCGGTGGAATTGCAAAGCCGTGTCGGCGTGACGAACGGAGCGCCAATGGAGTAATCTGTTTCCTTCGCTATGTACCTCTACTATCCCCGTAGGAATAAGATCGAGCGTGATCCTGCTCTGCAACTCTGCTTGGGGCTAACGACTCGAATACAAGAAAAGCTCTCTGCATCAAATGACGTGGACTCACCAAATACCCGTAGAACCGTAGCTGCATACCTTAATCTTGCTTTCGTATGAACTTTCTAAGCACAGGCCCGAGATAGGCCGGGACTGGAAGCACGGTTTAATCGTAGAGTGCCCCCTGCGGCGCGCGTTTGATGAGAAAGATCTTATGCCAATGAGCCGGGGTGTCCAAGGTGACCAAATTAGCGCCTGAGAACATGATCCGTAGCTTGTCGACCGTGAAGACCCCGCTTACACACGCGAGGCCGTCTCCATAACCCTCCAATGTATCGGCATCAGTGACCGAGTCTATACACAGTTAGGGTGTGGTACCGAGCCGATCATACATTTTATTGATGACATGCGGTCAACAGCATGATCTTCAAGTCTGTGGACAGTTGCGTAATTCGTATCCTTACGCAGACGTGACCTTCCCTCCCGGTGAGGGCAGGTAGTAACGAGTTATGACAAAGTGTTTTGTGTTCTCGTAAGCCGAATGGGATGGATCACTGCTGTGAGAGCCGGCCTAATCAATGAGTGTCCAGATACTGGGTTCCTGATGACCGACTTCCCTTCGGCAAGACGTCAATGAAAGGAATTATGGATCCAGTAACTCTTCCTTTTTGTGCCTGTTGTATTCGAAGAAGACCAGAAGTATACCGAGTACGCCCGGGTGTCCCGTAATGATGACAGAGCATGCCAGCCGGTCAACGGAACCTTCCATTTTATCGTGGGGCACAGCGCATTAACCGTAGATGCGGGAGGATGTAATCTTTGGATGCCCAGAGCCTTGAGCATTCAAAACCGTCGATGCCGAAATCAAGAACAGACCAATCTCAGCCTTAAACCACATCCCCACATCCCCGGGCCCATCCGAGCCCCGCCATATCCTACGCTACTCTTACGCTTCATCTTGCATACTCTTACGCCAAAATTTGGCATGCAGCTGAGAAAGGAATGTATCGTCCTCACGCCTCGCCCACGTGCCAGTATTCAAGTTATAGCCATAGCTGACGACTGAGGCGAACCAAAGGATGATTCTGTTCCGGGGCAAATCCCGAGCCGAGTCAGAAGCGTGAGAAGCGATTGGCAAGAAGGTCGTCACTCACGTCATCCTCCTTGGTCAACATCAGGGGTATTCACAGTTGCGAAATCAGTCGATTTCGTGACCGATGTCGATTGTGATTTCGAAAAATTTTTGGATCCAGAAACGATGCGAAATCGATTTTAACTTTGATCACCCCACTTGCAAAACGGTTTCGCCATTGGCGGAGTTCTTGGTGGAGTTCTAATACACATACGAATGACATCCTGATGGACACGTATTTTTGTGGCCAATGAAAGTTTTTTAAAAATGTAGTATTATGATTTGCAACTTTTGAGACCGTTTACGGTAAGTGATGCATCAAGATGTGGTGATGGGCACAGTACCTCGCGCTCTATCGCCTCCGCCATCTCAATCGCGGCCGCTTCGGAAGCTACGCGTAGACGGTACTGCGCGGCCTGCGCATCCTTGCCAGGCGACGTGATGTGACCGGTGAAAGCGACCGTCTTGCCTGTGCGCTTTGGCTGCAATCCCTTGTATATGCGGAAGTTCTACGTGTAGACCGAGATTTACACAAAAATTCAGTTGAGAGTAAGAAGAACGGGGAACGCACGATGATGATCTTGCCGGTGGTGGTGGAGCGCAGGATCATTCGCCGCACGTTGGTCTTCTTGTGTTTCTTGAGACGAAGCATGCCTACAACAAGCGATCAGAAAAGACAAAACATTCAGGTCTTGGAGAAAACGACGGGGAAAAGAAATGGGAGGAAGGGACCTACCAATACCCATCTCAGACCACGTAAGTGCGCCTTCGCGATCCATCGTGAACTTGAACGCCCTAACCTTGACCGTATGCGTCGTCTCCTCGTCCTCCTCACCCTCCCCCTCTCCGCGAAGACCGGGTGACTGCGTCCGCGCGAGTCCGTCATCGCCTTGTGAGCCCTCCGTCGCAGGCGTGTCAGCGCGTGGCGCGGCCAAAGAAGGGACGTCGACGTGCGTAGACCCAAGTGTGGATGCGAGTACGGCTGTAGTTGAAGATGCAGATGCAGACACCGAGGCGGAGGCGGAGCCAAAGATCGAACTGGGGACAGGCGTTGTCTGCGGCAGTGTGCGCGACGGTGAGCCGAACGAAAAGCCGACCCTACCAGCATTGGGCGGGGGAGACCCCTCGCTGCCGCCTGAGGCGACGCCAAACCCGAACGTCACGGGTGTCCCGAACGCTGCGCCGCCGAAGGTGAAGGGTGATAGCTTTGCGGGTGAACCAAACGGACTTCCAAATACGCCGCCTATTGGAGGCAGCTTATTATCTTTCTCCCTTTCCCTCTCCTTCTCCTTGTCTTTGTCGTCGATGGACTTTGTTACCGTTGCACTAAATACACTGCCTGAGCTGGAAGAGCCCGCAGTATCTCCAAACATCCAGCCCAGCTTTAGCACCTCACTCTTCAAGACCTCCGCTCTATTCGGCTCAGATAAGGCGGCGCCGAAGGACAGAGATCAGGACAAGGACAAACCTGCTTCGTCTGCGCCTGCGCCGGGGCAGTCTCCTTTCTCCATCGCGCCAGGCACGGAGTCGATTGCCGCCAAAAGGAAATGCGCTTGAACTGGGGCCTGCAGGCGCAGGCGCACCGGATGAAAAGACGGGCTCCAACAGGGGGGTAAATTCGGCTTCCTTCGACGTAAGAGACGCGGCAGATTTGAAAAAGGAAGACGAGGGTGTCCCACCGGCAAACCCAGGCAAGGATGATGAGGAGCCCATGCCCCCGGGTTTAGGGTCTGGGGATGTCGGTGTCGTTGATGGGAAAGTGAGAGGGGACGGCTTGATTGTAGGCGCTGCAGGACTGGGTGTAAAACCAGTCGCAGGCGCAATGGAATCCAGGGCAGCTGATTGAGCAAGGAAGCCTGCGAAGCTTGGCGGAGGCACCGGCACCGTGGCGGGCGCAGAAGTAGCAGGCCCGCCAAAGGAAAACGGGGCAGCCGGAACGGAAGGCTTAGATGGTGGATTTGGAGCGCTCTGCGTCGTTGCCTGAGATGATTTGCCGTCATACTCTTGTTGCACCGAGATACGATGCTTTTTATGTTGTTCCAAGATGTCTGCAACGTCGACGAAAGGATCCGACTCGATAGCTTTCGAGACGGTAGAGAGGAATGATGAATTGAGTCCGCGGAGGGAAGTGTAGGACTTCAGCGCGACCTCATCAGTGTCGCCGGACGCGCCTGCCTTTGGCGTCTCGGATGATAACACTGACTTTGCGCCGGCAGTGGAAGAAGGACCAAGGAAGGAGGCAAACTTTTTGGTCGCGTTCGACGGACTTTCTGACACGGCTAGTACCGAGGTCTGTATGGCAGAGGGCTGGGGCGCCTCTGCTGGCGTCTGAGGTGGACCAGCAAGCGCGGGAGGAGCGAACGTGAAAGGAGTGGTTGCATCGCTTGGTGATCCGAAACCTGAAAAGCTACCGAATTTCGGTGTCACAGCTGGCTGATTATGGCACGTTCGTGTGAGTTGGGAATAGCTGAGTGGGAAGAGCAGGACGTACATTGGTACTACTTGGTGGAGGAACTCCCAGGCCTGGTGCGACGGCGGGGCCTGACTCTCTTCGCTTGGGAAGATCGCGTATCCTACAAGAGGGCTAAATTCAAGACACGGAAAAAAGCAACGCTAACACTTACTCCCGCCTTGCCAACTCAGAGCCCTTGGCCATTTGGAAACCGGTTTGGACTTCCTGATTGCATATACTCGGTCAAGAAGCGCAAGAACCCGAGATGACTCTGCGTACCCCAACTTCATCATCTGGGTCATCGTCCTTCGATAGTTGTTTCTCTGCGCCGCGCTTCATTAAGGCTGCTTGCAGATTAATAAAAGAGAGTATTGAAGTTGCGTATGTAATCCAACTCGCACCAAGTGGGCTCTCAGACTCGGAATCTCCCACTGGCACTGGCACTGGCAGTCTCCCCGAGCTCTCGTTTGCTTGTCATCTATGGTTCTCTGTCCCCCCAAGTCATTCGGAGACAGCGATGTGCCAGTGTACTTGACCGAGTAGACCGTTCCTCGCGCTCTCAACCTGTATGGAGGCACCTAGTTCTATCGATACATTATTCGGACCAGTTCCCGTCGCTACGTAGTAGGTAAGTTGTGTACCGACTGGTCCAACTGACAGCCTCGTAGCCCCAGGCTCGTTCATACAGTATCTCGGTTGCGATTCCAAGGTGCTAACGTGAATATGGTTTGATGCATCAACCCCGGATGATGCAAGTGTCGTCTTCGGCAGTCATTATTCGGCGCAGACTCCATGCGGAAACTCGACACCATTGTGCGGCCCGGCTACGATAGATGACAGCGACCCGGGCGTCGCTATGTGCTATTTGACAACCCCAGGTCGACTCACAACAGAGTGCGAGATTGTTACGTTGGTTAATTGCCACATCTTTCAGAGTGAAGGACGGTGCAGGATTTTTGTAAACAACTTGCACTGCAGCCATCAGGCGTATGACAGGATATAGTAGTACTGTACAGTACATCAACAGCCTCATAATATAAGGTGTCGTCAGCGCTTCACGCGGGATTGGTCAAGCTTGTTGATAAGCCTAATACTAGTAGCTGGATTCCTTCCCACTGGTACTGTACTAGGGACCGGCCGCCGGAAGATTTTTTACAGTTCCAGTAATCATCTTCCTCCCTATCACGTTATAGCTAGCTTCCGATAGATTCAGTAAGTGCGACGGTCATAGCCTGAGCACCGGGGTCCGTAAGGAGTGGTCACCTCACCCAGAGACGCTGACGTACAAGTACTATCACGTGTTATGGCTTTCAAAATACCAGAGAGTTTCAAAACGCAGTTTTTGAAAAGATCGCCGCAACAAATTAGCTGATCTTTGCTTGGATATATCGCCCATATACTACCCAATCATAGACCACAAGAACGATTGAGCAGTTTCCTTGTGGTTGCTATGCGATCTTGCTGATATTACAGGGGAAAACGTAAAACTATCCAGGGTTCGAGCATCTCTCAACGCAGTACCGTAAAACTTTCAGGGTATAATCTACGTATATCATTCAAGGCTCGTATGAGATTTTATAGTAACCAGAGCAGCAGGAGGGGAGATACAGACAAAAGAGTGAATTTGCGTGACAATGTGATTTCGGTAACCGTCAGATTTCAAAGTCCGCTAACTTCGTGTCACGTGTCGCATCCGAGTCGCGTTACTTGGCTCTGCTGTAAAGGCCTCCCACGGTGCAGGGTGCATGCCTCCTCGAAGAGTTCCTATCGGCCCTGACGTTGAAAGGCTCATCCAAGAGTCATGCACCCAGCTACGTGCCCAGGCCAAACCCAACATCTCAGACATAGTTCGCAAAATCGAGACCCATTTCGATGCCAACCCTGTCTTGTGTGATGATCTGGGCTTTGAAGGCTTATTCAACCGGACAAGAAGACAGCCTGCTGTGCTAACCAAAGATGAGCCCTCGAACACAACCCCAGCCTCTGCTGGGCCCTCTCTATCTGTACTGCTGTCCTTCCCTCCTCCGCAAGTGCCACTGTCTTCGAACATCGTAAATACTCATCCCTTGTCGTATACTTCCCCCCACCTTACCTCCATGATCTATCCATCTTTACATCCTCCTCCATATTTTTTCCCTCCGCATCCGATGCGCCCACCACTACCATACCACCATCCTACCAGTAATGTCATAGGTACCAGCTCTCATTTTTCCGATAGTCCCCATTTAATGCAGACTCAGAACTAGTTCCCAGTAAATAGTCCCATAATGCTTATTACACAGACTAATGCACATAGTTTCAGCTCATCTATTCTACCGACTGAGTCCCGTCACATTTGAGTGTGATAGCCAACGCGTCCATTGTCCTGTACGCTGCCGTAGCGGAGATACAACCGGCTGTATGAGTCAGCGTGACAATCCGTGACGAAAGTTTTGAAACTCCCAATTTTTGGACCGGAATCCTTCCGACTCAACCACCCATCTACCTTTTACCATAGTGACACTCTAGGTGGATAGTCCATACAGTCATGCATCGACCCCAAAAGTCCGATCGTCAAAAGGTGTTGTCGATGCGTTTCTATTCGTGATTTAAAAAACGTTTTGAAACTCCCCACACGTGATAGTACTGTAGTAGTGCGCGAAAGCTGCGTACTGTACATGCCGACCTGGGGAAATTCCCATAATAGAAGCGACGTCCCCGCCGGATGACGGAACGGAAACTAGAGATTGGATGCAGTCAGTCTTCCGGCGCCGAGCGAGATCGGCGCAAGGTACGAGCCTGAGAAGGCTCCTCCCCGGCTGGCGAGATCGTTATCACCGTCGCCGAGATCTAAGGCCAAGCCTACCCAGATCCCTGTTGTGCGGTCTGTTGTCCATACAGGTACCACTTACACGCACGATCATCCCGCATTTGTCTGTGTGTGATAGGGCCGCCCGTCGCCATGCTGACCTTCCATAGGAAATCTCGAGAAACAACCTTCCCACCATTCGGGCTCTGAACCCAAATACTGGTGCAAGAAAGAAGCCCAGTAGGCCTGACATATATCGTATCCAGCAAACGTGCAACACAAGACCGTCCAATCGCAGATGTCCGTCGATTCGCAGCGTGGCCCACCATTCCATTTCTGCAACCCCGATGCATGAAAAGCCCGATAGGACGCGTCCGACGCTTTGCGTGTGCCAGTGAGCACTATCGGCGCCTATCGCAAAGGTATGGCCAAGCTACTTAATTTCAATTCGACACCACATCCATGTCACAATATGTACAAGTAGTAATAGGTTGTGGTTATTGTTTCGGTGGAGGACATGGGTTTATGACCAGTCACATCTACAAAAAGACCTGTGCTCACCACCTTTGGTAGGATGATGGTGGCTTCCGACCAGGTGTTTCTCATGGATTGATGGACCCTTTTTGCGGCTGTGCTTGTGGCTGATGCTACGTAAGCACCTATTTGTCCGAACGTTCGATCAATCGGAACGGCGCCCATCACGCCCATACTAGTGTTAGTGTGCGTGGAGTACTGCCTCGGCGCGGGGTGTAAACAATGTGCAACACTAGATGAGCAGCGGACACGACAGCAACGCCCTTTGAAGGGTCAAAGTGAAAAACAAAGGCGAAGGAGACTGCGACCTCTATCGGCCAAAGCCGAAGCAGCACCATGGAGAATAATACAGTAAGGAATAGGTTAGGACGTGGAGACCTTGTGCGCCTCTTGACATCAGACGATTCTTTCGGACTCGAGCGTGGGTAATTTACGGTTCATGTTTAGCAAGGCGGCCGTAACTTTTTCTCCTTCGAGAAGCACTGTGTATCCGAAATACGAGTGTTATTCGGCGGGAAATTTTACATGTCGTGCTGTACACCTCGATGCAAAGTTAGAAATGATGAGGAGCACCTCTCGTCTCAAGAGAGGCTCAGACGCTTTTGGTGCCTGCAAGCTGTGCGGTGGACCCTGCTCCGATCGCTGGGGAGCACTCTTTAATCCCAAACGGGCATGCCGATGCAGCCGAAAAGGGTTGGTGCATCACATAGTTAAAAGGGACGATCGGAGCAAGTCACGAGTGCAAGTTGAAGCGTAAAGGCCGTGTGAAAGACTGTTGGCCAATTTAGCCCGCTTGGGACTGTTGGTGCGGGCGTGTAAAGACGTCACACTGGCCTCGAGGCATCCACAGGTCTCACGAGTAGCAAGTGTCGAGTATCGACACCATAACTGAGCAGAATATGAGTGACTGGACCGGAACTGAAAGTGGCAGCGAACGGCACGGAAGTATTTTTACGGCGGGAATTGCCCTTGCACGTGCATGCAGGCAAGGCAGGCAAGGGGGGCATAGCGTGGCAACGCCTGGCCTAACCCGACCCTTATCCAACCTGACAGCTCTGGTCTCTTTTTCCTCCACCACACTACTGTACATTCTTGGTCGTTTCCAACAGCGCTGATGAACAGGTTAAACAAGCGTCAATCTGTTGTTGGTGAGCTCCTCTTCTCTTTTATCGGAAACGAGGTTACGTCCACTTCACTGTTGTGTTGTGATCGGACGGCCCTCCCAATTCGTCCTTGGGCGTAAATTCTCCCCTACCTTGGGCATCTGGGCCCCTCCAAAACCTCCTCCCTTTTCCACACTCCTCTTTCGTACCGCCGTGATCTCACCGCCTGGTGCCATTCCTTCTTGGTTTGACACTTTGCGCCTCTTCCCCATTTCCCTCTCCCTGCTTTTCTTTGTTTCTTCCATTTGCGACCGACCATGTCCTCTGCGGCGGGGCCTGTGTCAGCTGTACCACCAGCCGTACCTGCGCCTCCGGTGGTGTCACCAGCGCCCGTGCCTCCTGTAGTGTCACCTGCACCTGTAGGGCCGTCCGCACCTGCGCCTCCGGTGGTGTCATCCTCAGGTGCTTCATCCACCCCCTATCCGTCTTCATCTGTCCTATCCTCCCCACCCTGCCTCATTAACTCACCTGTTCCCATACTTCTCCACCTGCTATCTCCGATTTCCTCTCTGTTAACTTTCTTTAGCGATCGCTGACCATGCTTTATTTGATTTTCAGTTCCAGTGGCTCCAAGTTCATCGGCGGCACCTGTGACCACGGTGGCACCTTCACCGTCGCCGTCGGTATCTGTATCGACCCCGCCGCCAGTGGTGTCTTCAACGACTAGCCCTAAGCCCGTTCAGAGTAGCTCCACCCAACAGCCGGCTCCGGCTCCAACACCACAGCCGACCCAATCACCTGCGGGCCCTTCATCAACTCAGCAGCCCGCAGAGTCTCCCACGACGCGCGGTTCGAACCCCATTACAAGCCCGGCTCCCGTGCCAGTTTCGACCACATCGACTTCTATATACACCTCGGTACTTGTGTAAGTAGTCGCAACCCACGACTACCGTCACATCTCGTTGACATTCTATCAGATCAACCGCACCCAATGGCGAGGTGGTTACTTCCACCTCTTTCTCGACAATCATCATAGTGCCGTCCACACTACCTAGTTCCGGAGGTGGTGGCAGCAGCAGTAACGGTGCACTTATTGGTGGTATCGCTGGCGGAATCAGCGGCTTGCTTGTCTTCCTTATCCTCGGGTTGTTTTTCTGGCGCCGAAAACGCCGTCCCGACGACTTTGATGGTAACTTCGATCCCGACCGAGTAGTTCGACACACCGGCCATACGGACCTCGCGGGCACCGAGGTCACACCGTACAGCTATGCGCCGAACGCGGCGGGCGCCGTATCTGGTCACTCAGGACTTAACTCCCCGACCTGGAGTGGGGACAGCAGCATGCGGCAATACCGTGAGAGCCAGGCGCTCCTTGGCGGCAGCATACTCAATGCTGGTGCGGTCACGGCGACCTCGGGATCACACTATGCGCCCACCTCGAGCGATGGTGGGTCGGTCCACCCCGCTTCCAGTCACGCACACAGCGGCTCCCACGGGGGCGGCGGGGCTCCCGGTCCGGGCCTCCAGCAGTATCGGCCAATATCCGCCAAGGAGCGGGAGGCACAGCGCCAGCGCGGGCAGGCTGGCCTCGGGCTCGCGAGCGCGCCAGAGGAGGGCGAGGGCGAGGTCATACAACACTCAGACGGAGGACGAGTCGTCGTGCCTCCTGCTGGTACTAGTACCCCGCAGGAGATTCCTCCAAGCTACGACTCGATCCCTGTGTGATGATTGTACGTTTCTTTTTTACTTTACTTGACTCGCTGGATTGGACTTTGGTAGCTGCCGAGGGATGTTGACTGGTGATGATAATAAGTGACGTTGCTGATACGCCGAACTGACTTGTAGGGCATGCATGGACCCTTGCGGAGCGACCTCGCTGCACTTGGCACATGCGCGCTCATGACCCTTTATTCTGGCCCCTTTTCTAATCGCGTCTGATCGTGCATGGTCCATACTCTCTAACCTAACCTGTCCTCCCTAGTATCCCCATTTCTTGTGATTTCATTTACTTTATCTTTTGTCTCATAGGCTCTTCACTTCATCTACTCATAGCTTTCTTCATCCCCTTTATGACGGAACCGTACGTATATGACTGCATGAATGGAATGAAAACTGCCAGCCCACTCGTTGGCCCATCCTTTTTTCCCATACACACGGCGAGAGCGAAAAAAAGTCTCTACCACAAGTTAGTGTATTGTAAGATTGCTCCTGTAGATGGGGGATGGGCGCCCCGGTACTGCTGTACTTTACCTCACGCGTATCATCAGAAATAAATATCATCATCATGATAGGGGAACTGAGCATCAAGGCCTTGAACGCTGTGCACAAGCAATATTCGAGAGTGCAGTTAAGGAACACAATACACATCTCCATTTGTCGCATCCGTGGCTATTAAAGATGGGGTATACAGTAGTCTTATAGCAGGAAGGGCAAGGGACAATTCGTTGAAACGACTCGGAATTCCGAGTCAAGTTGCTGTGCCTCCGAGTCTGAGTGCTGTGTCTTTCCGATCCGATGTAAGAGTCCGGCCCGTCGTCCGGCTCGGGCCCGGGGCGTAATTTGCACTTGCATGCCCTCTTCGGGATACTTCCCCCTACGCTTGGCAAGGGTGGCAAATGCGAATAAGAACACGAGCGTGCGTACGATGGTGTGTCGCTGAAATGGCGCGACTCGAAGCCTGAGGCCGCAAGTCGCGAACGGGTCGTCATAGGCTTGTGCGGAAGGTCCCGAGGAACACCCCGCGAGGGCGATCATGTGGTACTACACGCGTTCGAGTCGCCTAACTTACTGCATGCCGAGAGAACGAATCAGCCTTTGCGCATCAACGTCCGGGTAGGAAGAGACTGTGAGCGGCGACACCTGCGTCTGTTCGTCGACTTTTCCCACAAGACTACTAATCTTTGATTTCAGATCAGGATATGTTCTCAGTACCACATCCCCCGGACTCCGGTGGTGTGTGGTGGTGAGACGATCAGACTATGATCAGACGCTGTGTTCTTTGGGCCGTAACATGGCCTCCATCTTGGGTGCCGGCGACAATTTCCGGTGCTAAACCTCCTTGGTCTGACATGCGCTTGCGCTCACCCCCCAATCACTTTACCCCTCAATCTACCCACTATCTTATTTGGAACTGACCATGTTTTCTCTCCTGTGAGGGCTCCATCACCTGCACCCCTTGCGCCGGTACTTCCACCACTGGCCTCCCCTCCGCCAAAGGCGCCACGCGCACCCCCTGCACCTGGAAATCCACCACCCGCATCCGCATCCGCATCCGCACCCGCTCCACCAGTGCAGCAATCATCCACATACGCATCATCCCCTCCACCCGTGCAAAAAACCCCCCCACCTGCATCACCCCCTCCGCCCGTGCAAAAACCATCCGCACCCGCATCATCCCCTCCACCAGTGAAACAAACACCCCCACCTACATCACCCTCTCCACCAGTGCAGAAACCATCCGCACCCGCATCACCCCCTCCCCCAGTGCACCCCCCACCCTCACCCTCTATGTCTGCTCCAGGTGCTTGGATCTTCAATCTTGATCTGCTCGGGTGTTCGCTGATCACGCCTTGTTTGGTTTTCAGTCTCGACCCCGCGTTCTGCACAACCCACAAAACTCCCAACGGTCGTGACCCCAGGCCTGACAACTACGATCACGTCGCTATCTGTATACACGTCTATAACCGTGTAAGCAGTCGCAGCTCACCACCTCCGTCCCTCTCGTTTACATTCTTACAGATCAACCGCATCCAATGGCGCGGTTTTTACTACCACCCTGAGCTCGACAGTCGTCATAGTCCCGTCCATAGTAACTGTACCTACTTCTGGAGGTGGTCCCAGCAGCAGCAGCAACAACAATGGTGCAATTATTGGCGGAATCGCTGGCGGAGTTAGTGCCGTGGTTGTTGCCCTCGTCCTTGGTTTGTTTTATTGGTGCCGCCACCGCCGCGGCGAAGTCTTTGACGGCCCCCCCGATCCCAACCGAGTAGCCCAACATACCGGCCGCACGGACGTCACGGGCACGCAGGTCACACCATACAGGTACGAACCAGAGGCGGCGCGCCCCACATCCGGTTATTCTGGACCTGTCTCTCCGACCTGGAGTGGGGACAGTAGCATACGGCAATATCGTGATAGCCAGGCGCTCCTTGGCGGCAACATACTCAGAGCTGGTGCGGCCACGGCGACCTCAGGATCGCACTACCCGCCTACACCGAGCGATACTGCCTCCTACCCCGCTTCCAGTCATCCCAGCAGTTCCTCCCGGAGCGGCGCTGGTCCCGGACCGGGCTTCCCTGTGTCACAGCCGTACCGGCCAATGTCCACCAAGGAGCACGAGGCGCTGCGCCAGCGCGGGCAGACCGGCTTCAAACTCGCAAGCGCGCCTGAAGAGCGCGAAGAAGAAGTCAGACAGCACTCCGACGGGGGACAAGTCGGGCCTGTGGTCGTTCCAGTGCCTCCCCCAGTGCCCCCACAAGATGTTCCGCCAAGCTATGAGTCGATCTCTGGGGTTCCCAGGTGATGATTGTGGGTTTTTTTTATTACTTTAATGTCCTTGCTGGGTTTTTCTTGACCGCTGGAGTGATGGTGGAGGTGAAGATGATGGTGAGTAGTACTGATAGGCTGAACCGACTTTGCTGAACTGGCACCCCGCCTCTCTCATGGTCTTGTTCTGACTTTTGTTTTTCGATCGCCCTTCACAATGCATAGTCCTTGTATCCTAACATAACTCGTCCTCACCACCCTTTCTATGTATCCTTGGCATTTAAATCACTTTATTTTCTGCTCCATGGTCTCTTCGACTAGTTCGTACGAACTTCCTTATCACATTTGTGACATGACATGTTTGCATGACTCCATGAATAGAATAAAACTGCCCCACCTTTTCTTGTTGGGCCACGCTCCTTTTTCCTTGCACGCACCAGAAAAGAAAAATCTCTATACGGCAAAGTTGGCGTACCGTGGCTTAAGATGGACGCTTCAAATCGGGAATATAAGTAGGATATACAGTATTGTCGGTTACCGCTCAGCAGGTTACTTATATTGCAACATAATTTATTTCAGCATCGATGGAAGTGAAAGTTGAATCGTGAAAAAGGACCAAGAAGTGGGGGAGATACAGCCACCAGGCGACATACTAATACATGATGCGGGCATGATGCGACGCCGGGGGCCGGGGCGGAGGTCGAACTTGGAAATCTCAGTCACCGAGTCAAATCACCACTCAAGACAGCGTGATCCGATCCGTGTTCATTCACCTGGAAGTAAGTTATGTTGGCCCTAAGTCATCTGTCTGGTCGTTGTCAGTATACATGAGGCTCAGACTTCGGAAGGGTCCCCAGCTAACTTGGAGGCAGGTCCATCTTCTGGTACGTCTCGCACGTTCACCCCACACTTCCCTGGTCTATCTCTTGCTTATTTGTTTGCCAGCCCCTCTTCTTTCCTCTCGATAACCCGTAAGTTCGGCTGCGTCCCGACATATACCCAAACCGAGCCAAGCACAGCCACGGCGATCCCGAGGCCGCTGCGGCACTAACTTACGCGCCTACCTCAAAGAATGGAACGGGACTCAGTCCAGGTCTCCCTATGTTACAGCCATACCGCCCTGTGTCAGCCAAGGAACTCGAGTTGACGCGCGAGCGCGAACTGAGCAGACTGGCCTCGGGCTCACTCGAAGAGGGCGAGGACGGTGTCATAGAGCATCAGACAGTAAATGGGTGATAAATGGGTGATTATTTAGTAATTGATTTGTACCTTCCGAGTTATTGTCTTCCATCTAAGACTCGGCTAGGTCCAGACGGTACAGTAGCGCATGCGGAAATCCTGTCACTGTGGGCATTTCCCAATGTAATCCAATTCAGTTCTAAAAGTCTGACCAATCAGATTTCAGGATTTTGCCGACTGAATTGGATTACATTGGGAAATGCCCACAGTGTGTGCAGTACCGGCCCGCAAATCCGGTCCAATCCAAGGTGCGTGTGGGTGTGAGCGTTGTTTCTCTGATCGATCCCGATCTCAGCGCTCAGAGCCAGCGTAAGCGCTGAGTTCAAGAGCTCTTACATGTACTGTACAGTAAGGTTGGCTCTCATACTATTTGGACATATAGGGGTGAGAGTACTCTTTGCTGCAGGTCTTCTGCCAGTGGTGGCATGCCGGTCAGCGTTCCGTGCCGACTTGGTAGGGTTGACAGCTACCTCTGATGCTTTGTGTGACTGGACCCCCAAAACTAGGCCTCAATGATTTATGTGGCACATGTAGCTAGGTACAGGTACACTATCTGCTTCTATCTCATTTAGGGCTACTCAAAAAAAGGAAGGTCTGGAAGAAGGGAGATATTTGCGCGAGGGCGCCCAGTAGTGTTGGCACCGTACGCGTCGTTAACGGCCACTACATCCTTGAAATTTGGTGGTGAATACTTATCTCGGCAATGAGGTAGCATCGTGTCTTTCGCTCCCCTTAAACTTAACTTTGACGTCCTCCTTGGACATTTCATTCTCCCCTTTCCACCATATCTTTTGCACTACAGTGACACTGTCGGGTGCTATTCCTCCTGAAATGCCCTCGCGCCCCTTCTTCGTCATGGTCGTTCTACCGATTTCTTTCCCTACTTTTTTTCTTCCCCTTGTTTGCAGCCGACCAACTATGGAGGCTGCGTCGTCCACACCCCCTCTGCCGATGGTAGTCTCGCCCACACCTCTGTGATCTGCTCCAAGTACTCCGCCCACCCCTCATCTGTTATAGCGTCACATCCATCCACACCATCTGTAGTACCTGTCTCGTCCAAACCCCCCTCCCCAGTATCAATACAGTTGACTAGGTCACACTCGGACTATACACCAAAAATGCAACCCGTACGCACACCAACTGTACAACACCAAACACCGCGCAAGCCGTACATATACCTACACGCAACCGGTACATACGTCAAATGCGCAACCCATTGATCCACACAAAACTCAACCCGTACCCCCATGTACATTGACCCTGACGCAAAAACAACCAACACCCGGTTCAATCCTAAGCCCGGCTCCCGAGGTGGAGACCACGTTGATTGTTATCTACACGTCTCTAGTCGTGTAAGCAGTCATAGCTCACAGGTGCTATCCCTCTCGTTAATATTCTTTCAGATCACTCGCACCCGATGGCGAGGCGTCTACTACCACCCCTTACTCATACTCAACGGCCATCGTGCCGCCCTCAATATCTAGTTCTGGAGGTGGAGGCAGCAGCAGTTCTGCTAGTGCAATCACTGGTGGAGCTGCTGGTGGGGTCAGCTGTCTGCTTGTCATCCTCATCCCAGGTTTGCTTTCCTGGCGGCACTGGCTCCACCGCCACCGCCACCGCCGCAACCACCTTGACGACATAGAGGTCACACCGGACAATTATGGGCCAACTGCGGCAGGGGCTGCACCCGGACATCTGGGAGCTAGCTCCGAAGCGGGGAGGGTAGCATGCGGCAATACCGTGGGAGCTCGGAGGCAACATATCCGAAGCAGGTGCAGCCACGACGACTCCAGGATCGCACAACGAGCCCACCTCGAGCGATAACGCCTCGGCGCACCCCTCACCGAGGACAAGGTGCAGCAGCGGTAGCGTGGGTCCCAGGGCTTCCCTGTGCCACAACTGTATCACTTACTGTCGGTCAAGGGGTGCTGCAACTTCATCAACTCACGAGAAAGCGTGAATTGGTTCTGAGCTGACGTAGAACTCACACTGTGTACAAGTACATTACACCCTTACACTGAACCCGCACTGGCAAGTCGGATATAATCTGATGCATTCACGAGGCACAATGGCTCCGAGTCACGGTGCCACATGCGTCTTTAAGATTACATCAGCACGTGACTGGGAGGCCTCACGAGCCTTTCCTTAATTTAGTGCCAGTGATGATGTCCGGTTTAGCGCTGACGCCGGGATAATAATACCACACCAGTACCACACCCTTGGACTCCAGTATTGTCTTGGCAGGGTATTCACCGCGTGACGTCAGCATCGATGGTCACATCTATCAGGGTTCTATCAGAGTACTCGTGCCGTATGACTTGGGGCGTTCATCATTTTCAACTACCTAGGTTTGGAACTCGGGCTATTCCCCCTTGGTTTGACATGTTCTTGCACATCTTTTTGCCCATGTCTTTTCCCACATTCCCTTTTCTTTCCCTCCTTTGTGGCCGACCATCATGATGTCCTCTCCTGTGAGGGTGAGGGCTCCTCCTGATGCACCTCCAGCTGCACCTCCAGCTGCACCTCCCGCTGCACCTCCTGCTGCACCTCCTGCTGCACCTCCTGCTGCACCTCCCGCTGCACCTCCCGCTGCACCTCCCGCTGCACCTCCCGCTGCACCTCCCGCTGCACCTCCCGCTGCACCTCCCGCTGCACCTCCCGCTGCACCTCCCGCTGCACCTCCCGCTGCACCTCCTGCTGCACCTCCTGCTAAACCCCCTCCTGATGCGCCTCCTCCGCCAAAGCAGCCGGCCGCCACCCCTCCGCCAGCGGTGACGACCCCCCCGCCAGCGGTGACGACCCCCCCTCCGCCAAAGGTGACATCCCCACCTCCACCAGTAGTGACGTCCCCACCTCCACCAGTGGTGACGTCCCCACCTCCGCCAGTGGTGACGTCACCTCCTCCGCCAAAGGTGACGTCCCCACCTCCACCCCCGCCCACGACCAAACCCACGACCCCGGCGAAAGTCACGACCACCAAGGGTCCTCTATCTTAATCTCTTTTAGCGATAGCTGACGATACCCTGTTTGGTTTTCAGCTACGACAACGCCGAAAAACACGCCTACAACAACACCGAAATCGAAGCCGAGTAACCCCCCTCCCCCGCCACACACCTCAAGCCCACCTTCCAACCAAACACCTGATTCACACACAACCCCAACTCCAGAGCCAAGCCCCCTTCCTGTGGTAGTTTCGACCACATCGACGTCTATATACACGTCTTTAGTCGTGTAAGCAGTCACAGGCACACAACTACCGTTCCTCTTGTTGACATTCTTTCAGAACTACCGCAGCCAATGGCGCGATCGTTACTTCTACCTTTTATTCGACAATCATCATATATCCGACCCTGGTAGTATCCGGTTCATCCGGAAGCGGCAGGAAAACTGGTGTAATTGCTGGTGCAATCGCTGGGGGGATCGGCAGCGTGGTTGCCCTCCTCTTCTTCGGTTTACTTTTCTGGCGCCGCAAGCGCCGCCGCGACCGCGATGAACAGTTTGACGGCACTTTCGACCCTGCCCGCGTCCTCCGAGATAGCGCCGGCCACACAGATCTCACGGGCACCGACGTCGCACCGTACAGCTACGAGCCAGGGGAGGGGGGCGATGCTGTGTCTGACCCCCCAGGAGGACATAGGTCTCCGACCTCGAGCGGGGAGGGCACCATGCGGCAATACCACGAGAGCCAGACGCTCCTTGGGGGCAACATACTCGACGTGGGCGCCGGCATGGCCACGGGAACATCAGGATCGCGCTATGACGCCACTCCTAGTTTTAGCGACAGCTCCTCGGGGAAACCCCCGTCGATCGGGGCGCGCAGCAACTCGCTGGGCAGCGGCGGTGCGAGTCCCAGCGCGAGATTCCCAGTGCCGCAGCCGTATCGGCCGTTGTCGGCCAAGGAACGCCGCCGGCGGGAAGAGCAAAATGGCTTTGTGCCCCTGGTCGAGCCTTGGGATGGCGAGGTCGAGGTCCTTCAGCGCGCGCATAGCGAATACCTCACCATGCCTGTGCCCATCGTGAGCGGCGTCCCCCCGCAGGTGCCCACACCTGAGGACGACCCCCAAGTCGGGGTCATACAGCACTCGGATGGCGGACGAGTCGATCCTGATGTGGCTGTGGGTCCCCCGAGGGAGATCCCGCCGAGCTACGGATCGATTCCTGGGAATGACATGTAATCTTCTTTTTTGTTGTTGTTCTAATGCTGTGACTATATTGATTTGGCAGTAAGGACTGCACCGCCTTGACTATCTGTGACCACTTTTCCTGTATGAGAAGGGCAGTATTATACTCATCACGAACAAGAAGAGTAGTATCAAGCTTTTGTAATTTTGAATGATTGACTTGGCGAGATGGGCACGAGCTGCCAGGCACGGGTGAAAGGATGTAGGGCTGCGCACCGTGCCCGTGTATTTACGGGTGTACGGGTCCCGTCTTACGGCACCCGTAACCGTCCCGTTTGTGGTTTGAAGCTGCAGACTACGGTACGGTTGCACGATGGGTCTGGCCCGTCAAGACCCGTCATTCAACGGCCGTTTACGCCCGTCATACGGGTACTCATATGGGGTTGAATTAAGTGTTAATAACTTATATCGCTGACCTCAATGACCACGTTCTTAGGTGTAAGCGTACTAAGCGAAGCGAGGGTGGCAACACAACAGATAGCAAACCACTGCGAACGATCTCGGTGTTGGAGTTGGTGATCTGAAATGTTCGTAATCTCAGATTCCTCATTTGATTGATGCTGGGCCGTCTCCACCAGATCCTTCCGTCAACCATAGTACTGCGGCTACTGCCCGTGATGCTTACCACTGTCTGTACATTCACTCATACATCCATGTCCGCACCCTGCCCTACTCAGCTTCCTCTTGAAGACGCTGGCCCTGTCGCGCGCTTCCTCACCCCCCCTAACAGCGCTGACGTTCATGGCGCCCGCACTAGCAAGCTACCCGCACCCATTCTCGGCCGCGTGGGCAATACCTTACCCCTGTCGTACTTTTACGATCTTGCTGCCAACCCAGACCATGAGTGTGGTGATCTTTTGCGCTGTTTGAATCAGTTTGATGCCCCGTGCTGCAAGTGCCGCGAAACGATGGAATATAAGCAGTATTACTGGGTTCCTGTTGTCGTCAGGTGGAGACGCATGAGGACGTGGGATGTCAATTGAGAAGAGTGGCCAGGGTGTGCATGTGTTTTGCAACAATGTCTGATGGGCTCCAATAAGTATATTCACTGCCATGGGACACAGTGCTGATCTCTGGGTGGTGCGCAGGATAGCGATCGGAGGTATGTGATTACCTTTCTTTGCGGAACTCCAACTCAGATCCTCAGGCAGGCTCAGGGCAACATGGAATCGTATAATGCGAGTGGCGGGGAGTGTACATCACAGCGACAAATACATTACAGTACAAACGAAACGACCTGAGATAACAGCAGAACAGGTTTTCCCTCTTCTTTCCTCTGCATGCCACCCTAATCGGCTTCCTCAAGACACTGGCCGGCCCTGTCACACGCTCGAAGCAGCACTTCTGAGTCCTCGTTCCCACCAACGGTGCTGACGTGGTGCCCACGCTAGCAAGCTACCCGCACGCAGCGCTAACGTGATGACTCTGGTGAGTAGCAAATTGTGTTGTCTCCAGTATCTGACTTAGACTTTGCTTTGTTCAGAAGTTACTTCCTTCTTCCGAGAAGCCGTTCGCCGAGGCCCAGATACCGTTGGTGGTGGGTTTCGCGTTTCGTTCCCTTGTTGTCGGCACAACCGCATCTTACTCGTGGCACCTCGAATTCGAGCAGTCTAAGCCTGTTATATGGATAGGCCTGATCGTGTACGTCTTGCCCCTCACACGACGACACGTCTCATTTTCCGCGCCGAATTCAGCACATCGTCCTCACGCTCTTACAAGCACGTTAACATAGTCCGTGTTACGAAGTCATCACTGCTCTGCCATACGCATTGATAAGCAAAGTAGATTCGCGAGCTGAAGGGACTAGTTTCTGGTGCTGCGCCGGGCGATAGGATCACTTTCTTTTGTAACTCCTCATCCTCTTGACACTCCCCAGCATTTGACTGTCCACCACAGACTCCCCTTCTCCCATCCTCGCACTCAACTTGCTGTGGTGTGTCCTCCAGACGAAGAACGTAGCGTCCCAAGGTACCCTTTGCGTCAGCAGAGACGGCCTCAGTCTCATCTTCCAAATTGACGACAACACCGTTTTATGCGTGTTTTCCGTCTTATTTATGCCCACTGTCTCACCGCGTCTAACATCTTGCAGTGCCTACAGCGGACGCATTGCTAAGTTGTCCTCGACTGCTACGGCGTCGATGACTACATTGTAGCGTGAGATTCTTCGATCATTTCCAGCCTCGCGTTACTCATTGCTATCCTCAATGTCATTCTTTGGGCTGCATGGTGAGTTCCATCCCTGTGAAACCCAATCGTCGAACTCGACGACGATGAGATGACGCACATCATATGGCAGAAGATCCGAGAAGAAGTATGTCAAGATTCTGGACCTTTCTTTGATGAGAGTGCTGATGTTTATGCCTCCCAAATTGCGACAGCTCATCCTGCCGTACCTGTAGTTCGATATCAAGTACTTTGATCTGGGTCTCGAGCATCGCGACGCGGTTCGTCTGTCTCCCATGATGTCGTTTCCCACGTGTGCTGACAGGTTTTGCTTCTGCCCACATCGACCGACCTTGCCCGTCACTCACGTACCCACAGACCGATGACCGGGTGACAGTCAAGTCTGCCAAAGCGATTCTCAAGTACAACGTCGGCATCAAGTGCGTGACGATTACTCCGTTGATGGGATTTCCTTATCAGATTTCTGACGGAGCGTAATGTTGTAGACAAAATTGGATAAGCTGCTGGCTGCTGAATGAGAGGAGGCGAGGTCCGCGCGGTGGCAACATGTCCACAAGGTCCCTTTCAACTCCAAGGTAAATCATCTGTCACCACCCGTTCCACTACCCTCCAATGCTAATGCCATCCCCACAGACGAAGTTCATGCTCACGCTCTTGGAGGCTGTGCCTCTGACAACCCAGACCGGACCTCTTCCTGCGCCTCTAGCATCCTAGGATGCTGTGGTCCTTGGACTGCGTTGGTGCAGATGAGAGCACGGATAGCCGCGTCCGCTGCTGAGATGTGCCCAAGGGGACGATGGAGCGTGAGAATGTCGACCTTTTCAGGTGTCCAATGGTGTTCCCTTGCTTGTTTTGATCTTGCACCCTCCGCCTTCAGAGCAATGCCGTAACCTGCTTTGGCTATGCGGCTGACGGAGATGACTGTGAGGCCCATATCAGGTGCGTGAAGGGGTGTCTGTGAGCGTTATAGCCTATAGGGATTGACTTCTCCCCATGGACCGGGATGTCGACTGGGAGGCTCCGGTTCCTACGGCATAGAAGGCGCCCTTGTCAGCTGCAAGAATGGCACAAGGGGTGATGGAGCGATAGGTGGAGAAGCGCTGGCGTTGAGGAGACATGTGTTGAGATGCGCCCGAGTCGTACAGCTCGACCTTGGGAATAGCGGTGCGTACTTCGCTTTCTACTCTGTATGCTGAGTCTGTAGTTTCATCAGTGCTGTCGTCAATGGTTTCAATGGCCGCCCAAGATTCAAAACCATCATATAGGACAATGTTGTCCCACTCTCGCTGGCGTAAGCATCGAGCACAACTTCCTCCTGGACAAGATCAGTGGGTCCACAACTGGTGGTAAGAGTTCTCGATAACTGATCCAACTCTTTCTTCATCGGCTGAAGAGTCATCCTCCAGGATCTCCGTCCTCACATTCCGCAGCCGTCTCAAATGCTATTCATACCAGCCATTCCTGATTTCCCTCTTGCCAGACTCGTCCCAGACCCCTCATATCGACTCAGCCAACATTGCTCGACACCACGACAGACATGTGTGCATCGAGCATAGTACTGGTCGAACCATGATCAATACAGACGCTCCACATGGCCCTCCATTTGACGATGCAGATGCAGATACCATCCTCCGGTCTGTAGATAACCTCAACTTTCGCGTCTACAGGGTCATACTGTCCAAAGCGTCCCCCGTTTTCAGGGACATATTCACCCTCCCCCATCATCCCGATCCCAGTCCTTGCGGCAAATCGGACGACGACCACAAAGACGGCCTCCGGCCTCCCACTCATCTGGCTCCCAGAAGGCAGCGCCACACTTTCAATGCTCCTGTACGCCATCTACCCCGTCCCCTGACTCCCCTCCTACACGCTGTCAGGTTTGCAGGGCCAGCCCGACAGCGACGGCGGTGGCAGAGCCCTGGACGCTCTGACCAAGGCATGACTCGCGGCGGACAATTACGAGATCAGCGGCCTAACGACACGCTCACCACGCGCCTGCAGGCGCACCCGCTGATGACGCGCCAGCGGCTGTGCATGTTCGGAGTCGCGTATTACCTGCACTCGCAGGTGCTCCTGCAGACCGCTGCGCGCCATTCGCCCCCACTCGCACCGCTGACGCTCGACTTGCTCGGGTAGCACGTCGACCTGGTCCTGTTCATCACGCTGTGGCACCTCGTCGAGTACCACCATGCATGCGGCTCACTTTATTGGATCGAGGATGCACAAACCGACTCGGCCCTAGAATACAAGTACTACTTTGTTTTGAATACAGACCCGTTACCCGTAAGACGGCCGTGAAACCACCCGTACACGTACCGTTTGAGTTTGTTGGGTCATCGGTATACGGTTCAGAGACAGGGTGGGTAGACCCGTCCTGGCCCGTCAAACATACGGCCGTCACCGTAATACGGTACGGTGCGCAGCCCTAAAAGGATGGCAACGTCATTGAGACTCTTTTCCAATAAGCCATGGTGCAACGACTTGGCTGCGTCAAGAGATGGTATGTCGGGCCTATCTGAGTGTAGGCAAACCATGACCAAATGAGCACGCCGGTATGTTCTCTCTCACCAGTGGGCGAGCGTACATCATGATATACATGCAGAGAATCGACGCCTTTGCTGTGGTACACAAGTTCGTGTCACGGTCTCGTGACGTTATTTTCGCACGCAGGTTTGTCTTTGGCAGATGAGAATGGCAGACTCGGACTCGGCTTCCGTGACTATGTTGGCCACTCGCCCCTCTCCTCCTCATCACACCATAACATGGCCACGCCCCAGACCATCCTTATTTTCGTACTCTATATAGACTCCAATCTGCTCGTTCACGGCCATCCATTTGAGGTGCCAATGTCTTCTGAATCCTTCGTGTCGGACCTGGCTCAGGTGGTCATGATTTCAAAACCTCTGGTCACTTGGCCATCTCGACCTCAACAGTTTGAAAATTTGCAAATTCAAGCACCCAGTTAATCTCAACGCGAGATTTCCGCCAGAACTAGACAGAATCTTGCGATATTTTCTGCACGTGGACACCTTTGGAGGAGATGATCATCGGGAAAAACTTACTTTGTTAATCGTGGTTAGCGAGCAGATAATATGATTAATTTAGCCGAGATCGTTCGAATTAACTTGATTAACTTGATCATTTAAATGAGCTTACCCCCCATAGGCTAAGCTTCACCTTAACAATAATCAGGTGTTAATTGAAATCCAGGCATTAATCACGCATTAATCTCATCAGAGATCCCAACCGTCACATGTATTTGGTGGCTAGAGAATCACTAATTTATGGTGTAATAACGGAGTAACCATCCAAGTCCAACTGCCCGATAAGGCCATATCATGAAATTACGACGATGAAAATACTGAAATGAGTGACACAAGTTGCACAATGCAGCAAGCAGCAGAATTGACAATAGGGAACCACTGTTGACTGCCAAGAAACTGTCAGTGCTGTGCTGTTGAATGATAAAAACACGTACAGGGGACCCGACAGAACCTGTCATGTTGAGAATCATGTTCCTACCAATGTGCAGACATGTAGTTGTAGGACAGATCGATGAGCGGGATGACATTGTACTGCCGCTTGCAGCAATCCCGAGTGCGGTACTCTTTCCGTGGTCTTCAGGCTTGGGCACGAGCAGCAACGCAACGAGGCCCTTGACCTTGCACGTGTCGAATCCCAGTGACGTATAGTTAAATCGAGCTGTGACAGCGTCGAGCGCTGCATCGCAACCCTGTTGTATTATATTTAGCACCTGTCCATTGAGCCATCCTCGAGAAGCCCAAAGTACGCACCCATGTAGAGTGCATAGCAGACCCTTGGCCTTGAGCAGTGCCGCCAGTGCTGGTGCCACTGGTGGTGGTGCTGCCAGCATTGCTGCCGCTGCCGCTGTCCTAAGGGGGAGAAGATGGAGTTAGTGGTGGTGCTAGCGTGGTGGCGGGCTCTGGTAACAGTGCTGATGGGGCCACATCCCGAATGCGATGAGGTTGGGCTGGAGGTGGAGGTGAGTTAGTGAGAACAGAAAACAATAAAGAAAAAAGGCACCAGCCTGCACTTGTGAGTGAGGGGGTGGTGGCGATGTGGTGCGAGATGTCAACATAGAGGTGTGAAAAACACCCCAGCCCATGTTTGTAAGGGAGGGGGGGTGTTGGGGATGACGTGGCGGCGGGGTGTTGTCATAAAGGACAGAAATCCGCCCCCAGCTCACATTTGTGAGTGAGGGGGGTGTTGGTGACACAGCGGCACGTCTGTGTACCTATGAGAGGCCATTGTTAGTTACAGTAATAAGATACAAACGAAAGAAGAAAAAAAAATACCAAGGACGGCACACTCAATTGAGCGTGCATCAAGTGGGGCTAGGGTGATCGTTGAATGAGAGAGAGATACAGTACGAACGAAAAAAAAAAAAGTTCAACATTGGCCGTCACATGACCTGCAAGCCCGCCCTTGACCTTTTCTTCCGAGTCTAAGTCAACCCAACGCTGCTACTCAATACTCAACCCACGCTGACGGCCTGCCCGTTTTCTGCCAACCATTGGGGTGTTGGTGGAGGTGGAGTTTACCACAACCAGCTATGTATCAGTCAAGTCATAATGTGTGGTATAACTAAATAGACCGCAGTAGTGATGCCTCTTCGCCATCGCGCCATCACTGTCACTGCCGTCGCGCCGGCACCGTCATCGCCTCGCGCCGGCATTGTCAGTGCCTCAGGGCCATCATCGCTGTCGCGCGAGCACTGCCATCCCGGTCGTGGTCGCGTGAGCACCCTCACTGCAGCCACGGCCACGCCAGCACCCTCACTGCGGTTGCGGCGGCGGCAGCACCGCCATCGCCGTCGCGGTCGCCCCTGCACCGTCACCGTCACTGCCGCCGCCACAGCAACAGCACCCTCACCGCGCCGGTTGCGGCGGCAGCACCCCCATCACCCTCGCCGCCGCCCCCACACCGTCACTGTCGTTGCACCAGCGCCCTCACCGCGGCCACAGTGGCAGCACCCCCACCGCGGCCATGGCGGTAGCACCGCCGTCGCCCCGGCACCGTCACTGCCGCACCGTCGCCGTCACTGCAGCCACAATCGCGCCAGCGCCTTCACCGCGACCACGGCGGCAGCACCCTCATCGCCATTGCGGTCGCGGTCGCCCAGTACCATCCCCGCCGCCACCGCACCAGCACCATCCCTGCCGTGGCGGCCACAGCAGCACCCTCAGCCACCTACCTATGCAGCCCCTGTGAGCAAGACAGCAAGCAATTGCTTGCTGCTGTGCAGCAGGAGCTTCAAATAGGCCAGGGGAAGCAGCGGAAATCAGGGAGTAGTGACTAGGTGCAGGGGAACAATGGGCTCTTCGACGCGCTCGTCAGCACCGAGACACACCTGCGTGATGCAGGCATACCTCCTCAGCACCGTGCGCCAGCTCGTGCACTCTGACTTCCCCAACAACAGACCTCCTCGGCGCCGCGCGCCCGCTCGTGCGCTCCTACTTCCCCGACACAGCCCCTGCGTGTGCCACTTGGATGGCGCTGAGCAGCGCACTGCGATCCCACGTTGAAGCTGGAGCGGCAACAGTGGGAAGTGGCAGGGCCAGTGGAACTGGTAGACGGCGCAGACAGCGGCGGAGGTGGTGGTGTGGGCGCGAACACTAGAAATACTAGACTATATTTTGTCGTAGGATCAAACCGAAGAGCTGCCGCGCAAGTCTCGCGCGAATTTGCATGATCGAAGGAGTTGAGTGTGGAAGGGATAGAACCGGCCTTGGGCAGAAAAAGGAAATACTAGAGATACTAGGAATACCTAGATCTAGGTTGGGCATCTAGCGCGACTATGTAAATCCATTCACAGACAGAGATACATATATCACACTTGTATAGCTACTCTATTAAACGATGCCGCGTTAATGATGCATTAATGATGCGTTCCAGTGTTAGCGAATTAACGATGCGATAACCGTGACAGTGTAAGCGAATTGATGATCCGCCAACAAGGCGTAAGCGAATTAATGATCGGTTAGCGATGCATTACTATCATGTGATGACCTTTTGAAACGGTACCACCTTTTGAAAACCATTTTCTGCAGGCTCAAATCTTCATCGTTTCCCTTGATTCTTTTTTTGTATTTTTCTGTCACTATAACAGAGCACACATAAAACATTTCGGGGAGCTTCAATGCCCAGAAAAGCCTATGGCCTTTGAGTTTAGGGTATCAAAAGCTGATTTCCGGATCATAATGTCTCGCTTGAAGCGAAACCTTGTTCAAACTTTCTGAAAAAAATTGAGAATACACATAAGGACTATATGATTGCAATTCCAAGGTTTCAAGTGATTCCACAAAGTTGTGCGTGTGTTGTGGATCATCGATGTTGGGGCACGGAAGGGCGTGACACCAGGGCAGTAAATTCAAACCCCGCTTAAAGCACATTTATAGACGCGTTTATACACGGTTTGTTGACTGCAATTCGTCATCGCATCAGCTCACAGTCGCAGTGTGAATGGTTAAGGTGAAGGCAAAGGCCTCTCGCAAATCATACACTGAGGAGGATGTCCAAGATGCCATTGCCTACTTGCATTCTCAGGCTGGTCCTAAGAAGGATCTTATCTATGCGGCTAACCTTTTCGGGGTTAAATATGGCACCCTTCGTAACCGGTGGTCTGGCCATTCTCTTCCCGCTCATAAATCCCAACCGGCCCGGCAATATCTCACAGACACAGAAGAAGACACTCTCTGTGAATGGATTGTTCATCAGAGCTCAACAGGTCAACCTCTCAGCCAAAAAACTCTCATGCATAGAGTCAATGAGCTTTCTGGAAAGACAACGTCAAAGCAATGGTATCGAAGGTTCCTCAATCGGCACCCAGGTCTGCGTCTGGGCAAACCCTCGGGCCTTGATCCAAAAAGGGCACAGTGCTTCAACCGCACCCAAGTCGACAATCATTTCAGGCAACTTGGACAGGTATTGGGTGAACGGGACATCCCAATTGGGAATACCTACAACATGGACAAAAAAGGTTGTCAACGTGGTGGAGGGAGGCATTTGCAGGCCATTAAATATTTTATACCACGATCCCGGTGTCCTCATTACAAGATTCGAAGTTCCAATCTAGAATTGGTTACTGTTATTGAATGTGTCTGTGCGGATGGGACAAGTCTTGATCCCGGATTCATATTTGCTGGCAAGAAATTCCACCCTGAATGGTTCCTGGATGAGGAATTCCCCGATATCAGGTATGCCTCTCCAATACCAGTGGTGCACACAGTTAGCTCAGTTAGCTGATTCAACTCTAGTGTTGGAATGTCTGAGAATGGCTGGACAGATGATACATTGTGTACAGAATGGTTCCGAGACAGCTTCATTCCAGCAGCCAAGGCACGAAATACATCAGGAAAGCCCATCCTACTCATATATGATGGTCATGGGTCGCACACAACTCCTGAAATGCAAGCTCTTGCTGAAGAACACAACATTGAGCTCTTTCAATTGCCGCCGCACACCACGCATCGAATTCAACCTCTTGATGTCGGTATATTTGGGCCCCTTCAGACATGTTGGCAAGAGCGCTGCAATGCTGTGCTACATGAGACAGGCCACGAGATCAGAAAAACCGCTTTCATCAAGGAATATATGGTTGCGTGAGGCCAAGCCTTCTTACCAGAAACCATCAAGAAAGCCTGGGCCAAGTGCAGTATTTGGCCATTCAATCCCAACATATTCACAGATGAGGACTTCGCACCAAGCGTCAGCACATCTACAAAGGGCCATTTTCCTGCCAGCTATCCACCCATTCTCCATAGTTTTTCCAATGGTGGTGCCAGTTCCAAAGGTTCCGATCACTACAATGACAGCGAAGACTTGGACCCGGATACCAGTGACTCAGACAATGATAACAGTAATATTGAAGACTACCTGCGCACTTGATCTCACACATGCAACAGTCAAAATCGACACACCGCACTTGTCATTAGCCCCCCAGTGGCACATCCTCCTTCGAAATGAAAACGGGCTGATCTTGAGGCTGAGAATGCTGACCTGCGACGACAGCTCAAGCAGATGGAAGTGGAGAAGGAGAAAGCTTGGGTACATGCCACAATGGCCAGAGTACAGTGCGAGGAAATGGCAAAGAAACTCAGCAGCAAGGCAAAGAAGAAAGAAGAGCTGCCCCTCATCGATGTACCCGAAGTTAGATGGCTGACTGGGGAAAAGGGGAGGGAGGCTTGGAGATCTGAGGAGGTGGTCATCCGAGCCAAGAAGCAGAAGAAGGTGGACGCAGTTGCAAGAAAAGAGCAGGCCACAGCGGACAAGCAGCAGCGATGGCAAGAGATGATGTTGGGTACAAATGTTACGTTTACTTACCGCGACTTGTACTAGGTGTCATGTGATCTTATATCATGTGACGCGTCTCGTGATCCAGCCCATGTGACTCACCTCGTCTTGTGATCTCTGACTCGTGACTCGACGCGCACGCGTCTTCTAGTTCCCTTACCTTACTCCGCTTGGATTCGCAGCGACTCATAGACGCATCTACTTGCGTCTGGATTGGTTACCGTTCTACTTACGATACTGGTCGCTGCTTAGAAGCGACGCGAATGTACTTAGGGCCTTAGCCGAGTGAGGCAGGCCTTGTATAAATAGTGCGGACAGTTGAGCCTGGTAGCCCCAGTCTCAACTTCGTCCTCAATACATGTCACGTTTGTGCGGGGTCATGTACACTTTATTTTTCACCTATCCCACTCCTCTCGCGTCGCGTTTATGGACTGCCAGGCCCCTATGGCCTGAGACTCTGCTTGAGGCCATGACTTGGCCGCTTTCGCTTACATCATGCTTACCTTCCTGTTATAGTAGGTGTTCCCACGCTTCGTCTCTGGTGCGCATTTCACTAGTGCTACATTTGCATACCTCTGCGCATGCGCTGCCTCGGCACCTACTGACTCATACTGTACAATATGACTCACGCGTCGGCCTGCTTACTGTACGATGACTCGAGGCTTACTACGTCTGCTTACTAGTGTCCTAGGGACACTATGACTCGACCTGACTCGCCTCCCCAATGTACTTATATCGCGTTCTATCACCTTAGAGCAGACCCTAAGTCTGTTCTCTTGTAATCTCAGACAAGTCAACCATCTTCAGGCCTTTACTTGTGAACCACCGCTCCTCTGGCTTATTGCCAGACTTCGCGTCGCTTGCACAAGTGTCACTAGCGTATGGTCAAAGGACTTAAGATCAAACGCCATCTTAGTTCCCCAGCGAGAACTCGTTATCAGGACTTAGGACCCTCACGTCCAAGATCCCCTACTCCCCCGCCGTCATCGCCACCGCCGCCTCCAACACCAGTGGAGGTACGCTCAGAGTCTGGGCGTGACATTAGAACAGACTTTCCCAGTCAGACCACAGTCGTGGAGTCGCCAGTAGACCCCAAGTTCAAGCCCTTCACACTCACCCTCTGCAAAGAGGACGATAAGAAGGACGACAACCGTGTCATCTGGCTACGAGAAGGGGACATCTACTCAGGGTTCGAAGGACGATCCCTTGGACGGACACTATTTCATTAGCATCCTCCCAGGAAGGAGCAAAGCCGGAGCATACCCCGTACACCACGTAGCAGGACGGTGGTACGAAGTAGCATTTGACAACAAGACGAACAAGTATTTCGCCTACGCAGACGCAGCAACTAGATTCCCAGTGTTAGACGAACCAGTGGAGCAAACAGGGCCAGAGTACGTCGCCCCATTTACTAAAGATATCAGGGAAGCTCTCGCCGGAGCAGCATCACAAGAGTCAGAGACCCCAGTCCTATCGAAGAAGAACAGGTCCCAATACAGACCATGGCAACTCACACTATCACGCCAGCACGCTTTGCCATTGGAACCGGAGCATCGTATGCAGCCATTGCCAGGATTAACCCTTTGCCCCAGCAGAACCCAGAGCGGGCCCTCCCAGAGGTGGAGGAGGCCCGCCAGGAGGAGGCCCGCCAGGAGGAGGCCCGCCAGGAGGAGGCCCACCAGGAGGAGGCCCACCAGGAGGAGGCCCACCCGGAGGAGGGCCACCAGGAGGCGGATGGGACCTCCCAGGATTCAACCTTAACGCCCCAAACCCCCAAGGGGCAGACGCCAAACTAGTGGGACAACCCCCTGCCATCTTTACTGGAATACGAGATGACGCAGAAAAATGGATGCTGGAGCTTGAGAACTACCACTATTTAAACAGGAACGCACCCGCCATCGCTCAAGCAGACAATCGTGTCTCACACGCCCTTACCTTGATCAAAGGCCCCCAGGTGGACGGATGGGTGCGCCAACGCCTCAAGTGGCTCCAGCAGATCTCCAGAGGAGAAGTCCTAGACAATGATCCCTGGGGATCCTTTAGGGAACGGTTCATCCTCGATTTCCACGATATCACTGCGATCCAGAGGGCGCAACGAGACCTCTTAACCCTCCACATGATACCAGGACAGAGCGTTGATGCGTACATCGTCAAGTTCGAGGAATTGGCCGACAAAGGAGGCTTCGACCTTGACACCCCAGCCACTGCCTGGTACTTCTGGAAGGGACTCAACAGGGGACTCCTCAGCGCATGCCTCAAAGAGCGACCCATGCCCGAGACCTTCGAGGAATGGAAGCACGCAGCCCGCACCAATTACCTCAACTGGCAAATAGAGCAAAGCATCCTAAGCCAGCAGATGCGTCCCCAAGAAAGTCAGCAGCGACGCCCATTCCCCTTCCAAAGGAGGCCGCCTCAGCAGCGTACCCAGCAGTACCAAGGACGACAACAGCCACTACGCCCTAGCCAGATGGGCCCCGTCCCTATGGAGGTAGACCGCCTCAGGGCCATCACCGATGCGGAGAAGGTACAGCTCCAGAAAGAGGGGCGTTGCTTTGAATGCAAGAGGCAGGGGCACCTCGCACGAAACTGCCCTCGCAAGGGAAAGAAACGCGACACCATCAAAGTCGCTCAGCTACAAGAGGAACCACAGGAGGAAGCGGAAGGAGGGACCTCCAATGCCCTCACCACTCCAGATGCAATCCTTAAAGCCATGGTCGCGCTAAATGATGAGGAGCTCAACAAAGTGGGACAGATGTGGGAGGCCCAGGGTTTTCAAACCGCCTGAATACACCGGCCAGTATTCGGGCCATGTTTTGTCGTGATGTGTATCTACCAAGAATCAAATCTTTGCGTATCCCTGCTCAGTTACACACCGCAAAACTTAAGGCCGAGCTCCCTGTCTTTGTGGACAGTGGTGCAACAGAAAACTTCATCAGCCCCAGCTTCGCAGAGAGGAACGACCTTTCCATGCTCAAACTCAGACGCCCCAGGAGACTTCATAATGCGGATGGTAGCAAGAACAGCATTGGAGAAATCACTCGATTCACTGACCTCGAATCGTCACTGGAAAAACAGCCACATTTACCGATTCTATGAAGCAGAGCTGGGAGGAGACGACATCATTCTAGGATACCCCTGGCTGGCAGCTACCAACCCACAAGTAGACTGGACAGAGGGGACTATCAACCAAAAGGTGATCATACGCACCCCAGAAACGTCACTGTTACAGCCGGCGCCCCCTGCCTATGTCTCCAGCCTACGGGTCGAGATCCCCCCTGAGGAACCCCTCCTAGAACCAGGAGACGAGCTGATCATGCGCCTCTACAAGTCACGGTCTCCCAACGCATCGCCGAGGAGGCGCAGCCTACTGAAAGGAAGACATGGGATCAAATCGTCCCAGAACATTACCATCGCTTCCGCAAAGTGTTCAGCGAACAAGCGGCCCAACGCTTTCCTGAATCACGTCCCTGGGATCACGCCATTGACCTCAAACCGGAGGCACCAGACACCCTAGACTGTAAATCTACCCGCTCAATCCTAGGGAACAGAAGGCTATGCGCACCTTCGTCAAAGAAAACGAAGACCAAGGACTTATCCGCCCCTCTGACTCTAGATACGCCTTCCCTGTGTTCTGGGTCAAGAAAAAGAATGGAGATCTTCGCCCCGTCATCGACTATCGTAAACTAAACACAGTGACTACCCACAACCGCTATCCACTTCCCCTTATCCCAGAACTCATTGACAGAGTCAGAGGACACGCGCTCTTCACAAAAATGGACATCCGGTGGGGTTATAATAACATACGCATTCGCGAAGGCGACCAATGGAAGGCAGCCTTCAAAACGAACCTAGGACTATTCGAGCCCATGGTTATGTTCTTCGGACTCACCAACTCCCCAGCAACCTTCCAGACGATGATGAACCAGATTTTCAAGACCTTATTGAAGGAGGACACGTTACAGTGTACATGGATGATATCCTGGTACACACACCCTTGGACTATGCGCTACACCGACGCATCACTACCCAGGTCCTCGAAGTCCTCCAACAACATGATCTCTACCTACGCCCGGAGAAATGCCAATTTGAAGTGACAGTGGTAGAATACCTAGGCGTTATCTTGGAAAAGGACCG